>JANBXA010000735.1:52205000-52615000 GCA_030556225.1 Cricetiscus sungorus
GCAAACTTGGAAACCAGAAGCCAATGGTTCACTTAACAAGTGAGTGGAAGTGGGCATAGCGTAAAGTTTTACAAGAGAGTGTCTCGGTCAGATTTGCATTATAAATGGATCTTTCTGCAGAATAACGTAATCTCTGTTTCACAAATGAGAAATTTTGCTGTTTAGAGATTCAGGTAAACAAAAGTTTCCAAGGAAGGGGAGCCATAACTCAGATTTTCTAACTTCACACAGTAGTCACTCATTCTTGGAAAGGAAAGAACCTTCTTAGACTAAATTTCTGTTTGTTCTTAAATGGTTTATTCATAAAATATGAAAATGCCCATGATGTGTTTTGGAGGTTCTGGGTCTGCCTGCCTTAGAGTCCAGCCTTGTGTGTCATCTGATGTCCAGTAAGCATCCATTTACCTTACTGGACCAAGTCTCCCACTCTCCCCTGCTATGAAGGGCTAGGCTGGGGAGGAGCAAAACTGGCTTTGTATGGAAATTGCCCTTGTTTGAGTTTTAGAGAAGCCTGCCATTCTTGTGGTGGCTACATGGGGTTGGAAGATAAATAGGAAATTGACCAATACTCCCACTTGACGTTGTTTCTACCTCACGAGCAAGGGCTCTAAGGATCCCATTACAAAGTTTCCGTAAGGGAAACGGGACTGGTGAAGGTAGGGTCTTCACTCTGAAGGGTTGCCTGCATAAAGCTCCCATGGCTTCATGGCTTCCTAAGCATTAAGAGGAAGTAAAAGACATTTATACGTTCTCAGGGGGTCAGACATTGTTTACACTGCGCCATCTCTAAAACTATTGCACTAGCCCCAATGATAACAATGACAGTGTAGGCTTAAGAATTATTCTGACTAATCGAAAGATGATCTTCCACTATAAATAGCGCCGGACCTTGCAACAGATGCATAAGAAATTCAGCAATGGAAAAATCATGATTAATAGCACCAAACGTTTAGTTTTCCCCGACCACATTCATTTTAACCTTGTAAGAACTCTGTGGTCAAATGGGTGGCAGATACCCAGGTGACGGACAAAGAAACTAAAGCACGGAAGGCTAATAACTCATTTAAAGTATTGGTGGGTACGCTGGGATGAAAACCTCCCGTCTCTGTCCTTCTCATTAAATTGTGCTCATGTGGCAGGCAGTGCTGGTAGTTCAGTTGGTAGAGTGCGTGCCTGGCATTCAAGAAGTTTCTATCCCCAGCCCTGCCTAAACTAGGTACGGTGATGCAAGCTTCATTCAGAGATAGAGGCAAGAAGACCTTGTCACACACACACACACACACACACACACACACACACACACACACACACACAGAGGGGTAGTGCGACAGTGCCGTGAATTCAGCCTTATGAAACTGCCTACTGAAGTAGTACACTGTTGTGTTATTTGGGGGAGACTATTAGTATTGTCAAAATGTGTGCGGAGAGAATGCAGGTCACAAACATGAAAAATGCACTCATGCCTCCTTGGTTAGTTCAGATCAAATCTTACACACAAACTGGGCATCTTTTCCTGCAATGCCACTTCAGATACTAACAACGCTAACTGGTCCTGTGTCAGAGGCCTTTCATTGGAGTTGTTTATGGGTACACATTCAAGCATATTAACAGCTTCCAGAACTGGGACTCATAGGTGATGTTACAGCTAGCGCAGAGTCATAAATCTAAAACATATTCAAGGGATGTTATGATATTAAACAACCCTAACAGGTGGCTACCTTCTTTGCACAAACAACTTTTAGACCATAGGTTTCAAAACAACATTATCTCAGTTACTGCATTCTGTAGCTGTGGTCAAGGGTCAGTAGCATGGTTCTGATAACAGACCAGATCTGCATGCAATCAATCAATCCAGTCTAGCCAGGTTTAACCTGTGCAATATGTTATGAGTGAAAACAAATTTCATGAGGAAACAGACGTACGCGTGTGACTTTTGAGGACATAGATAGTCTGTGTTTCAAATACCAAATTCTTTTTTTGCTGGAAAGCCACCATGAACAATTCTTAAGTAGAACTGCCTGTGTTTCAGTAAAATTTTAACCATAACATTAGGTAGAGGACCATACATGTCCCACAGTTTACAGAAGCCAGTTCCTACCTCAGATTATAGTTTCTCTGTGTGTCTGCATCTCCTTCAGAGCCAGTGCTGATAAGTGTATTAGCAATTGTTTTTAATTTTTAAATTCACTTTGTGTAGGGACCACAGTTCCCCTTCTCTCCCCTCCTTCCACTCCCCCTATTTTCCCCCCAACCCATCCCCCATCCACTCTTTTGAAAGGGTAAGGCCTCCCATGGGGAGTCAACAAAGCCTGGCACACTAAGTTGAGAGAGAACCAAGCCCCTTCCCACTGCATCAAGGTTGAGCAAGGCATCCCACCATAGGGAATGGGTTCCAAAAAGCCAGCTCATGCACCAGGGATAGATCCTGGTCCCATTGCCAGGGGCCCCTCAAACAGACCAAGCTACCCAGTGTATTAGCAACTGCAAAGAAGCAGTAAGCCAACAGTTAGAGTTTGCTGCCCTCTACCCAGAACAACAATGAGAGAATTTCTGGTCCTGACTAGAGAACAAATTCAATAATCCAGTTCTAGCCGGCTTCTGGGAACCAGCCCTATGGAAACCTGGTTTACATTCTTTAGAAACAGACAGAAGTGAACATGGGTAAGAACGTCATGGATACGGTAGCAGACATAAGAGTAAAGGAGTAAGGAAAGGATGAGGAAAAGAAAACACAGGACAACCATCTAAGCTGGCTCTGTCCTCATGTGTGGATAGTCACCAAGCTCTCTGAAATTTCCAAGTTTCCTCAGGGACCAAGCAGGATTGTGAAGGCCCCCAGGAGAGTTCAGAGCTCTCTCAGGTGGGGAATAGATGTAAAGACACATGGTGTGTCTTTTTTAAGTGGGGTGCTGTCATTGCTAGGAAATTCTATGTTTTGTTGAATTATCAGCCTAGTTGTGGCTGGAACCTGACATAGAGCAGCACTAGTTACTCAGTATGCCCGAGATGTGATTAAAAGGACAACGGATACCTAAAGAAAATGTACTTCATGTCTGGAGATTGTGGCTCAGCAGTTAAGAGAACGCACTGTTGTTGAAAAGATCCAGGTTTTGTTCCCAGCACTTGCACCAGGCGGGCCCTTTCACAACTGCTTGTACGTCCAAGGATCTGTCATCCTCTTCTGGCCTCCAAGGCGCTTGCACTCACATAGCAAACCTATACCTGCCTACACATAAATGTAAGTATTTTAATACGTATTGAGTATAATGTTCTAATATACACTAAATATAAAATGTTATGTCATATTGTTTTATGTTTAATAATGTATATTAAATATAAAACATTAAATATATAACTATAAGACAATTCAACTTATGCATATAAGTAGTAAATGTATAATATATAAATATATCAGCTTAAATGTGAATGTCAAATAAAAATGTTTATGTATACTTAATATAGACAGCTCTATAGTTGAGAGCCCTTACCCCCCACCACCCCCCAAGGAGATTTAATGTCCTTTTCTGGCCTTCTCATGCACCAGGTGTGCACATTACATATACATACATGCAGACCAAACTAATACAGATAAATTTTTTAAAGATTCAAACTGCATTATTAGTGTGAAGAAGGGGCAGTTGAAATATACAGGGTGCTGGGCAGAAAAGTAGGGCAGCATCACAAACAATTAGTGTAAAAAAAAGCAAAGCTGCCTGCTGTGGTGGTCCTGCACTGAGATAAATTTTCCACACCACTGCCTTTTACTTTTCATGCCATGATTACATCCCAAAATGCAGTCTGAAGTTTGAGTTGCTTGAGCCCGGAGCAAATCTTGAGAGATTCCACCTCTGTATTAAAAATGTGAAGAGCCTTCCTTATAAGCCACTCAGCTGTCTCCATGCAGGCCTGCTGCTCCAGAGAACTCTGATCCTGGGCGACACCAAGGAAGCCAGCCTTGAGATGCCAGCAGCTTCCTCGTGCCTTTTCTGTTAACCGGTAAACTCCTGATTAGAGAACAAGAAACTGGAGACTCTACTCACTGGCCAGCAACCTCAGCATAAACATGAAATGAAATAAAGTAAAAGTCGTGAAAGTTCTCTTGGACAGGCAGTAGTGGCACGCGCCTTTAATCCCAGTGCCCAGGAGGCAGAGGCAGGGGGAATCTCTGTAAATTCGAACCAGCCTGGTCTACAGAGCAAGTTACAGGACAGCCTCCGAAACTACAGAGAAACCCTGTCTTAAAAAAGAAGGAGGAGGAGAAGGAGAAGAAGGAGAAGAAGGAGAAGGAAAAGAATTAAACATACCCAAAGTGAATCGTCTGTTTTATATTCACAATGGGGCCTGACAGTCTTAGTCAAGGCTACCTAAGAACACCATGATAAGATGGAAGGACAGTGTTTTCAACACAGCCCCACAGAACCGTGAGCCCAAGTCTCCAGCTGGTGAATTTCCAGGCTCATGGACCTCTATACTGAAAACTCAGGCTGTGGTCAGACTGCAGACAAAAGGTATACAAAGCCTCGGATGATTCCAAGGGGGGGGGGGACTGCTGAAGGACCCTGGCCCAGAGAGTGCTTGTGGTGCAGAAAGGATGATTGTGTAAGGACAGGACGGTTTGCTGTTCTTGGGGATGGTGGGGGAAAACAGGAACGTTCTCAGTACAGACACCGTTCTTTCATAGTGTAGGAATGCAGCTAGCTGTGACTAATGTCTTGTGGTTCTTTCTAGTATAATAAAATGTAATAATGTCTATGGAGTTTGCCTGCAAGACTATTTTAGGCTCTTTTAGGAGCAAAATCTTGGACAATATGCTGATATCCTGACAAAAGGAACGGTTCTCCAAGTCAGCACATCCATCTCCAGCAAGCACGGAGTCAGGGGTGAGGGATCCGTAGGTAGGAAAATTGCAGACAGTTTCCCCCAATCTGAGAGGAACTTCAGCCCAAGCAAAAGGCTTCAAGGCTTATCCTGTTTGTGGGGTCAGATTGTGGGACAAGATTGGATGGAAAAAAGCTGTGACTGGAGGTTCTAATTGCTGGGGTGGCAGTGAATTCTGGAAAGTTTCTAGAATGCTTCTACTTTACTATCTTTTTTCCAAGGTTCTACTCACAGGCCCTCCACGGTCTCGGGAACACCTGAAATGTCAGAGGGTGAAAATTGGGAACCCCACACCTCTGAAGCTGTGTCTAGCATCTCTTTAGTTCAATAACATTTTTAGACTTCGGTTGAAAAGCTAGCAAGCATTTCATTCCCAGCCTGGGGCTGCTCCTGCTTATGAGATCACAGGATTCCTATGTTTGTGAGTAAGAAAGTGCTGGGTCAGAGGCAACACAGAAAGAGGCCGTTCTTTATGTGGAGCACCTGGAACTGGAATTTTCGGGACTGACAGACTACTGACAGGGAAGAAAGTTGGGCTGTGGTACTCTTAACCTGCAACCCAAGCACAATTCAAGAGTCCCCGGCTGGCCTAGGCTACAAGAAATCTTGGTTCAAAAATAAAGAAATGAGTAGAGAAAGAAATAAATGTAAATCACTCTTTATATTAATTGTAACAATTCTATCTTCCTCCAGACGCATTTGTGCATAGGGTTTTGTCAAAGTGTGTCCTGTGAGGTAATACCCAGGGGTGAACTTGGAACATTGTTACCTTGTGCCATCCACAGCTACAGAACAACCTTTCTCTTTGGTCAATAGTCTTCTGTTTTTCAACAGATCTATTTGTCCCTTTGTTGTTGCTCTGTTTGGAGCTAATTTCCAGAGACAAGCAGGCAACTAACTGTGAATCTCCTTGCCTGGAGCAAATGACTTATCAGGAAAAAACTATGACATATTTTTAATATTATGTAGAGGCACCACATATTTATTAAGTCATCCACTCACTTGGCAAGGGACAGAGGGCCTCGCTCGGCTGGTGGGTATCACTGGATGGATTGGTTGCTACAACAAAGGGGCAAACACCAGTCATCCCAAGTAACCAAGGTGAGCAGCTGAGCCCATGCAACCAAAAAAAAGTCACTGGAGTAAATCACCAGTCATCACACTTTATTGTGTATGAAATATTTAGAATTCTTGTTTTCTATCTATTCCAGTGAATATTATCTCTCTTCATTTGTTCTTTTCAATCGGGTTCTAGAATATAGCAACTCAAATACAGGTTATCAAATCTGACAGTCATATTGACACTGGGATTAGAAGATTTTCAAGTTGTTCAGGGCAAGAATATTTCAAGCCACCATATTTTACTTCTATTATTCAGTAGCTCTAGTAATCAGTTCTGTCACAGATAGAACTTAAAACCGGACAAATGCGGAAAAACTTAAGCATCTATAATGTGAGAGTCTTCATACTAGGTACTGTGGAGACTGTCATTCTCCAAGATAAAGGACATTGTGCCTTAATGAAGACATGGCTTATTTGACATACCAAGTAGCTTGTGAATGACATTCTCCCAAAAGATTTTGAAAGAAATAGGCAAAGGAGTGAGTACTTGAAGATGTCACTGGCCAGTAGACAGGATTTCAGTGGGCAGGGATGGCATCCTGAGTGGAAGGCACACTGAATAATGTCAAAAGCAACCATGGCAAGAAAAGCTCACTTGTTTTCACCAGGATAGTAACAAGATAAATTGGGATATTCATTCATACATGGCCACCCTCTTAAAAAGGGCAGCAAAGAATCCAGCTCAACCAGTGGCTGCCATAAGTATAGGGGAATAATGGACCATTATGGTCGATTGCAAATAAGGATGCATTCAGGACAAAATTGTGATTGTAAGGATCTTTCATTCCAATATTCAACTCCCTCCATTGTCAGAATGCATCGTTCAGCTTTAAAAAAAAATGTCTTCCTGCAAGAAATTATAGAATCCCGGTTGCCACTTTTCAACTGTTACTTCTGAAAAGTTCTGCACATTTTAAAACTATAAATAATGGCCAATGAATAGTGAAACTAGACATTTGAGCATAAACCAATAATTAGTTGCAGAAGAATAAGATAATTAGCCTTCTTGGGTTTCTAGAGCCAGTTATGACATGCACAGTTAAAACTGACTCTAATAGTTTGTACCATAAAGTGCCAGCTACTTACTTTTCTCCTACAGCTATACAAACACTTCTAATACAGTTTTAACTGTAGAAATGCCTCATGAAAGAGTCAGTTCTAAGCATCTGGTAACAAGACCTATAGCACTATTGCTGATCACTTAGACGGCATCCTATGAACTAATGTTTCTTTCTCAGCTCTGACACAGAAGCTGAAGAACATAAACTGATTTCTGTAGCTTCCCCTGAAGATACTTATGAACATATTCCACCTATCAGGCCAAAGTAACTGGAATAGAGGTCTGCTAGGCAACTTCTGGGAAACTATCATTCACTTATAAAAGAAGTGGTAACAGCAAGAATTATATCTTCACAACCTGAGCATGTACTTGGTCTCTGAAATACAGGAGTTATAATATGAAAATAAATGTCAAGGGAATTTTAGAGATAGAAATTGCCCATCTGCGAGTTGCTGAACCAATACTAATTTTCACACTCCTCTTGTTACATGGTAACCATTTCAAAATCAAAGTCACTCTGGTTGGGTTTTCTGTTACTGATAGTTAAAAGCCCTAACAACCAAAACTAGATATAATAATCAATTGACAATTTCTACTTAAATATATTTGCCTTAAATGTGAATATCAGAAGGGCGTGGGAGTAACACATAGTTACATGTTGTGTGGTGTAATTGCTCTATATCAAATATCTTTTCCTCTCTTTGGAATAATCTGAAAATATCACAAGGACAATGGAATCCTGGGGTGGTCCTAAAATAAGACATGACAATCACTGAAATAGAACAGGTGATCCAGAAATAAACTTGCACATGGATGGTCATCTGGTCTACCTTCTGATTCACTGGATTTTCTTCTAATGGATCTGTTCTGCAATTGAACTCTCTGAATTCATTAATTCAGTCACAGTATTCTCCTGTGATGTGACAGGGTTAAGGACACTTTCTCTTTGGTAAAACTCATAATATATTTTTGCATTGATGAGCTGATCATAGCAAGCATCTTGGTGATCATTATTTTGAAATCAGTATTAGTTAACCCACACATCTGTATTTCACTAGGGTTGATTCCTGAATTTGTATTTTCCTTTTATTTGCAGCATGTTTCCCTGTGTCTTCATTTTTCCTTGACTATCTGTGTCTTATTCAGAGAAGACAATTTCTTCAGTCCTGATAGACTGACCTCATGTAGAAAGAACTCACCAATTAATCCAAGTAGTGATGCTAAGGCATCAGAAGATCTGTATTTATCCACACTCTTGCCTGTCCTTAGTTGCTCCTAGTAGATTAGGACATGTCAAACCCCATCAGGATGGTGGTTCATGTGAAGCAGAAGTCAGATGTCTAGACGTGATGACTGGAAAGTTCAAAGTGTTCTGTGTGTGCCTCAGTTTCTGTGTTCAATGTAAAGCTGGGGAAGAGTGTTTATCCACTTCCTGCTCTGTCTACATTAAGCTACGGAGTACATAAAAGTCTATACAGATTCCCACTAGCTCCTCACCAGTCTTGGTAAGGTTTCAGCCATAAACAAAACAGCGAATGTCCACCCCTGGGTTATAGAAATCTAAGTCTCAGGTATGTTGAACTTATTTCTCCTAGCTATGGGGTTAAAAAGGTCACCTCTTGGGTGGGAGCTGTACAAATTGTGGTGCCTGACAAGAATCAGCAAGCCTGACTTTACTGTTGAAACAAGTTGAGGTGAAGCTTAGGAGACATGGATCCTCTGCTCAGGTTCCCAGAGGTCTGTTTTCTTGACTCTCCAAAGGAGTCAGCTACAAACTAGGCTATCAAGGAGACCTCTAGAGTTTTGCCTCTGAGGGGAACTTGGGTCTCAGCTGTTCATCTCCTTATCCGTAGAGCTTCCTTGTGTCTGGCCCAGTGAAGTGTTTGTTCAGCTCCTTATCCATAGAGCTTCATTGTGTCTGGCCCAGGGTAGTTTTTATGAATTCATTTAAAACCATCTCTCAGTGCTAGTTCTACAGAGATTTGTGTCTGGTCTCATTTACTCCCAGAGCTAAGAGTTTTAAGATAAAGTGCCTCTAGTGGACACTATGAAAACTGGAGAACCCAGTCCCTCGTATGCAAAAACACTCTTCCAGGAAGAATTTGTAGGCCTGGATTTGTCTCTGTGATATATAGGGAAGAATTCATAGGAAGGGCTGGGTCTCCTTTCAGGGTGGAAGATCCCTAGAGATTTATGGTTTGGTGATTCCTTCACTTAAACTGAGTAGAAGATTAATTCTCAGACACAGGTGCATACACACGCAAGCCCCTCTGGTGAGGTACAAGGGAGGGACTGTGCTTTTTAGTACCCACTATACACTATCCCTAGGGTGTGTAACCTCGGCAGGTATTTTAAATTAACTATATTGCTGTTGTTGTTGTTGCTGCTGTTGTTATATATTTACACTACTACTACTACTTTGTAGACAATGTCTCGCTTATCCCAAGCTGTCCTCAAACTACTATGTAGCTGAAACTGGCTGCAAACTGCTAACAGTCCTGTCTCAACCTCTAGAATGCTAGGATTATTGGTATGCCCTAGCACTACTCGGTATATGGATAGACTCCTTCAAGGAAAAAAATCAACAATCCTGTATTTGTTCCTGGGAGGTACTGAGGAAGGAGGTTTGGGAAGGGTTTGGTTCTCTTTCAGGTGTCCAGGCTCTAGGAAACCTAGTATTTGTCCTATTAACGCCAATACAGTTTGATTAGGGGCCTTATTGTCTGTCAGTCAGCACTGTGGAAAGATATACAGGAAACTTGCTGGGAGAAAATGGAGGCTGTGCTTTTAAACCCCTTCTCTGCACCCTTAGAGTCTCCAGAAGACCCTATGCACCTGTTGAAAATCACCCCTCAAAAGATAACATGTACCTAGTCATTTCCATCACAAATGCAGCAAAGTAAAACTCTTTCCAAAAGGGACTAGATTTACAGACATGACACAGGACAGAAAGCTCAGGAAGAGCAAAACTAGCTTCAAGGATAAAGAAGTCTATATCTCCCTGAGCAGCAAGTCTCTGGTGAAGGCTGGTCCCACGCTCAGTGGTCAGCGGCCCAGTGGGAAAACCCCTGCTGTGCAGAACCTGAAGACATGAAAAATTTGCTTGGCTCCTCCCTGACTCCAACATATAAGACTCCTGGAAGATCTTTCTCTATCGTAGATAAATAAGAATCGAGGAAACAGATAGGCTGATGGATGTTTATTTAGGGAAAAATCACTTACACTAGAAACAGATGACCACCAGCAGGTTCCCGCCCCAAGGATGCCTCCAAATGCTCTCTGTCTCCTACCAGGAAGCAAGAGAGAGTGCTGGGGTCCGGGACCCCAGACCTAGTTCCCCCAGGCCACACCTGCACCCCTCCCCAATCCCAATGGGTGTGGTCAGTGCAACAGGCTCAGGCGGGGTGGATATCTCACTACATTTCTCAGTTGAAGAAAGTGAGTTCCCCGAGCGCCTTAGTTTTTCTCTACCTGTTCAAGTCGAGTGCTCTCTCTGCTGCCCAATGCTTAGCAGTGGCTCTTGACTGGTTCCTCCCTTTCCTAAAGAGAACTGACTGACAATAGGGGCCCCTGACAGTAGCTGGCCGACATCCCCCAACTTCTCTGTTCCTTTTACAGGTAGCACGGCACTTTCGATATGTCACCAGCGTCTGACCCCTATGTGAAATGGACACAAATACCCGCTGAAATTTTATTCAATGTCATCAGATCCAGCAGTTATTTTAAGCAACGGAGTAATCCTCAGGAAGAGCAGACAGCAGAGCACGGGGTGATGCCCACGCTCACTGTGCTCCATGAAATAAGCAAAAACCAAACGCTGCATACAGCCGTGCCATGGCATCTCGGCAGGACACAGGGTAAACAGTACACAATTGTGGGAGGCCACAATGGGACTCCATCCCATCTTGACTTAAGGTCAGAGAGTTTAACCACACTCTTGCTCTTTTCAAGGTTAAACAACATGATGTCTGGACTAAGGTGTGGCTATTGGAGGATGCTTGGCCTAAGGTGTTGTCACTGGATGTCTTGACTGAACAGCAGAATACTTAGTTCAGGAAATGGTTAATTGGTGTTTGGGGTATTAAAGAGGTAGTTATATCCATTTGTTCCTTGTATCATTGGTAAGGAAGTCTTTTGCCTTCTCCCCTCTTTTGACGGGCTATAAAGAACGTTGGGTAATAAACTTGATGCAGATGCCCTCCCGATCCTATCTTTCGTCTCTAGTCTGTTTCTTTCCTCACTCTGAACTCCCCTTCTCAGCTATGACCCAGATTAGTCGGCTGGACCGGACGTGCACTTTACTATAGATAAATTACTGCCTACAAATCAAATGGAATTTCTAGAAGACACATAAGAAAATACCTCTGAAAGTTTAAAGTCGGCAAAGGATGCTCAGTCCTAGATAGCAGTAACATCTAAAATACAATGTACTAGACTTCGTCAGGTTATAAACCTTTCCTCACCAAAAGACATCTTGAGGAGAATCATTATGCAAGTCAGAGACGAGGGGAAATACACCCATCACATTCTCATCACATGTATGCACACATAAACGTATATACACTACATAAATGCAATTTTAAAAAGAAGAATGGAAGATGAAGCCATGTTGTGATTTGAATGAAAATGGTCCCGAAGGCCCTCAGGGAGTGGCACTGTTAGGAGGTGCGGCCTTGCTGAAGGAAGTGTGTCACTAGGGGGTGGGCTCTGAGGTTTCAGAAGCGCAAGCCAGGCCCAGTGCTGCACTGTCTCTTCCTGTTGTAGAACTCTCAGCTCTTCTCTGGCACTGCCTGCCTACCATACTTCTCCATGACGATAAGGACTAAACCTTTAAACTGTAAGCCAGCCCAATTCAATGATTTCATTTACGAATTGTTGTCATGGTGTCCCTTCACGGCAGTGAAACCCTACCTGAAACAGAGCGTAACTGAGGAAGGCATCTGGCATTGACATCAATCTGGCCTACAGACACACACGCAAACATGCCCTTACATACATGAACACACACACACACACACACACATTCCACACATACACAAACTCAAAAATATCCTCAATAACAGGCTAATAAACAGAATATAATATACAGGATTAAAGAATCCGCATTTTAAATTAGCAAATGTCACATGTGGACCCTTATTTCAAAGAGATGTATAAGTGACTAATAAACACATGGAAATGCTGTGCATTGTCAGAAGCCAGGGAAAGGATTCCAAAATGGCTGAGCCCCCAAAGGCTTGTCTAAAGAGTGTCTCTAGATGCTTTAGTCAGGCACAGTGAACTCTCCAGAGTCCAGCGTCGAGATATAGACTCGGATGTCCTCACAATGGTCTACTATTTAGCAGTGGAAATTGTGTTTGTGCTGACCCGTGTAACGATGTGGACTGACCCTGAAGATGGTCCGTTTATGGAAACTTTCTGAAGGTGAAAAAAATGTCCTACAAATAAAAAATATCTGTGTAGTGACAACCTCTGGGAGTGAGTGGGGAATATCAGGGCAGGGAGGACAAGAGGAAGTCAGCCATTCATTCACCAGCCCTGCTCAGTCCTGATACACTGTATTTAAACTACACTCCACTTTACTTTGATTGAATTTTAAAAGAAGACACCAAGCTAGGGATACCCTTCTGCTGGGTATGCTTGACTTTCCCTTGATAAAATGGCAATTAAGTGACAACGAGAAAACTGTATCTGTTTCAGCTACTACCATGTTCATTTAAAACAGTGCTCAGGGCAAGTTGGATTTCTTTAAGCAAATATTTGTAGACTAATGTTTGTGTTACTTGGAACTTTCATGCTATCTGAGATCCATGCCTGCAAAGCCAAAGGCAGGCAGAGAGAAAGATAGAAAGAAGAGAGGGAGGGAAGAAGGGAGAGAGTGGGGTAGGGAGGGAGGGAGATAAAGGACTTAAAACTGCAGTACCATTGTGTTATACAACTAATATTTGTCCTACTCCAACTTTTTTGTTAATATAAGATGGGGAACTTCTCAGTTATTTGATTGATTTCACTTGTTCTCAGGCCTGCAACACTGGCTTCATATATTTTTTAAGAGGTAAGTATAAAATGCTGTATGTGGAAGAAAGGTCATCTATGTAAACCTAAGACACCCAATAATAACTATCTGTCATGAGGTAGCAAGTCTTCTTGAAATAGTGTGGCAAATTATACAATTCAAGCATCATTAGAAGAGATAAGGAAGTTGAGTAATTTCATTTCCTTGAATTTACAAGCTTGCCGGGTACTTTCTGAGTCCAACCTTCAGACACACAAGTATCAGACCGCTTCGCCTAATTCAACCCTGAAGTCTCCTGAACTGGAAACCATCCCAAGTTGAACCTCCCAGGGAATGCCTGCCATCGCTCAACCTTGTGAGCCCAGGGCCATTTGCAATGACACCTGAGCATTGGGGTATGTGATTGGACAGTGTCCTGTGGTCTCCAACACTGTCTAACACACAGGCTTCTGGCTCACTGCTGGATGCTGGCTGGAGACATCTGGGAAGGCGAATATCGAATGATCCCCATTTTCCAAGAATTAAAGCAAGGTGGAACATTTCCGAATGGAGCCTGGATGTTATTCCTAAAATCTGGGCCACATAAGGTTAGAGGCATATTGATTTTCAGTTTCAGGATAAATTGGCCATCTTTGGCCTTTCAGGAAAACAACCACAAGTTTAGGTGATGAATAACAGATGGCACACTCTGAAGCCTCCATTAGAAAGCTCCAAGCAGGCTTAATTGTCAAGGTAGCCACAACCGCAGTGTCCTGCCGCAGACTGACAGAAGAATGGCAGATGCTTTCATGTGGTGAGGATGAGTCCTGTTGCCTCTCGGGGGCAAAGAGTTGAAGCAATCACACTCGCCACATTCCAGGGCAGCCTCAAGTCTGAGCAATTTCATGTTGGAACCAGGATCAAGAAGAAGAAGAAGAAAAAAAAAAACATTATTAAAAGTTTTCTTAGAAGAATTCATTTAAGATAATATCCATGCCTAGCAGACCCGAAAGGCCGGGTGTAGACCTACCTTGCCTGCTCCCTCTGTCTCTCTCCCTCTTTTGAGATACCTTGTTTCGAACCACAGCCCCAAAGCTATATCCTCCTAATTGAAACATGGCTTCCTGTAGGGACAAAGGAGGCTATTAAGAGCCAGCAAGCTACTGGAACTTAAAGAGTTCGGTAAATGAACACGGCTGGCACAGAAAGCTCAAAAACCTAAGTTCTTGGGGACCCTTCCTGATGTTCCATAAGCAGGAAGTCATCCCTAGGAAACAGGAAACTCTTCACTGCAGCTGCATGTGAGCTGTGTAAAAGCTCCAAGGATTGTCTTTTAGAAATTATTAATCATGCCAGGAAGGGGATTTTTGGTGATATGACCACCTGAGATTCACCTGTGTGCCTTGATCATGATCCTTTAAGCAAATAGATTAAGCTTTTTAGTCTGTCATTGGCATCCTGTGTGCAGGGAGAAGATATTGGCTCTTACCTCCCTAGGAAATATGTGTTTATTATTTTATATACATAAATCCATACTAAGTAACCAATAAGAATGAGCTATTGGACTATTTGCTATACAGACAGACAATGCTTAAATTTTGGACATGTATCACTCACTAATGACTGAATTTCATTAATTAATATGATTAATTAATATAATTAATATGGCTGAATTTCAGACATATATAGGGGCTGGAAAGATACATTCAACTCCAAGTTGCCTGTTCATGGTTACTATCGCCTTCTCTTTGAGCACCCTCCCTTCTATAAGTAGTGATGAGATACAAGTCAAGTTTCTTACCTCCCAAGAGTCTAGGAACAGGAGAGTTACAACATACACATAAATAACTTTTCAACAGCTAATATATATTTTTCAAAGGTATGCATATGTCCTCTGCCCCTCTCTCTCCTAGATGTGTAGGGGATGGAAATGGGACTTCTAAATGTCTAAATAAGGGGTCCATAGAAGACTTAGTGGGTTCAATGCATGAAGTTAGAAAAAGGAAGACAATTTGGCATTGCTCATCATCAGAGACAGTGCCAACTTGCACTGGACTTCTGTAGAACATTTAATGTGTGGGAATTAAGATCCACTGGACTCAGTATAGATTAAGTGAGGTTTATTCGGGAGAATTCACTTACACATGAAACGGATGACCACCGCGGGCTCCCACTCCACGGATGCCACCCAGATGCTCTCTGCAACCCGACCAAGGAAGCAAGAGAGAGCTGGGGTCCATACCTAGCCTTTCCCATCAAGTCCGCACATGTGACCACGCCCATTTGGGCGTGGTCAGTGCAACAGGTGCGGGTGGAATGGATATCTCACTAAAAACAATGACAAGTTTGATTCAAGTCACAATTTCCTGTGAGTCTTTTCCTGGTACTTCACCCATGCGAGGCAAGTGTCCTCTACTAAGCCACACCCCAGTCTTCCTGCTCTGTTCGTCGTTCTTTCTCTTTTCATACAAAGCTCAAAAGAGACTGGGAGCAAGCTGCGCCTGTGTGCTGTGAATTGTTTTACGTGCAGCAGCTCCCCTGGGAGACTCTAGCTTTGTTTGGCTGCAATGAGATTAAATTCTGTCCACTCCCTCTGGAGTTATCTGGCACTTTGCTTTATTTCTTTAATAACCTAAACAGTGTTGCCCATAACTGCAGCCTCAACAGAATCTTCAGGGATTATCCCCACAACGCTTCTGCTTCCAAGCATGTCTGAGCCTATTTCCATAACAACGTAGTTCATCAACATCTGTGCGTCTGTGGAGGACGTCCTTCAAGGACACCCCAAACAGTAGATAACACCAGACTGTGTATGATGTGGGTTTTAGCCCTATCAATTCATACTTGGGATAAAAGCTGGATTTATAAATTAGGTACAACATGAGGTTAACAATGTTGTTCCGTCGATTGCAGCAGCCTCAACATATATTTTCTTCTTTCCTTATTAAGTCAAGAATGTCTGTGTTTTCATGGAAAAGATTCACCATTACTTTCTCTTTGGTGTGCCTGAACGAATGGCCTCACGATCCTTGCACTAACGTTGAACAAGCACTGTGATGCCTGTAGTCATATAACCGGGATGCTTCCATGTGATTAATGGGAGGGTAACATGGATACATTGAACAAAGGAGGCGCCACACTCCAGACAAGATGGGAACAAACAGTGATGAGTTTCAGCAAACCGTGCAGAAAAGTATGACATATACAGTTTATGGATTATTTAGCTCTGGGACTTTCCAAGTACCTTTAGACCATGGTTGACAATGGTTACCTAAAGAGAGCAGATGATAGGCAGAGGACCATACTGGTAACCATGCACAGTCTCCCGGATTAACAACTTTTAATAGTTCCGTCTTGACAAAAGTGTATGGAAATTAGTTTACAATTACTATCACTATCCAAGCTTAACTGATTACCTTAAAATATGAAGTGTAATTATTTTTCAATTTCTTTTGTCAATTCCAATTCTTCAAATAAGAATTTCCTGTTTGTGCAACCAAGATTTAGACATGCCTCCCCCTCCCCAAATTAATACAGAATATGGGAAATCTCTTGAGAAAGCATTGGCATTACTAGTACCTCTGGAAACTTCCATGAATCACTATGTGGAAGATTACTATGAGGGACGAACTCATTTGCTGTGTGAAGAGCCACTCCCAGGATATGTGAGTGTTCCTGGCCCGCACATGTGGGCCCCACATGCCTGCCAGGATGGGTGCAGGTGGACCAGCAGGAAAACAAATGATGTTGGCATGAGACACTCGCTAGATGTTTGACCTTTGGGAAGTGACCTCATTCCTCCCAATCTCAGCTTTCTTGAATGCAAAGTTGAGTCACCGGACTGTGAATCACAAACACATCACCCAGTGTCAAGTGATGCACTTTGTGCACACATGCGGACGTGTTTTTCACTTTGTGAAAGAAGAGCAGAAAGGGCTGAACATGGTTCTTACGAAACGAATTGCCCTCGCCTTTCCGGAAGACCGGGTGCTGCTGTCCATACCCCGTGGTTATTTGGTGTTCCACCAAAAACCGCTGTCTACCTCCCCCTTATCCTCATCGACTTTTAGCAATCATTAATAAACATTCCAAACTGCTTACAAAGGCTTCTATCTTCTGGGACAACATTCTTTCTTTCTTCTTTTCTTTTCATTATTTGTTTAATTTTGGTTCTTGTTTTGGTTTTTGAGACAGTTTTTTTCTCTGTGTATCCCTGGCTGTCCTGGAACATTCTCTGTAGATGCCTCTGCATCTTTAGTGCTGGCGTTAAAGATGTGTGCCACCACAGCCCAGCTTGCCTTCTATCTTCTTCACATAATTTTTTTCCTTACAAAATATTTATGAAAGAGAACTTTTGTCAGATTGGTTTGGAGTCTCGCTTCAAACTACGTTGAAAGTCAGCTGATAATCGTCTCTCCAATGATCCCTCCTAGACTGACATGTCATACTTTGGCCAAAATGCTCCCAAATCTATATTTATTACAGCATCAGAACTTAATGGTATGTTCCAAAAATGTGTAAACCTTGAATGAGAAAATAAAGCTAGTGTTCCTGTAAAAACTACATGTTTTGGGAACTCTCCACAAACACTGATGACAATGAATATCACAATTACTAAAATGGAGACAGATAAATGTAAGGAAATTAAGATAAATATTAATAAATTAGGATTCAACATTTAAAATATGTTTAAGTTCTTTTTTCATAGCAAAGAAACTAGTGAGATGGACAGTAATGCAGCATTTGTTAATGGAGGCACTTCCTACAGTGGGACCAATCACACTACTTACTCCACAAAAGAAAAAAAAAAAAAGAACTACATGTTAATATCTATTTGTGTGTTTCAGGTTAACATAAAATATTCAAGTTCAACCACATTACCAGTTAACTAATCAATTATAATTTTAATATGCTTAGTTTTTGAAGCTTTGGTAGTGTTAGGTTCTATGGTATTCAGTGAGGTTTTACAGAACAAGAACTCAGTATTATATGCTATTATTCAGTCAACAGGAACCCCAAAGCATGAAACTTAAACTTGTAAGTGAGCTAAATAGAAACTCCTCCATGTGAAGACATTCTGCCATATTCCCCATCCTATTCATGGCACACCACCCAACTTGGCACCCAACACGAACCCTTGGGAAGTTAGAATCTCAGGAGGGAGCCAGTCTAGAAAAGATGTCAGATTCTCTGTGTCCTTCATTTTCTCGCCTTTGAAGATGGAAAGAGAAAGAAATTCAAGTTAGCACCAAGACCTACATGTTAAGCAACCAAAACTGTAGCATTTGGCACCACTGGAAAATACGTTTATTTAGAGGTCATGTAGAATGAACATCACCTTTGAAATCATTGGTTATCATGTTGAGGGGCTTGCATTTCTAACATTTAGTCTCTACTGCCTGTGTGAATTTGTAGAGCAACTTATTTTAGAAAAGGCAGCTGCTTAAAAAGCCCTAATCTGATTGGGGTCTGCTCTGTAGTTTTTCACTTACTGTTAGCCCCATTGCCACAAGCATACGTCAACCTTATCATCATCAGGAATAAAATTGTATTGACAAAAGTAACTAATTAACTGATCTCTAAGATTTATTTATTTAACTGAAAAATGATATGGTTGAACTGTTTAATGTTCATTTTCTGGGAATCAACAGTATTGGGCCGTCTTAGGTACTATTTACACCCTACTCAATGCCCTACAACATTGGGAAATCGCCATTTCTAATCAGCAATATCAGAAAATAGAATGCAGAGGATCAGGGCTTTCCTCTTCAGGAGTTCCAGTTGAAATGGAAGCATAAAATCAAGAAGGTCTTAGCTAAATATATACAGCATGAATACATTTCCCCTCCTTCCTTTAACTCTACCCTACATTTTCTGTTAAAACAGATTTCCTATTCTGTTGGTTGTTTCTCACTTAGAGCTACAAGAAAAAAAAAAAGTATGTCTTAGGTGAGAAGTTACTTTGCTTCTAGCACGTAAGCAGATACTTGACAAACTTGTGGTGTCCTCAGCTGACATGAAGATGCCAGGGAGGGTTAAGCAGAAGCATCTGGTCACCTAGCTTTGCTGGTGTTACTCTCTGGCATTTGCACTTTGAGTTTCAGACTATGCTCCATGCTGAATTGGTTTTCATGAAGGGTACAAGAAGACCACCATTGCTCCTCTGTGCAGCCCTTGTCAAAGATCATTGACTGCCATTGTGTTGTGTTCCTGGATTTCTAGTGTCCCGTCGAACTTTCTGTCTGTTCTTTCTTTCTTTCTTCCTTGGTTACCACTGTGTCTCATCCGGGCTTCTGGAACAAGTCACTATAGCCAAAGGACTGCCAGCAAAGCATGTTAGCTTTTCAGAGTTCTGGAAGCCCAAGGAAACAAAGGTCAGAGGGAGAACCAACTGGTGTCTTGTTGGCTCTTCTGAGGACAGCCAGGCCTTCTGCTGTATCCCCCATAGAGGAGAAAAGGGTCATCTTTTCCATGCCTCTCCTTTTTTCTTCAAAAGCGTTTACTGCTCACATGCCATGACACAAATTATTAAGATACATAAGGAACAATGTAAGTTTATGAATTGCAAGTAATACTTTAGTGCCATCCTTTGCGTGACATGAAGGTAAGACCTCATAGATGCAGTTCTGTCAAATTCACCCCTCGCAACCTCCCTTTCCCCCTCCACTTCAGCTCTCGTGTATTATTTTAAAAATCTAAATTCTGCATGTGAGAAAACACGTGTGCTATCTGCCTTTCTAGTCCTGGTTTATTTTATGTGTAAGGATGACCTCCACTTGTGACCCTTTCTCTGAAAGAGGGCTTCATACGTATGACATAATCACCACTCAAAGGTTCCACCTCCAGATAGCCTCATCTTGGGAAGGATGTTTAATGTAGACATTATAGAGGACACAGCCAATCACCACACGCAGCTGCAATGCACAGCCTGCTGGACAACAGAAGCCGCCCCACACACTATGTTCTTCAATGTTAGCTTAGCTGCTCTCAGTCTCTTGCCTTTTAATTAAAATTCCAGCATGAGTCTGTCAGTATCTACCAAGCAACTAGCTAGGACTTGGATAACACATCATTGAATCAATGAATCAAACAGAAGAGTCTTGACTCAATACAATATTGCGTGTCCCTACCCATGACCATGAACTGTGTCTCTGTTTATTTTTCTTTATTTTTATTCATCACAATTTTGTGGTTTTCCTCAGAAATAATCTTGTGTATATTTTATTAGTTTTGTATCTAAATATTACATTTGGCAAGCTCTAATATGAACAAGAATTCTTTCTGTGCCCTTTTCACTTGTTTATTCCTGGAATAATGTTGCTTTAAAATTTTTTTATTGCTACACACAATATGCAATATAATATCAGACCCACTAGAAACACTCAGAAAATCATGACAGACAGGCTTTGCTTTAGCTATATCTACCTAAACACCACAATACTATTCATTTCTTTCAGCACTGAGTTTCTGGGAGTCTAACTATGAACTAACTGATGAGATATTAGTATGAATTGCTGTCGAATGTCGATATTCTGAGCACAGAAGTTCTACTGGCAGCTAGTGAATTCATCATTTTTAAGAAACCCTCCCAATTGCGACAGACTTGTAGAATGTTGATATTTTGAGCATAGGAGTTCTATTGGCAGCTAGTGAATTCATCAATTTTTAATAAATTCTTCCAATTGTGACAGACTTGTCTCATGCTATAAATAAGAGGGTCTGGGAAAGAGCAAAACAGAGTTCAGCTTTGGAGTACTCAAGGCAAGTGGGTCATTCTGAGCCTCGATGTCCTGGTACCCAGGGTCATCTGCTGTCTCCCTGTGGACACGTGCCAGCATCTCTCCATTGGAACCAACAGCTAGCAAAGAGCTACGCTACCTATCACACACAGGGACAGGTGTAGGAGTTGACCTGGATGGGACACAAAGATTATCAGAAGAGCCGTGAGTGTCTGCCATGAACTCACTAGAGGCCTCTGATAAAATCAGAGAAGCTAGTTAATTGGAAGGGAAACTGTTTACAGTGAGTCTTCAACTGCAGGGTGGTGTGGCTCTTTCAGAATATGACAACATGGTCAGGAAATATTAGGGACAACCATGTTGATTACAGACTGGTTACACCAGTATTCTGTGCCAGATGTTAAAAAAAAAAAAACAGTTGGAAGAGAAATTGGAATTTAAAGTTATAACACACAGTGCGTTTGGTTACCTTGAACCTACTTAATTGCATAAGATGTCAAGATCATGTCTGAGTGTCAAACATGGTTCCATTGCCTCAGCTACTCAGCCGGTGTCTGATCGTGTGTAATTAGCAACTGGTGCACATCCTGATTCAGAGATAATTCATTTCTGTGTATCTGCACAATACAGTAATTTTAGGATTGTGTAGCTGGCTCTTTAAACCACTGGCAACATTGCTTCCTTCCTCTTTGCCCTCACGGGCATCCTCTCTACATCTCTCAAAGTCATCTTCTGAGAGATGGCAGTGTTCCTTGCGAAGCCTTTTGTCATCTTTTAAATGACGCTCCTAATCATTTTCTCTGGGAAGCAATTCTCGTTGATAGAGAAACTGAATGCACCGGAATACAGCACTCCGGGTTAATTATTGATCTTTCTCTTCAAAGCCCTCAAGACAGCCCTTGGGTGTTGCTCATTTAAGTTATCAGCAAATATCATCTTTGAGTTTCACCAGGCAAGCGCAGTTCTCGTTAAGAGCTCAGTTCCTCCCCTCCAGGACTGAAATGCTCTGAAGAAATGTGATTTTACAATCTAAGGTGACACTGGGAGGCTCGGGAGATGGCTCAGTCAGTAAAATGCTTGCTAGGCAAGTATGGAAACCTGGGTTCAATCCCTGAGACCCACATTTTAAAAATGCTGAGTGTGGTAGCACATGCCTGTGATGACAGATGAGAGATGCAGACAGCAGGATCCCCACGGCTCATCGGCCAGAAAGCCTAGCTTTCTTGGTTTTCTTCAGGCCAATGAGAGACCTACTATCAAATACAAATCTGGGTAGCACCTGAGGGATGACAAAGTCGTTGTGTGGCCTTCACACATGTACATAAGCATGTGCATATCTATGTACATGCACATGAGCATGCATGGGTACACACACACACACACACACACACACACAGAGAGAGAGAGAGAGAGAGAGAGAGAGAGAGAGAGAGAGAGAGAGAGAGAGAGAGAAACACACTGACACTGGTTGGAACACTCAAAAAGCATTTCCCCAGAACCACCTGTCTGAGAGTATCTGCACTGGGAGCTGAAGATGATTTGAGCACGTTATTTCACTATCCCACCCTCTCTGAGAACTTTTCCTGCTGTTTCTCACTGCGATACCAGAGTAAGTTCAGTAATCACGATCAAAGTAACATCACTATCAAGTAATATCAGGATAAATTAACCACAGTGGTGTCGCAAAGCACAGAAAACATTCAGATCCATAAGAAAATGAAAAGTGTGTGTGCCTGTTTGACACAGACACTGATGGTTTGAGATACCCCGAGCATGCCAGCACACAAGAATCATCCGAAGTGCCCGTGTTCAATTCGTGGCCACCAGAGTGCACAGAATCGGACACCTTCCCAGACCATTAAAATAGCACCTGTCTCTCCCTGTGTGTTCATCAAGCAACTGTGATGCTGATGCTGTGGACATGATAGGTTCACACACTCAGTGGGAAGTAAAGGACAACAATAGAGAAGTTCTGTCCCCTGATTCTTCAGGAAAACTCTTTTATGGGTCGCATTAAAGTAAGTGTTGTGTCCCTTTGTGACACTGGGATTTCTGCTAATAAATGTTCATAGACTGTCAAGCTTCTATGATGCCTGTGGGGTGAGTTATACTCATGGATGTGACATGAGATGCCCAGATAATTTGGGCAAACATTTTCCTGGGTCCATTGTTGCATTGTTTTATGTGAGATAATGATTCAGATTTTAAATAGTTAAAATAAAACTGACCCTCCCCAAGCGACAGAGAACCACCTACCTTCCTGCCTGCCTTTAAACCTGGAACTCAATTCACTGCCGCCTTCACATGTGAATTGAAACCTCAGCCCCAGCCCGGTTCCACGCCCACTGGCCTTCAGTCCATTTGACTCTGTCTCTGGTTTCCTGCCTCCCCCTGCAGACCCTGAAGCTCCTCAGCCCCTGTAAGAGCATTACATCATTCCTTCTCAAACCCTGAACCCAGACACACACAAGCTGTTGGCTCTGATCTCTAAAGAATACTTAAGAGAAGTCCACAAAGATTAACATAATCTTGTCCTTCCCCTCCCTCTCTTCAAATTATACAGATATTTTTATTTGTCCCCTGAATATCTACTGACGAGTTGGGTGATTTTGTTTTTATCAAATCATATATACAACTTTCTATAATTTGGAGCCTTATGTTCTAATGTATCTATCTATTTACAATCCTAAACAACTCTTTTTCTCAGTAAGTAGCCCTTAAGTCAAAGTACCATCTTTTAATTATTGAGATTTTATTAGTCTTAGTATTCATAGTTTTAATTATGCTTAAATGCATATATTTTAACATAAACATATTTTAATATGAATTATACATTTAAATATTTAAACTGGCAGTTTAACATAGTTGTATATTCTACACCCATTTCGCATGTTGGCTTTTGTTTGCCTGAGTTTTTTTTTTTTTTAGTAAATAATGTGCTTTACTTTTCCTATCCAAGGCTAAGGATGGTTCCTGTCTTCTACATGACCACAATTCCCTTGTGTCATTATTTGAAGAGTCACCAACTTGATTTGTTTGAAGGCGCAAAACAAAATGTTCTATGAAGCCATTGAAGCTTTGGGGTAGGGTTGTCAGAGCGGTTAGCGCACCGGGGCTGATGTTTCAACTCAAGACCAGGCAGTTTGTACTTGTCTACTCCTGCCTAAGTTACATTTAGAGCCAAGATTTAAAAGAACGCTTTAGTGCAGGCGAAATTCTATAAAGCACCACTAGGTGTCCTCTAGCAATGACTCCCCAAGAGTCACTGAAGCAGAACAGACAACAGCTTCACCTCCTCAGGGCTGTCCAGCACTTCAGCCCTGCCAGCTAGAGAGGTCAAGAGTGGAATGACACCCTCCTGTCATTCCGGCGGCAACACTCCTCCAAGAAGAAAACAGAAAACAGGACACAGCTGAGTGTTGTCACTGGGCAAACAGTGTAGATTTGGTCCATGTTGCTGCAATAACTGAGTAGGTCACATCGTGACGGACCAGAGAGTGAAGAACGCATGGATGGTGCAGACCCCACCCTCCCCAGTCACCCCAATACCCTCCTCTCCAATGGACAGCTTTAAACCCCCCCAAGGGGAGGGTGGGAAAGTTTGAACTACACAAGTATATTGGTCATGACAAAGCAGCCGTGTCATAGAAATAGCAGGGGGCACTGAGACCAGAGACCAACTTTCAAAGCCTTGTGGAAGAAGATACCAAGCTGTTCATGGTGTTAGGGCGGGGAAGACGCCTGCATGTGAGTCTCCAGTTCTAGTGTCTGGGAAACTGTGCTCAGCGGTGCCTGCTGGGCTGGGAAAAACTGGAGACGTGGTGGCAAAAAGGCAAACATTGGTGCTTTTCGCCACACTGGCTGCAATGGGGCAACTCTCTGCACATTAAAATCATTCTAAAGAGGCTTTCCAGTTGAGGAAGTGAGGTGGAGGGTCTCACATGTGAGTCTTCTCCACCGAAATTCCATGAAAGAGAAACTTAAGGGGCAACATGGCCTGCCTTCAGTGGCACAGGGGATAAAGAGGCAAGGCCACGGGGCGCAATGGCAGAGGTCCCGCTGCTGGACCCGTGAGGTCTAGACAGAGCTGACAGTGGAGTGCACAGCCAGCTCCTCCTCCCGGGATGGACAGCACAAGGCAACTCCCAAGTTTACGCCAGTGCCAGTGAGAGCCTGAATTGCTAGGCAACAGGTAAACCAGTGCAGGGGAATCAGATGTCCTTTACAGGGGCGGAGGGTGACATCCCAGAATGCAGGGGGATCACAGTGGAAGGTTAAATGTCATTAAGAGGTAAGTGCGTGAGATCACAGACAGGGATAGACAAGGGTAGCGACTGGGGCAGAGACTGGGAAAAGAGGAGAGCAGGAAAATATGTTTCACAACACAGTGAGTGGTTTATTTAGCTAAGGAGACCTGTGAAGCTGTAGTGGGGGAGGAGAACCGGACATGGTTATGTCTGGATGAACGTAAGGGTAGTAGCTTCAAATGTAACCCTCAGCCTCCCTTAGCAGTACTGTATACGCATGCATGTATATGTTTATAAGTAGCTGCCTTCTCGTGCATGTACATGTTTAAAGTAGCTGCTGTCTCTCATACATGTATGTGTATCAAAAGTAATTGCCTTCTCAGTAAATATGGATAGCAGCTACACAAAGCTAATTCATGAAAATTATGCCCAAATGGGGTTTTAAAGATGGGTGAGTAAGAGCATGAGGTCCTGAGTTCAAATCCCCAGTACATACGTGGGAGAAAAAAGCAGGTCATGGCTGAGTGTGCTTGTACCCTCGGCATTGGGAGCTCACTAGCCAGTCAGTCTAGCCTAAATGGTAAGAGCTGGTCCAGTGTGCATGTGTGTGAGTGTGTGGGGGGGTGCTCTGCAAACACCGTGGCCAGCAGAGTATTAATCCACAAGAGACAAGAAGAAAGTTTTTTGTTCCAAACTCCAGGAGTCTAACCCCAGTTGGGTTATTTTAGACATATTTAAGCACAGCACAGTTAGGGGAAAAGTTTCCTGGTAATAATTAACTCAGTCCTCCTTGCACAACAAACTTAAAACACGATTACCCCCCCCCCCAAAACTCTTTGTAAAGAACAAGTGATATCTTCCATAAAGATAGGTTATATAACAACAACAACAAAAAAAAAGGACTCCAGATCTTCAGATGGTATGGCGAGGGGGATCTGGTGTGGCCAGACCACACGGACAGCACGAAGGTCACAGGCTATTAATCCCTTCCGCCCCCAGACTTCTGGGTGGAAAACAGGTTACACGTCCCATGTGCTTAAGTTTCTGGTTCTAGTGCTAGTCTGTGTCCCAGGCTTTTCCTTTGGGGCCATCAACCAGCTCCCAAATCATGACATGGAGAGTTCTTATTAGTGATGAGCACCCAGCCTCACCTTAGCTGCTTCTCTGTATCTATGCTTTGCCTTTCTTTATTTCTTTCTGGCTGTCTCTGTGTCTGTCTGGTGGCTTCAGGCTCTGGGCATGTCCCCCTCTTTCTCCTCATTCTCTTCTTTCTTATTCTTCTCAAGCCTGGAATCCAACTCCTATTTATTCTCTCTGCTTGCCAGCCCTGCCTATCCCTCTGCTGCCATTCAGCTTTTTATTAGACCAATTAGGATCCTTAGGCAGGCAAGGTGAAACAGCAACACATCTTTTCCTAATTAAACAAATGCAGCATAAACAAGTGTAACACACATTAAACAAATGCAACAGAAACAAATGTAATACATCTTTACACAGTTGAAGTAATATTCCACAACGTATCTGTGAGTAGCAGGAAGAGGACCTACGTGCCTCCCACAGGAGAGGTCCTGTCTCAAGGCAGTAAGGTGGAAAACACCACAAGAGGACTCCCTGACATCCTGCTCTGGACTCTGCACCCACACACGCATGTGTGTGTGTGAGAGAGAGAGAGAGAGAGAGAGAGACAGAGAGAGACAGAGAGAGAGAGAGAGAGAGAGCAGAGACAGAGCAGAGACAGAGAGACAGAGAGAGAGAGAGACAGAGACGAGAGACACAGAGACAGAGACACAGAGACAGAGACACAGGAGAGCACAGAGAGACAGAGAGACAGAGACAAACAGGGAGAGACACAGAGAGGGGGTAGAGAGAGAATGCCAAAAGAAAAAAAATCATTCAAGGCAGATTTTAAAAGTATACTCTGCCTAGAGGAAATGAAGGAATTGCCCGTGAAAACAGGTGGAAAGCACTGTGCCTGAGAGAAGGGACCTGGCCACTTGTACTTAGAGATCAAAGGAGGGAGAAGGCTTGCCGTCTGTCCTTGCTGCCTTGGCTGTGGGTCATCCACTCCCCCTTCTCGGCACCTGCAGGGGAGTTTTATGCTGGCTGTCGCTCAGCTGGAATGTTTTGGAAGACCCTGGCCCAGAAGAAAGAGTGCTGAGCTGTGATCAGTACTCTTTGGGAAGGAGCCCAATACTGAGAACAATGTGTGTCTTACTTGTTGCCTTCTCTTAGGATTGAGAATGAGGGAGGACATGTGAGTGTGTGTGTATGAGTGTGTGAGTGTGTAGTTTGGTGTGTACTTGTTTGTAGGTTTGTACATGTATATGAAGGTGCGTAGGTGAATGGAAGCCATAGGTAAATGTTGGATGCCTTCCTGGATCTCTCTCCTCCTTATTCTCTGAGATGGGATCC
Organism: Cricetiscus sungorus; assembly: GCA_030556225.1. Lineage (NCBI taxonomy): Eukaryota > Metazoa > Chordata > Mammalia > Rodentia > Cricetidae > Cricetiscus > Cricetiscus sungorus. The sequence goes on from JANBXA010000735.1 coordinate 52,232,454, forward strand.
TTCAGTGAATTTGGGCTCACCTGGGTAGTGAGAGTGGTGTGGACTGAGCACTAAGAAGTTATCTATCTGCTATCTTTGTGTCAGCTTTCACATGGGGTCCTCACACTTGTAAGCAAGCTCTTCCCCGACACAGCCATCTCCCTGGCCCTCTGTCTATCCCTTCACTTTGTTATATTCATCTAGCTAGAGGGATGGATGGATGGATGAATGGATGGATGGATGGATGGATGGATGGATGGATGGATGGATGGATGGATAGATGATAGATGATAGATAGATGATAGATAGACAGACATCATCTCTCTCTTCTCCGGTTTGCTCTCTAGCTCTCTCTCCCCTCTCTATATATGAAATAAATGCTCTTTCACAGCAATAAAGCCCAAAGCCTTTAAACATGTATTGGATGTAAAGCTTTCACCATAGTTAGGAGAGGGTGTGGTAGTCACAGCTGACAAATACAAAGCTTAGTTACACTGCCGTGTTCATTTGTGGAAGCTAGTAAGAAGACCGAGACACAGCCTTCATATGCAGATCAAAGCTCGTTTAACCAGCTGTCCACACACCCATGACTAGGGACAGCCTAGGCAGGACTGACATCTTAAATACTGGTCCCTTTCCTGTGCTGAGATGGATGTGAATCCATGTGGTAAGTGTCTGTTTCTGTTTCGTGGCACTTTGAGCATGGGACAGGAAAATACCTTTGCATAGATAACAACCCAGATACAAAACTGTGGTTGCCTCGGGTGTTAGTGAAAGGGGTCTCCGTGGATGCTCTGTGGTCTTTTTTCAGATCTTCTTATCCTGTGCCACTTTGACCAGGCTTCTGTCTGAAGCAAGGGCTCATACACTATGGCAGAAGCTAAAAGATGTCTCTCTGGATCTCAAAAGTGCTTTGTAAGTTGCCTTTCACCTCCATCCACCTCACTTTTCTGCAGGCAAAGCCACAGGCAAGCAGAGACCACAAACAGTTGCTTCCTGAAGCCAGTAGCCTGCCAATCCTTTGTCCACTTGCTCAGGGGAGCTGAAAAACTGCACAAAGAACAAAGATCTCTGGCCGTGGGTGTTACACAGCCGCTTTGCTCACAGAAACGAGAATCCGAAATAACTGTTTTGAGGCACCATTGAGCCATGCTGGTGTTGACCCAAAGATACTGGTATCTGTATGTCCATAGCCACAGCAGGGATGATTCACAACTGTCAAATGGTGACAGCTGCCCAAAGGTGCACTGGTGGAGTAGTATATGAAGAGACACTGTTGCGGCATCCGTACACTGTGTGAAGATGCATTGCTGTGTAATGAAAAGCTGAATGGCCAATAAATAGCTAGGCAGGAGAGGAGAGGCAGATTTCCAGCAGAGAAAGAGGGAGCCAGAGGGATGAATCTAGGCACTCGGGAGATGCCAACGGGACACAGAACATGTTGGACATACAGGACAGAGGAAAGTGTAACCAAGCCACATGATAGAATGTGGCTGTATTAAGTTATAAGCGCTAGTTAGAAAAAAAAAAAAGCCTATGCTAAGGCTAAGCTTTCCTAATTAATAATAAGGCTCTGTGTCTCTATTTGTGAGCCGGTGGTCCCAATAAGAAAACTTACTACAATAAGCAAGGTGTGTGTGTGTGTGTGTGTGTGTGTGTGTGTGTGTGTGTATACTATGTGCCTAAATATTCACTGGAGATGGATCTGAAAGGAGCCTTGCATGTGTGAGCATCCTATATTCAATCATTATCAACCTCCAAAAAGAAAGACTACTATTTTCCTAAAAAGGAAACGAAATTCTGATATTTGGAGACAATGAGAAGACAAACCCCAGGCTGATTGGGGCACACAGCACAAGTATCTAAAAAAACCTAAACCCCAAACAGGTGCAGAACAATTCAAATGAAAAAAAAAATCCCAACAAAAAGAACTGAGCAGGCACCTCACCAAAGCAGACAGCTGACAATGAGAAGATGCTTCGTGTCATTACAGAGACTTGGATATGAAAACAGCAATGAGGTAACCCTTGCTGCTCCCATCAGACTGACTGAATCCTGGCAAGGCTGTGGATGGGGTGGGCTCACCACCGCAGCTGGGAATACAGAATGCTGAGGTCAGAGCATGTGGGACTAGGAAGATTAGGTCAGGGGAGGAATAGAGGAGAGCAAAAACAGAGAGAGAGAGAGAGGGAGGGAGGGGAGAGAGAGAGAGAGAGAGAGAGAGAGAGAGAGAGAGAGAGAGAGACCATAAAAGAGGGAGCCATTATAGGTTTGAAGAGAAAACTGACTCTAGAGAAATGTCCAGAGACCTACAAGACTGACCCCAACTAACAATCTGAGCAACAGTGGAAAGGCTACCATCAATGCCCTTCCCTGATAATGAGACTGATGACTAACTTATCTACCATCACAGAGCCCTCATCTAGTAGCTGATGGAAACAGAAGCAGACACCACAGCTAAACACTGAGCTGAACTGGAATCCAGATGCAGAGAGGGAGGAGTGATAAGAAAATGGGGACAAGACCAGGCTACAGAAACCCACAAAATCAGCTGACCGGAACAAGGGGGAGCTCATGGACCCCCAGACTGATAGCTGGGAAACCAGCATTGGACCTCAGACCCCCTGAATGTGGGTCTCAGTTAGAAGGCCTGGGCAGTCTAAGGGACCTCTGACAGTGGAACCAGGATATAACCCTGGTGCACTAAAGGACTTTGGGAGCACATTCCCCATGGAGGGATACTCCCTTAACCTAGAGGCAGGAGGGAGGGCCTAGTCCCTACTCCAAATGACTTCACAGATTTTGTTGATCCCTCCTAGAAGGAATCACCCTCCCTGTGGAGTGGGGGTGGGGGTGGGATGGGAGGGTGGCGGGGGGGGCAAGGGAGAGTTCTTTACTGTCTCTTCTTATTTTTAAAGATGATTTTAGTCTTCTTAACTAATGAAAATGAGTACTTTTGATAGAAAAAAAAATCTACTTCCTTTCAGTTAATTGCACGATCTAAAAATAGGCTGTGGAGAAACTAAAATTAGAGAGAGCAATTGAGCCCATAAGTATAATAGAAACACTTCCTGGTAAACCATCCCATATTAGTCACCCTTTGAAAGACTGATGGGCTCATGCTAGGGATTGGAGAGACAGCTCAGGGCTTAGGAGCCTGTGACACTCTTGCATAGGACCCAAGTTCAGTTCCCAGCACCCATGTCAGGGGGTCACAAATACCTGTGACTCCTTCTCCAGGGATATACAACGCCCCCCCTGGCCTCTGCAGGTACCACGCTCATACACACACACACACACACACACACACACACACACACACACACATACACCACGCACTCATCCACAAATAAAAATAAAACAAATATTTTTTTTTAAAGATTATAATTTCCCAGGGCTTCATTTCTAGTTCGGACGGTCAAGGCTGGGACAGGAGGATGGAAGAGGACAGAAGATAGAGGTGACGGACTGGTGCCCAAGGCAGTGACAATAGTATTATACCCAGAGCTCTACAGCAACATGGGCAATTTTTTTCCCCATTGTATTATACTCTGTTTCCTATACTTTCTAAATCGAGACTCCTTGCAGATAAAACATTTGTGGTATAAATACAAATAGAATATCAGTCAACCATAGAAAGAACGGACTCCCTGCCGTGCAGCACCTCGGGTGAAGCTGCTAATCATGGTGATTGACACATGCAAGGAAACACAGGGCTTTGATGATGACACAGCAAGTGTGCCTGGGATGTTATACACACACACACACACACACACACACACACACACACACACACACACACGCGCGGATACTGTCTTAGTCAAAATAGAATGATACCAAAAACAAACAAACAAACAAAAAACCCAAAAAAACGTTAAATATAGCAAATCTACTTAAAGCAAGACTAGATACATAAATTAAGCGATTGATTGCATGAAGCAAGCTGGCTCCCTTCTGTGCTCCACGCTATTGCCTTCAGCCAGACAAGGAGAGACACCGTGTGACCTTCTGACAGCCAGAAGGAACTGGGACTGTATTTATTAAGTAATCCTGGAAGCCTTTCGGTGGAGATGGGATCTGTAGCTGTATCACATGTTCCTGTTATCAGTGGACACGCTGCAGAAAATACTGCAGCCATTCTCAGCTGAACCTGAGGTCCTTGTCAATCACACACTAAGTAATGCTCGTTGGAATCGGAGTGGGTAGCAGGAAGGCCAGGGCTTATTTTGCAGAAAACAACTAAATTCGTTTTACCCTTTTCACGCTGGTGGGTTCCAACTTGTTTATTTGCTGTTGGCTGAGTTCTAGCTGGGATGAAAACAGTTTTGGGTTTCGAATTGGAAGGTGACATGGGATATTTTTCCAGGAAACCCATTGTAGGTGCCAACTACTTTTCATTTTCCCCTTCATTATATGATTAAAATGCACACATCTCTCAAGCGCTATGCAACACCAGGCCAGGTTGTGTTATCACTGCATTAGGAAGAGTTTACCTCCACCCCAGTTTCCAATGACATGAGGTATGGGGGACAGTGACTTAACCAGGGTCACAGCATGGGGCAGAACTCAAACCCACCTCAGTAAGCTCTGGGGGCAGTCTCATGTGGGTTCCCTACAGAGCTGTGTTTGGAGCCTCCTGAAACCGGGACCCAGTCAATCAATTATCTCTAGATTGATCTTGATAACCAGCTGGTTTGCTGTTACTTCCTGTGCTCGGCTACCACTGTGACCGCCAAAAAGGGAAACCACTTGCCGGGTCCTGCCCCAACCCCTGAAATTTCCTCCATCGCCTGTAGACAAAGATTGCAGCCCTTTAGCCCAGCGTAACACCCCACGGCTCCCCGCCTTCATATCCCACAGTAGAGTGGCCTGTGGGTACTCACACGTCCTTCGCAACCTCTCATTTTGGAAGCTCTCACGCTGCCTTCTTTTCTTCATGAAGCGTTCTTCCCTCACACCTTGCCAGAGGCGTCAATCCTTCAGAGACCCCTACTCAGTACCAACGGGGCGCCACCCCTCTGTGTCCTGCCTTTGCACTGTGAGGTGCTGTGGACGCACCACCAGGAAGCTGCGCCGGGAAGGCTGATCACAGATTAGCACTGTCATTCCAATGCCACCTCTTCTGCAAGGCTTTTGCAGCTTCTTTGAAGGCAGAATAGACCCGTGCATCCTGGACAGACATTGGATAACGGAGAGCGACAGCCGTTTCTCAGCCTGCCCTTGTGTGGTTTTCGGCTGCCGTATGAGTCTAAATGCTTTTGAGTCACTGATGCTACGAAATCTGGGGTGTACCGTAAGGAAAGCCTCGTGTCTCTAGAGATCAGCTGAGCCTCGCTGGGGCCTGCAGCTCCCGGTGCGTCACCAAGGCCCCCCACGTGGTTTTGCTGTAGCTAGGACAGATCCCTAAAAGGGGGCATGGAATTCATCAATTTGAGTTTGTGATCTCTGAATAATAGGGCGAGACTGGGCACTGGTCTCATGTGGAATCTTTGCCTACGGCTGTTAGGGAACTGAGAAAATGCTCTGCTACTTCACCTTGTGAAATACCTAGAGATAAATCCACACACAACAGGCTCCCTGTTCCACAGCAAAGCAGAGCACTAAAGCAGAGCAACCACGTTTTGTAATATGCAAGGTCCTCATCCCCCTCCGTTCCTCCTCAGGAAAAAAAAAAAAAAAAAAACACGATAATGCCACTTATTCCCTTTTGCAAAATGAACCCAATCCCTATCATTTATCCATTGACCGTAACAAATGGCTTGTTTCCACTTGTAACCTTTCTTAGGTGGAAGACTGCCTGCCTAAGAGCCGCTTTGATGGCTTAAAAAAAGAAAGACAAGAAAGCCATCGTATGGAGGAAAGCCCTGCTATTTTAATTTCTTCATAGACGTGGAGGCAATCCCTGCTACAGGCATGCACTCAGCTGATTTGAATATCGATTTATCCATCCCACGGCTGAGATTTGAGTCCTCATGTATCTACTACTTACTGTAGGAGAGACTGGGAGGCTTGTTGACAGGGACCTTGATAAATAATCTCCTGAGATCATTGATTTGTTTGGCAACAAATGAAGTGAATGTTTAGAACTCCAGGGTTTACTCATTTTCCCTTCTGCAGAAGCCAGCCTTCCAGCTAGAAGTAATGGACCTGCATGACGGGAAAGTTGTGGACTCAGCCTCTGCACCCATCAGCTGACGAGCAGATAAAGAAAACCTGTTGTAGGTACCCAGTTGGCTCCTATCCGTCCACACGGAAGAACAAAGTTGCTGTTATTGAGGAAGCGGATGGCACTCAGGGTTATTATGATAGGCTAAACAAAGCACACTCACAAAGATGCACATTGTGTGTTTTCTCTCCTATGTAAAATTTAGAGAGAGAAAACACACAAAACTTAATAAGATTGCCATGGGCGTGGAAAGAAGAGGAAGGGGGGGGGATAAGGATGCGAGAGAAGGTAATGGGGGTGACTGTGACCAGGTGTATGTGTGTATGATGTCACAATGAAAGTGCTTACTTTGTAGTGTTAATGAATACTAATAAAATAATAGAACAAAGATATGGATAGATGTCTCAGTAACGTGCTTTGTAGCACAAATTATAATCAGAATTAATAATAATAAAAAAAAAACCTAGAGTCAAATATTGGGGTTAAAGCTGCAGCTCAGGGAAGCAAATCAGCCAGCCACTGGGGAGTTCTTTCCTCTACCAATGCTCAAACCAAAAGGGCGGCCCTGTCCTCAGACAGCATCCTCAGACCGCTTAGACTGTTGCATCTCTCTCTTGTCTCCCCCAGCCTCATATTCCTCTCTCCACCAAGCCATACCGCTCCTGTCTCCATCTCCCTGGTGCCGGGCTGAAGGTCCTGGAATCCCAAATGCGGGATCACCTTTGTGTGAGCTGTTTCTCTTTTAGACAGATTCAATCTCACGTAGCCCAGAGTGGCCTCGACCTCACAGAGATACATCCGCCTGTCTTCCTAGTGCTGGGATTAGAGGTGCGTATCACCACTGCCTGGTTTCTATGGCTAACTCTGCGTTCTGATTCTCAGGCAAGCTTTATTTGTTAGATCATAATCAAAATATCATCACATCCCCCCCCTTTTTTTTTATTAAGAACAAATAGAATTTGTACTACAGTGCTTGTCAAGCACAAGGGCCTGAGTTCAGATTCCTAGCACCCACACAAAAATTCAGGAGTGCTGTACGTGCCCATAACCCTGGTGCTATAGGTAAATAGAAAGGAAAATCCCTGGGTTTCTCTGTCTGGAGAGTCTAGTTGAATTGGTGAGATCCAGGGCCAATGAGATATCCTGATTCAAAAAGTAAGATGGATCCCTCTCTGCCCCACCCACAGGCCACCCAGCTTCTCTAGGATCTCACTTTCCTATGCGGCCATGTAAGCCTCACTCCTACACACCCCTTAAACGCTCTGGCTCCACACCTGGCTGCCCAACCTCCGGTTGACCAGAGCTGACTCAAAGTTGGGCATTCAGGTGCAGAGAACTACTGGAAGGTGTCAAAGGAGCCCCCCCCTCTGGGGGGGGGTGTTGATCCCTGGACAATGAGTTCTCCAGCAGACTGTAGCAGATGCTTAGAGGACAGCTAGGGATAGAACTTGCAGATATCATTATCAGTCCCAAGAAGGAAACACTGTTTCAAAATCTCTTACAACTTAGCTGTCTCCGGAGCATTGTATACACTACCACAGAAAGAAGAAAGATGATTTGACCAAGAAGGAAGACTTCTAACAAACTCCTTCAATTGTTCAAGACCCAATTCAGAAACAAAATTAACATGAAAAAAAAAAACCAGGACATTGCCTCTCAATAGTCTGAATGAAATAAGGAAACCAATCCAAGATACGAGAATAGAGTCTAATAAAAAGGCAGGATTGCTGAAGGAAACCCAACCTAAAGCGATAAAGGAAATGAAGAACCCAGTGAGCCAAATAAAAATCCCAGCAGATAGCCTCACACATACAATGGCTCACGTGGAAGACAAAGCAGAAGTCGGTAAAGATTAATGATAAGTTAAAGAAATATGGACAGAACAAAGGAAAACTTTGCAATACCATGAAAAGATCCAACCTTTGACATTGTGGGCGCTGTACAAAGAGAAGAATGCCATAGTGAAGCATTGAAAATATCTTCAATAACCTCGGAAGAAAATGTCCCAAGCATAGAGAAAGAGATCTCCACCCAGATATGGGAGGCATACAGAACAAACAGTACCAGAAGAGTAACTCCCCACAACATACTATAGTTACAAATAATAAAAACATGAAGAAGGGATATTGAAAGCTGTAAGAGAAAAAGTGGAAGCCACTTTATAAAGACTAAACAATGAGAACAGCAGCAGATTGTTTTATAGACATTTTTAAATCCAGGAGTGCCTGGAAAACGTTCCATTTTCATAAGATTTGAAAGATTGCCAAACCCTTACCTGAGCTAATCAAAATACAAAGTGAGAAGGCACAGATTAATAAAATTAGACTTGAAAAAAAAAAAGACATTACAACAGATACCAATGAAATTCAGAAAATCATAAGGATACGAGACTGAAGAATTAATTAAAATAATCCAAGGACCAGATTGACTCACTGAAGGTTGTACCAGAACTTCAAAGAGGAATTAACATATTATTGAAATTATTCTATGAAATAGCAAAGGAACAAATTCTTTTCATGAAATCAGTCTTACTCTGCTACTAAAACCAAATAAAGCAAAAAAAAAAAAAAAAAAAAAAAAACCACCACTTCAGAAACTAGTACAGAGGGTCCTCAAAAAACTCAAAATGGAACTTGCAGCTGTACCATTCTTGTGCTATATACACACACACACACAAAAAAAAAAAACTTAATATCCCACTGCATAGACACTTGAACATTCATGTTCACTGCTGCTGCTCTATCCACTATAGAGAGGAAATGGAATCCACTTAGACGTCCATTGACTGACAAACGGATAAGGGAGATGTAGAACATACACACAATGGAATATTGCTCAACTGTGGAGAAAATCAAAGCCATAGAATTGACCGCTATGGATGGATGAAACTGGAAAAGTTGTACTGAGTGAGGCCACCCAGGCTCAGAAAGAAAAATGCCTCCTGTTTCTTCGCCTATGCAGACCCTGCTTTCAATCTTTCATGAGTTTAGCTTGGAGCACGTGTGGAATTCAGGTCGGCAGAAGCACGGCACTGGGAACAGGTGCACCGAGGGAGGGGAGGTGGTAGAGGATAGGGCCACATGAAAGCAGAGAAGGTAGAAAGATTCAACATGGAAGGGGGCGGGGATGAGGAAGCTTGAGTGGATAAGGATGAACAGAAACGAAGTGTGTGAAAACACCATACGGAAACAGATAGTCAGAGGGGAACGTAGAACACAGGGGATGTGAAACAGTGGCGGGGGGGGGATATTCTGTGTTAAAGGTTTAAGTGGGACTAAGGCCAAGGTGATAGGAAAAAGCAGAGGCTAACTAAAACCAAAGATTATGAAGAAGCTTTATTTACACCCACTAGGTTGTAACCTGGCAAATGTGTGTGGAGTTCGAACAGAATTCCCTCCCATGGGTAAACAATACTGTCCCAATAAAACATGGGTTACTAAATAAAAATCTCACTGCCAGGCATGGGTACTTCTCTATGAGGGATGAACCAATAGGTCAAAGATGCTTTAGATGCACCCAAAAACAATACAAGATGTTGCCATTAGTCTTGGCTGCCCACCAAAACTAAACGGCAAGACCCAATTGTTGAAGACACCCCTCTGGCTGCATGGCACAGAGACTCAACCTCAGTGGACCAGGAAACTCTTCCTGCTAGCTCGCATAGTGCCAGGAAACGGTTTGCGGACCGCTGGAAAAGACTTCAAGTCTCACCCAGTGCTGGATGCTGAGTGTTACAACACCAACCTGGAAAGATATGCCACGTGGCGCCTTAGTAGCATTTGAGGGTAACCAGCTGCTTTCTGATTGGACATGAGGGCTGCACCACAGGAGGGATCTCATGCCGGCTCAAAAGTCCAGGGACTGAGAAGATCGCCAGCCCTAGCAGGGAAACATAGTTAAGAGTTTATTTTGTCAAACTGCCTTTTAATAGTTACATTGATACCCATACATTGTGCTGCTCCCAGAGTTTGTCAGAGGGGGCTTCTTTTTGCAGCGTGGGTAATTAGTCAACGCAGTGGCCCACATAGGATGAAATTTCCACGTGTACGCAGCCACGATGCTCAGCTGTGGGTGTATTACCTGTACCAACTAAACTTCCCATCCGGGGCTCAGGGCTGACTCCCGGACATGCTGTGGCTGCTGTACACATCAGTTCACCTCAGCCAAAGTTGCACGAATAAGAAAAACCTGGACAAGATCAAGCCCATAGAATTCCAACACGGATAGGATAGGGGTCCTGAGGCCCCTCCCTTGCTGATGGAGCATCCCAAGCGAGTGGATGGCTCCCAAGGAGGGAGAGGCTTGCTTATCTGGGGACATTGTGTCTGCTAGTTTGCTAGTGCGCAAGTGGACAGCAAAATTGTACAAAGTGTTATAAATAACAAGAACTGAGGAGAATGTAAAGTTGGGAGAATGTCTGGATGGAGGCAGAAGCAAGAGTTGGAAGAGGCAGTAGTGGATGGATATGATAAAAAAAAGAATGCATGGAATTTTCAAAGAATAAATTTAGTTTTCAAAAATATTAATAAGGTGGAAGGTAAATTATGATGGAGAAAAACAGAGTCAGCCTCTTGTGCTCCCTCAGTGTCAGCATGCATGCGTGCTCTCTCTCTCTCTCTCTCTCTCTCTCTCTCTCTCTCTCTCTCTCTCTCTCTCTCTCTCTCTCACACACACACACACACACACACACACACACACACACACACACAGTCTCCTTGTGTCTGAGGTCTGATATCTAGCACTCAGTGACCTCACAATGAATGAAAGGACAAGCTTGATGTCATGTGTTTCCATTGTTCACTTACTTACCGTGAAATTGCAGTCAGATGTATTGAAAGAAAGACTCTAAGGCCCAATTCTCAAATAAACAGAGTTTCTAATTAATTGTTCTATTACATCTGTTTTATGTCTTACGGAGTAAAAAGTTCTTATGTCATCTCGAAGAGAGCAGGTATTTCAAACCTTGAAAGGAGAAAAGTAGCTTCACTTAATTTTTCATCATACACACACACAGAAAGATACACACTCACAGATATGGTCTCACACACACACGGAAAGACACATGCACACTCACAGGTGTAATTCACAGAGAAAGACACATACATACTCACAGATACATTCACATAAACACACAGAAAGACATGTGCACACTCACAGATGCAATTCACAGAGAGAGACATGCACACTCACAGATACATTCACACACACATAAAAAGACATACACACACTCACAGGTATGTTCACACAGAGAGACGTGCATACACACACAGAAAGACACATGCACACTCACAGATACATTTATACACACACACACACACACACACACAGAGAGAGAGAGAGATGTCTATACACACAGATACATTCAGAGACATAGACACATACACTGTATATAGACACACAGATGCATTAAGGCACTCTTATTTCAAGTCATGAATATCACCATTCCTCACCACCACTAATTTTGAATCCTGTTTTCTCAACAGGGTCTATTTATTAATCTTTTCAGTTATCCCAGCTAGGACAGCCGATATCATCTGTTTCCCAAGACTTTTGTAGGAATCAGCAAGCGAGCATATATACAAAAAGGAATCCAGGAGCGTAGACACTGGACTGCATACCTTCAGGGACAGGCCTGGGGTGGAGGCCGAGCAGACGGTCTTCAGAGCATGCAACTGAGTGGACTTTAGACCAAACACCTTCAGCATTTGGGTGGAGGCTGGACAGCTCACCTTCGGGGAATTCGGCTGGATGGAGTGGACAGCTTGCCTTCAGGGAAAGGAGCTAGCAGCCTGGGTGTGGATCTTTGGAGCGGGAACTTGCTGGTCATCTGTTTCTCCTGTAAGTGACTTCTCCCTGAATAAACCTCACTTAACCTGTACTGGGTCTAGTACATCTTGATTCCATGTGTCCTTATCTGGCACCCAACGTCACAGGTGTGGGCGGGGTGGATATCTCACTGTAGGTAGCTATTCTTATTCACCTGAAAGCCATGGTGTTTTCAGAAATGGATTTTTTTCCCCCCTGCAGTTCAGAGGACATGACAGGGGCTGTGGGAAACCAGACAGTCTCACCAATAACAAGCAGCGGTACAGGCAGTATAAACAGAAAGCACTTCTCCATGAAAAGACGACTTGAAAATGAGGGCAGACCTGTCTGTGCGGAATTCATTGCGTACAGAAGATAGTCTTACCCTAGAAGTGGGGTCTATTTGTGGGGCCACTGAGATGGACCAAGCAGTAAAGGCGCTTGCCACCAAGCCTGACAACCTGAGTTTGATCCTCCTCAGAGCCCACAAGGTAGGAGTAGAGAGCTGACTCCTGCAAGCTGTCCTCTGATCCCCACATGCACTCGTGCACGCATGCGAGCACGCATAATGCGTAAATGTTAGAAAGTCTACTTGTGCTGTGAACGCATGTACTATGGAGATGGATGATATAACTGATACGGCTTTAATGAGCCACTTGGGAGCGCAGAGAGGGAGGGGCTTGGAGACGAGGAGGGGCTGACACGGTTAGAAGTAAAAGGAAAGGAGCAGGCAGGGCCGCAGAGGCAGTGGGCTGCAGTGAAGCAGACAATTCCCGGGGAGAGACAGAAACCCGAGTGTGGGCAGCAGCTGGGAGGAGCAGGGGGCATGGAGACTGTGCAGTGTGTATTAGTTGGTTTTCTCTTCCATGACCCAAAGTGACAAAGGAAGAAAGAGCGTATTTGGGCCTGTGGTTTCAAAGGGATGAGTCGTCATGGCCCGGAGGCATGGTGGTCAAAGCAGCAAGCCGGGAGTCCACATTGAGATCTCTGGCTCAGGGTGATTCTTGGGTATTCTTTGGGTCTATTAGATTTTTGCCTCGGGTACTTGAATATGCTATAATTTTCCCCCAAACACAATCTTCACGTTGTTGGGTCTCCTTCAAACACTGTTACCCTCTCTCTCTTCCTGAGAACTTTCCTCAGTCTGAGGTCTGCAGTGTGACAAAATGTACGCCAAAACCAACTCAAGGACGGAGACCTTATTTTGGCTCATGGGTTAAGGGATTCAGCCTACCACGTTGGAGAACTCACAGGTACAGGAGCATGAAGTAGTTTTGGCTTTGAGTCTGCATTTTATTTATTAATAAACCAGTGAGTTGAGCGCTTCCTGCATTCTGTGGCCACTTAATTACTAATTGAACTCTAGGAGAGCATAACGGAGGCTCTCCCGCTAGAATGTAAGGGACAACTTACTTCCAGCTCTTGTCCCATCATACAGAGAACACCCAGTCAATAGCACAGAGGCTCTGACATCAACTCCAGGCAGACAGCGCCAGCATTGACTTTGAGAACACCCCGTTGGAGTCTGCTGGAGAACTATCTGATGTGTGTGTGGTGGGGGGGGGCATGAACTTCCCACATCATTATCAGACATGTTGTGTAAGTGTGTGAAAACATGAAAAACAATGTGTTTTTTTTCCATTAGTATACCCCCTTCTACATTGTGTAGTAGTTGCCCTGAGGTTTAGAACAAATTTTCCAAACCTCACACCCATGAAGAGTACACACCAATGCACAGATGCTGTGAAATTTATGATAAAAATAGTCTCTTCCTTTTCTGTTTGTTTTTCCCAATCGTAGTTCTCCCTACCCCCCCACCTACTTCGCCCCTCCCCAGACTCCTCCCTAGCCCTCATCAAATCCACTTCTACCAAAGGGCTCCCTTGAGGAGTCAGCAAAGCCTGGCCCATTGAGGTGAGGTAGGAACAAGCCACCCCCACACACACACACCTGCATTAAGGCTAAAAAAGGCATCCCACCATAGAGAATGGCTCCCATAAGCCAGCTCATGCACTAGGTTCCTGGCTCTACTGTAAGGGACCCCTCAGATAGACCAAGCTACACAACTGTCTTCCTCCTGAAGAGGACCTAGCTCTGTCCCGTGGAGGCTCCACAGTTGTAGTTTCAGAGTTCATGAGTCCCCATGAGCTTGGTTCAGCTGTCTCTGTAGATTTCTCCATCACGACCTTGACCTCCTTTGCTCATGCATTCCCTCCTCCTCCCTCTCTTAGACTGCATTCCCAGAACGGAGCCTGATGCCTGGCTGTGGATCTCTGCATCTGGTCCATCAATTACTGGATGAGGGCTCTATGATGACACTTGGGGATATCCGCCAATCTGATTACAGGGGAAGGCCAGGTCAGGCTCCCTCTCCACTAGAGCTCAGAGTCTTAGCTGGGATTATCCTTGTGGATTCCTGGTACAGGTTTCTTCCTAACCCTGTGGTGACTCCCTCATTGCTCTCCCCCTCTGTCCATCCCCCACCTCCACCATCCCCTTCCCCCATGCTCCCATCCTCTGCCCCCTCCCCTTTACTGCCTCCCCTCACTCCCCTTTTACCCAGGAGGTCTCATCTAATTCCCATTCCCAGGGAGATCCATGCATCCCTCTTAAGGTCCTCCTTGTTACCTAGCTTCTCTGGAGCTGTGGATTGTAGTCTGGTCATGCTTTGCCTTACAACTAGTATCCACTTATGAGTGAGTACATGCTGTGTTTGTCTTTCTGAGTCTGGGTTGCCTCACTCGGGATGGTATTTTTTGTAGATACATTCATTTGCCTGTAAATTTCATGATATCAATGGTTTTTTGTTTGTTTAACACCTGAGTAATACTTCGTTGTATAAATATATCATGTTTTATTTGTCCTTTCTTCAGTTGAGTGACATCCAGGTTGATTCTAGGTTCTGACTATTACAAATAAAGCTGCTGTGAACATAGTTGAGCAAGTGTCCTTGTGTTGTGATTGAACAGCCTTTGGGTAAATGCCCAAGAGCTGTAATGCTGAGTCTTGAGGTAGATTGAGTCCCAATTTCTGAGAAACAGCCATACTGATTTCCAAAGTGGCTGTACAAGTTTGCACTCCCACCAGCAGCGGAGGAGTGTTTCCCTTACTCCACATCCTTTCCAACACAAGCTGTCCTCAGTATTTTTTATCTTAGCCATTCTGACAGGTGTAAGATGGTATCTCAAAGTTGTTTTGATTTATATTTCCCTGATGATTAAGGATGTTGAGCAATTCCTTAAATGTCTTTTGGCCATTTGAGATTCTTCTGTTAAGAATTATTTGTTTAGCTCTGTATCTCATTATTTATTTGATTATTTGGAATTTTGATGTCTAGTTTCTTGGTTTTTTATATATTGTGGAGTTGGGCCCTCTGTCAGATGTGGGGTTGGTGAAGAACTTTTCCCATTCTGTGAGCTGCCATTTTGCATTATTGACTGTGTCCTTTGCCTTACAGAAGCTTTTCCGTTTCAGAAGGTCCCATTTATTCATTGTTGCTCATAGTGTCTGTGCTACCGGTGTTATATTTAGGACGTGGTCTCCTGTGCCAATGTCTTCAAGGGTACTTCCCACTTTCTCTTCTATCAGGCTCGGTGTAAATGGATTTATCCTGACATCTTTCATCCACTTGGACCCAATTTTTGTGCGTGGTGATAGATAGGAATCTATTTGCAATCACTTCTACATGTTGACATCCAGTTTTGGCAGAACCATTTGTTGAAGATGCTTTCCTTTTTCCTTTGTACCATTTTGGCTTCTTAATCAAAAAATCAGGTGTTCATAGGTGTTTGGATTGATATCAGGGTCTTCAATCATTCCATTGGTCCACCTGTCTGTTTTTACACCAGTACAAAGCTGTTCTTTTATTGCTATAGCTCTATAGTAAAGTTTGAAGTCAGGTATGGTGATTCCTCCAGAAGTTCCTTTATTGTATAGGATTGTTTTTAGCTATTCAGGGTTTTTTTTTGTTGTTGTTGTTTTGTTTTGTTTTTCCATATGAAGCGAGTATTGTTCTTTTAAGGTCTGAATAATTGTGTTAGGATTTTGATGGAGATGGTATTGAATCTGTAGATTGTTTTTGCTAAGATTGCTTATTATTATTATTATTATTATTATTATTATTATTATTATTATTATTATTATTATGTTGCTCCATTATATGTTACTTGGCCTTTTTCCTTTGTAGCTATTAGTATTCTTTCTTTATCCTGTATGTTTAGTGTTTTGATTATTATGCCAAGGGACTTTTTTGTTGTTGTTCTGTAAGCTTCTTGTATCTCCATAGGCACGTCCTGCTTTAGATTAGGGAAATTTTCCTCTATGATTTTTGTTGAATATATTTTCTTTGCCTTTGAGCTGGAATTCTTCTATTTCTATCCCCATTGTCCTTAGGTTTTGGTCTTTTCACAGGGTCCCAGATTTTCTGCATGTTTTAAGAGTTTGCTGAATTTAACATTTTCTTTGACCTATGAATCTATTTCCTCTAATGTATCTTCAATACCTCATCCCTTGTATCCTGTTGTTTATGCTTGCGTCTGTAGTTCCTGCCCATTTACGCAGATTTTCCATTTCCAGAATTCCCTCGGTTTGTGTTTTCTTTATTGCCTCTATTTTAATTTTCGAGTCTTGAACTGTTTCCTTCACCTGTTTGATTGGTTTCTTCCCCCCCCTCCCTTGGGGAAAGGAGAATCTTTAAGGGATTTATTGATTTCTTCCTAATTTTGTTTGTCTTTTCCTCGATGTCTTTAAGGAAATTTCTCGTTTCCTCTTTAAGGGCCCCTATCATCTTTAAGGTCGTTTTCTTCTGCTTCATCTGTGTTGGGATGCTCAGGTCTTGCTGTTGTATGAGCCACTGGTTCTGCTGGTGCCTTGTTGCTCTTAATGCTGTTGAGTGTATACTTACATTGCCGTCTACCCATCTCCTCTTCCCATTGGTTCAGGTGGTGCTTGTGTCTCTAAGGGCTGCTGCTCTTGCGGGGGGATGTTGGGGGTGGGGGTGCTGCGTTCAGTGCTGGGTTGGATGGTGGGCTGGGTCTGGTAGGTTACAGTGTATGATGGTGGGGACAGTGGTGGAGCAGCCCACCAACGGGACACTTGCCCGCTGTCTTGCTGATGGGTAGGAAGAGGGAAGGGGAGGGCAGGAAATGTGCCCAGGGACTTAGGGTCTAGGGATTGGAGCAGGTTAACTGGGAGATCAATCACTCACCTTTTCTTCAGATTGTGTCTCCAAGGGTTGCTGCTCTTGTGAGGGATGTTTGGCCAGGACAATAACATAATCTTAATTCCCCCCTCTTGTCCATTATTTTACTGTTGCAATTCATTTCATGTACACACACACACACACACACACACACACACACGTGAGAAACATTACTGCTGGCATGACTTTACACAAAAATGTGTTATATCAATTAAGAAAAGGAGAAAATGTTTTAACTTTAATTTACCAGTGGTCTTCTACATCGATGTAATTTCTCTATAAAATGTCCAAAGCAGAGCTGCTGTCAATAGCAACAATAAAAAACTCATTTATGTTAGTATGAGAAAGGTTTTTTTCCCCCTTTTAAAGTTGGAGAGATGATTTTTTTCCAACAGTGTATTTTCCTCTATCCTCTTTTTCTTAAAACATTTCTTTGAAGATGTCAGATAGAACTCTTAGCTTTGTTCCCTTCTTCGCACTGAGTTCTTCACCCCCTCCAGCTCTATCTAAGATTTTTATCTTTGATGTTCTGAGGCTTAGATGTAATGTGCACAGCTGCGGGTCCTCCCCACTTGCAGGATTTTTTTTTTCTTCTTTCATCTATCTCGTGGTTCTGTAATTTGGTATCTGATAACAACATCGGGGTGGACTTTGTCGTTTCTACTTCTTTATTCTTTTTCTGGGGTCCCCATTGTCCAGGTGCCACCTGCTCTACAGCCCTGAAGTCGTTTGAGATTTTTCTCCTGCATTTCCTTTCTGTTGGCTTTTCTGTATCGATAGCTTCCATAGCTGTGTTCTCTGGCTGGGAGACTTCTTTCCTCAACTGTGCTCGGCATCCTGACACAGCCTATGTGCTAACGTGCCTGAAATCTCTAACACTTCAGGAATCCCTCCCTAGTCCTTCCACCTCTGGCCCACAGCGCCTGTGTCTGCTGCTTCCTCCTTTTCCCCTGAAGCCCTTAGCAATTTGCTCATACTTCGAAGTCTTCCCGTGTGACAGTCTGCGATGTTGCAGTGTCTGGCCCTAGTTTTGATGCTCATCCTCATCTTAAAGGGTTGCCCTGCCCCGTTTCTGTTTTAGTATGCTGTAGAGTCTTGTGTTATAGTGTGGACACATGCCTTGTAAATGTATCTGCTTTGGCAATGGGGTGGTAATGTTGTGAAACCTTAAGCTGTCCCACAGTGACACACCTTCTCCAAAAAGGCCTCGCCCACTAATCCTTCCCACACAGTTCCACCAACTGGACACCAAATGGCTGAGTCTACAGGGACTCTCAAACCACCACAGTCCATATAACCATCCATCGTCTCAGAGGTCACATGGTCAGAAAACTCAGGCATAGACTTGTTACATGCCCATACTTGTTGATACATTTTCAGAGCGCTAACCTTGTCTCTAGGAAAAAGAAGACAAGAAAATTGTTGTAGAAAACATACAACTCCAGCTTGGGAGAGATCTCGGTGGTTGTTAATGCACAAGTGAGCATTAACAACCTTAAGCAAACAGAGTCTGCATCCCCAGAACCCACATGTATGTTGTATTGGCATGGAGGCTCGCCTGTAATCCCGTTATGGGATTCTCCAGAGGCTATCTGGAGAAAAATGGCTAAGGAAATTAGGGTCTGGGTTTCATTGAGAGACCCTGTCTCAATGAATAAGGTGGGGGAGTGACTAAGAAAGAGTCTCAATATTAACCTCAGATCTCTGCAACACCCACACACACACACACACACACACACACACACACACACATACACACACACACACCTACACGTGGATGGGCAGGCTTACACATACACACACACACACACACACACACACACACACACACACACTTTGCACACATACACGTGGAAAAAAAAAAGGCAAGAGAAAACTTCCCACACCTAGCTGCTTAACAAAATGGTTAGATATGAAAAATAACTTTGCTCACGTAGATGAAAAGAACGTCATGACGAAAGACAGAGCAGTGGACTTCTGAGCTCCAGAGCTGCTACCCTAAGTGACTGTGGCAGGAAGAAATCTGATGTACTCCACTTTTGCCCCAGCACCATCCACCCTGGAGTGGGGGTACAACAGTACGCATGAAGGATGTCAATGCTATGATTATGCTATGATTGTCACACGCTAAACATCAAGTTTCCAAATCACATTTAAGTTACTCAAATGCGAGACTGCCCCCTGTTGCACCATATTATTTTAAGATGTGTTACATTTGTTTACGCTGTGGAACATTTGTTTAATGTTGCAAAAATGTGTTGCACTCTTTAATGTTGCATTTGTTTAACTCTGTGAAGCTGTGTTACTGTGCCTGCCTAAAACTCCTAATGGTCTAATAAAGAGCTGAACAGCCTATAGCGAGGGAGGAGAGAGAAATAGGTGGGGCTGGCAGGCAGAGAGAATAAATAGAGGAAGAGCAGGAAGAGAGAGAGAAAGGAGGAGAGGAGGATGCCACGGGCAGCCGCCAGCAACACACAGTCAGTCACAGAGTAAGAAGGAAAGAAAGGGACAGAGAATAAAGAAAGGTAAAAGCCCAGAGGCAAAAGGTAGACTGGTGTCAGAAGTGGAACTGAGAACTTTCACTTAAAACTTAACGTAAGCTTAAAAATAGTTTTAGAAACAAAAGAACGGAGACAAGCAAGGCTTCTTGGTAGAAGCATTTTTCTCAGTTGGACTCTGTTTTGCTGGAGACAAACAGAGATTTGTGCGGCTCCTTTAAGGGAGGTTTCCTGACTCAGCATAAGCAGCAAAAAAACCACACGGATTTTAAAGAGCTCTGCTAACAATTAATTGGTATGTACGAGAGCTGGCGATTGCAGTGACCACATCTCCAAGCTGGCAGCATGCTGCTGGATGGCAGCTTAGACCAAGGCAGTGAGCACAACTCTCAGTTCTGGCGGTAAAGGTAGCTGCCGCCATCTTGGATAGACCACGGCTAAAACAACTGTGGCTTTCATTTTAGCAATGTTGTTGTTTACCAGATAAAGACTTGTGGACATAAAAAGATAAACATTTACAGTAAAGACAGATACACATTAAGAAAAACCGCTAAAGGTTGACAGTATGTTTTAAAATATATGTAGGCTTGGGAGAAAAAGAGAAACAGGATAAAATGGTTTAAAAAAGAAAAAAGGAAGTAGAGTAACTGGGTGTGGTGGCACATGCCTTTAATCCCAGCACTCGGGAGGCAGAGGCAAAAAAAAATCTCTGTGATTTCAAAGTAAACCTGGTATACAGAGTGAATTCCAGGACAGATAAAAGTTATACAGAGAAACCCTGTCTCAAAATATGTAAAAATAGAAGTAGAAGAAATAGAGTAATAAAAAAGCCACAGAGAAACTTTGGATATTGTACGCTGTTCTGTTATCTTTAAATTGTTTGACTGCGGAGGAAATAACAACAACTGATAAAAGAAATGCTGCTGGATTAATTCAATTTATATGTTTTAAAAATGCTTTGACTCCAAAATTTAAGCCTAAGGACAAGTTACTGGGAAAAAGGATTTCTATTTTTGTTTCTACAGAAAATGAAAAGCTGTGGATTCCTTCCAGACTAATGTGGTTTGATCGAGCAAGACCCCCTGAAAGTGTCCCAGGTGATTCAAAACAGCTGGGACAAGGCAGCCTTGCAGACCACTACAGTCAAGATTTCTGCATCTTCTTAGGACCCCCCATGACAGCACCCCCTACCAGCAGGAAGCAGTTTGGAAAGAATGATGTCCAAATTCCCAAATATTGTTTATAAATGTTTGTTTTCATTTAAATGGGCTTGGTTATAAATGGTTAATGACCACAAGCAATCTTTTTAAAGGTAAAAAGGGAATTATGGTATAGATATGAATGCTTTGTTTTGGAATGGATTTTCATTTATTGATACAAATTTAATGTCAATTTTGTGATATGTATATTTCTCCTCTTGTTTAGGTATTGTGTTTACATAGCTCATTGAAAAATGTAATGTATAATTTAGTACAGATTATAGAGAGTTACCTATAGAGAGTTAAGTTAGTTAGGATTTCTAGATATGCAGAGATGTATTTGAGATGAATAGGCATTCTTCAAACCTTTCAAAGACCTACAGAATATGGCATTTAAAATGGTTTAGGGTTTTTCTTGACAGTGAGGCACAACTGCTCCTGGTAACACCACCTGCGTCAGAAAGGAAGATGGACATCAAAGAAACGCATTATGGAGTTTGCTTCTAATATGGCAAGACTAGCCATTTGGACAAGGTACTGCTCTTGTCTGGACTGTTTGACTTTATGCTGTAGAAACTGAACATGCAGGACCCACAGAAAAGTGACTGCTAAAACAAGATGGACATAGCTACAGGATTCCTACTTCATGGAAGAGGCTGCCAGAAAGTCTACAAGACACAGAGAAAAATGACTGACAAACTGCCAATACAGATGGACAGTTTTCTGCTTTGCTGAGGAGCCTGCCAGACACACTATGGCCTATGGGCTGAAGATGGAACATTACAGAAGAACTTCGGGTGACTGACCAGGCAGTGAGTTGTCTCTGCCATTTCTAGAGTTTATATATTATCCTTCTGTGGTCTTTGAAGGAGTTGAAGACAGATAGTTATGGTTATAGTTTTCCTTAGTTAAGATTAAAGATAAGTTACATATAAGACTTTAGACTCACAAAGATAGGATAGATGATAGAATATTTTCTTTAAATGTACTAAATTTTGTTAACTGTGATTCTTATTTGATAACTGTTGTGTGAAATATTTTGCTATGTTAAGGTTAAAACCCTTCTTTTATTTTAGACAGAAAAGAGGAGATGATGGGAGATGTTAGTCTGTAAATATGTTTTTCATACTGGTTAATGAATAAAGCACTGTTGGCCAATAGGAAAGTAAGATAGGCGGGGCTAGGAGATTAGGAGGAAAGAGGAAGTAGTTAGGAGGGTCAGCATGTAGAGGCCAGAGAGAACAGAGGTCCGGGCCCCCTCCCCGGTTAAATGAGACCACGTGGAAATACTTAGATTAATAAAAATGGGTTAATCATTAAGACAGAGCTAGCTGATAAGAAAATAGTAACTGGCCAACAGCATTGTATCAAATACAGAGTCTCTGCATGTTATTGGAGGATGGCGTGGTGGTGGGCCCCAGGCCAGCAGGGAAAAACCTGCTCTTAACAGTAGACGGGATAATTTAAGAAAAGCTGGCTAGAAACAAGCCAAGATAAGGTCAGGCATTCATAAGTTATAATCAGTCTTCCATGTATTTATTTTGGGAGCTGGGTGGCAGGCTCCAAAAGAGCAAAGAGTTTTAAAAAAAAAAAAAGGAAGGAAGAAAAGAAAGAAAGAATTACACCCCAAATAAGCAGGGCTCACTGGGTATCAGCCTTGAAAGCAGACATTTTAAGAGAGAAAGAATACATTTCTTTTCTGGCTTTAAAGAGGCAAATGAACAGCCAGGAGGTGGTGGCACATGGGTTTAAACCCAGCACTCAGGAGGCATAGGCAGGAGGGTATCTATGAATTCCAGGCCAACCTGGTATACAAAGCTACAAAGTGAAACCCAATCTCCAAAAAGAAAACAAACAAACAAAAATCAATGTTGTACAACAACAATTAAAAGAAGCAAACAACCATGGTTGTGTAGGACACAGGGCTGGGACTTCAGTATGGGCTCAGCTGGGAGCAGCCTTGGCTAATGGTCAGCAAGAAGATGAAGACTGGATCCTAGACGGGCCTAAAGGAGCCAGCTATAAATTCTGCCTACCACCAGCTGGGGGAAGGCTCCCTAGAGAGCTCTGAATCCTGATTCACTGATGAGCTGGAGCTGACGCCCCTAGCTGCCAAGACTCCAGTTACAATGTTACCTTATGCCTGGAGAGCTTACCTGCAGGCCTTTGAGAGAGCAGATAAGCACTCCCCTAAACACTGATGTGATGGTAACTAGTTATTCAGCAACAGTGAACTAATACAGTCGCCTTGGACAAGAAGTGAAGTCCAGTCCTCCTGCTGTGAAATGCAATGGTATGTGTAAGTCACCAGCTTTCTACATTCTTATCGTCCCATGTAGATAAAAACCAAAGCTGTTTAGTGATAACATTGGCAGAAATGGCATTTACTAAGACAGCACTGGGGAGTAAGATTCCTTTGGTGCACTGGTTTCATTCAGATCTTAGGGTGTTGGCAGAATGACCTGCCATATGATTTTATGTCTAGCACATCTTGTAGGTATTTTGTACAATAAGTAAGGACGGGGCAGAAAGAAATATTTGTTTTACAGGGTTGAACAAAATAGTAAGCCATTGAGCAACAGTGATGGAGAAGGCTTTGAAAGTAGAGATTAGTCAGTACAATAAACAGTTGCTCAACGCTGGCCAGGAGCAACATGACGTATGAGATTCCATCCTCCACCGTCATCTTAACAAGCTTCTGTGAAGATGAATTTGTGTTGGGGGAAATATCTCACATATGTGGGAACCCAGAGCAGTGGAACCCCCATGCCCAGACAAGCAGCCTTAGCCACTGGAGAAGGAGGTTTGCAAGAGCATGACAATTTTAATATGTCTCTACTCAGCACTTCAAAAGCAGATTAAGAATCTCAAAACAGCAGCTAAGAATTCCCATACAGTGCCTGCAGTAGTGAGTGTTCACAAGAAAAGGACAGCCAATAATCAGGCGTGGATAGAGGAGGGTTTGCAGGGGAATCCCTCGAGGTTGGGCTATTTGCTGGTGATAGGTTCACAGAGAGGCAAGGGCGGGGGCAGGGGACAATCGTCACTTCCAGTTGTGGATCGAACTGTCACTCCACCATGCTCCAATGGATAACTCCAATGCAACGTTCACTCAGATAGCCTTGGCTAAACTAGATGAGTCATAAAACAACCCCGTAAGCGTGAATCTGGAAAAAGGACAGACAGGGATGGGAAAGGGGTTTGACAGCAATGGGAGGAAGAAAAGAAGGAGTAGGAAGAGAGTAGTCAGAACACATTGTATACATGTATGAAACTGTCCAAGACAGTAGTAATCGATACAGAATAGGTTTAGAAGTAATTAGTGAGCCGTACAGCTCTCTTTAAAAATAAAAAGTTAACTCATAGAATTCTACCCCAGGAAAGTTAAATGTATTAATATCCTGGGACTGATCAAAACATGATTGGCTTAAACAACAGAATTTGTTCTCTCACATTTCTGGAGTTTACAAGTATGAAATTCAGGGAAGGGCCACCCTACCCCGAGAAGCTGCAGGAAGGGCATTCTTTGGCTCTGGCAGCTTCTGGCAGCCATTTGTATTTCTTGGCCATCTGTGGGGTCCATGATACATTAATGTCAGGTATTCACTCTCCTTCCCTGTTGGGTATATGTCTGACTGCCCCAGCCTTTCTTTTAGAAGCCGATTTGACTTGTGGTCTCCCTGTGTAGCTCAGGACAGTCCCACTGCAGGGTCTCGGGCCACCCGAGAAGAGTCTCTAATTGAATTAAGTCAAATGCACAGATTGCATGCATTTGCGAGACCGTGTGCCTCTTCTAGGCCTCCATTCAGCACACAGAATGTGTTCACCTCCTTCTCTAGTATCATTTGTAGAAGCCTTAACCCCAGCACTCCCAAGCGTGACCTTCTTTGCAACAAGGTTGATGCCAATGTCATTACTTAAATCAAATGAAGATGCTAGTAGTAGGATATAACTCATTATGTCCTACAAGGGGAAACTTGGAAGCAGACCCTGGCACACAGAAAGTGGCACTGGGCGATGAAAATGGAGGCCGGTTGCGATGGCTGCTAGTCTTGGTGTCAACAAGCCTACATGTGGGGAAAACTAAAATTCAAGTTGCTGGGCACACTTGTGAGAATTTTTCTTTATTTGATCCTTAGTGGTGGGAAGACTCGCTGTAAATCTGGGCCACACCTTCTGATGTCATCTCACATAAAAAGACATGGAAGGAAGCTTCTGCCTTCTCCGGGCTTGCCCTCGGTCTTGCTAGCAAGTACATTTGCCCTGCTGCTAAGGGATTCCTTTGCTGGTGTTAGAAACGGCTTCTTCAGGATTACAACACAGACCCAGGACCAGCAGCTCTCTCTGAATCCTCTGGGATTCCAGCACCAGATAAACACCACTGAGGCAGCCAGGGTCATGGAGTGAACCACACATGGATTCCTGGCCTCTCCACCAGGAGACAGTCATTGTTGAACTAGTCATATGGTCACCCGCATAAATGGGTGTGTGTGTGTGTGTGTGTGTGTGTGTGTGTGTGTGTGTGTCCCACAAACCCCTAACACAATGTCTTTACATCTCTGCATCTTGTACTACCAGATTGCCAGAAGACACCAGAAGCATGCAAGAGTCACAGAATCAATTTCCCTGTAAGGAATCAGCCCTGCAGATAGATGCCTTAGCCCTAACCCTGCAAAGCTCTGAGCTGATGAAGTCTGCAGTGTGAGCCACTCGGCTAGCAGACTTTGCAATAGTGCGTCCTGCAGACTAACCCACCATGTAGATGAATACTGTTCACACCATGATACTTAAATCATGAATTTTAATTTGACAGTAAAGTTTCGTTCACCTATGAACATTCTTCAGAAATTGCATCTTTTATTTACTACTTTATAAATAGCTGTAATGAGCAATTAACTGTCCACACATTTCTCATTTTGTGCGTTCTTTTGGATTTGCCCTATTAAGTAGAAATCCTATGTCTAAGGGTCTGGGGGGGGAAGGAAATGTGCTACTAAGTTGCTTTCCAAAAAATTGTGACATTTCTGCTTGCTTATCTATGTGATGACTAGTGATTTCTTTTTTTCATTTTGTATTTATTTTGTGACACTTCAGGTTGAACCTAGGGCCCCCTTTGTGGCAGGCGTGAGCCTGGTGTAACCCCCTGAGCTACATTCTCTGCTATACCCTTTTTTGTTTGTTTGTTTGTTTTGAGGTTTTTTGTTTTGTTTTTTAACTTTTTGAGACAGGATGGCCACTTTATTAGCCAAGCTACCCATGAACTCTCCAGGCAGCCCAGCCAGGCCTTGAACTTGCCACTCTCCTGAGTAGCTGTGGTGAAAGATTTGCCATCATTTTCCTGGATCATTTCAAGTACACTCACAGGATTTGAGTCTGAGGACACTTTCAGATCTTTTTAAGTGTGTGTGTGTGTGTGTGTGTGTGTGTGTGTGTGTGTGTGTGTAACCGCATGTTTGTCTGTCTGATCCTACCCATTTCTTTCTCTTGCTTTCACAGTCACCTATGCAAAACTGCCATTAATTCCGGGTTACACTTCCCTTAACTTAATTAAACAGAGCTCAGAAGCAAGGGATTCAGGAGAAGGGTGAATTTTTAATGGGTGAGGACGTTTGCTTTATTAATTTTGACTCTTCATGATTCAAAATTGGTGTCTTTAAGTGCATGCTAGCCTTTATAATAAGAACGGGAGTAACTTTGGGGCCGTATTCTTTCCCATTTTCCTGAACTGACTGTACATTTGGAAGACTAACTTCCACATTGTGCAGAGAACAGGGGTGGGCGTTGACCATTTTTCCTCTGTCCCTGGTTGAGACCTGACTCCCTGTCCATCACTCTCTGACTCTCTGGACAGCTATGGGATTTCTGTTTAAGATTTATCAAAAACTAAATATGAATAAAATTTTACAAAGTTAAAGCTGCCAAGAGGAGAAAGAAAACATTTTCTGGGGAAATGCCAGAGATTACCTCTGCCTGCTTCTTCCACCGCCCGGCAGCCCTGATCCCAGCCCACCATATAGCTAGCATGAAGAGTCTGCTTCACCAGACTGGACCCAGGGAGGAGGAAACCAAGCCCCGGTCCTCCCTGCCCCCCTCCCCGCCCCGCTCCCCGCCCCAGCACCTACAGCCCCCAGGCTGTTTAAAAGCCCCTGAGCTGGCAGGTCCCTGCAGCGCTCACCTCCTCAGCCTCCATCCACCTGAAGTACAGGGCGGAACAGCCAGATAAATGGGATCTGGGGCGCATTTTGCTAGTGCAATAGGGAGTAATTGTTCCTGCAATGAATCAAATCAGACTCTTTCTCTCTCTTCCCCTCCCTCCTTCCTCGGCTTTTCCAGACAGGGGCGCCCTCCCAGCTAACTTTCCCCTCACCCAACGATGCACACCGAGGGGGAACCACCCGAAGCCCAGGCGATGCCATCTGCAGGGCCTGAGCCCTGCTCCCGCCCCGGGCAGAGGCCGAGGCTGGGCGCCCAGTGGCGACCAGGAAGGTCGGAGGGAGGGTGCGCTCCTCCCGCCCCACACCCAGTCTCTGAGCCGGATATATAGAGTCACGTTTGGGAGCCCCGAGAGCAGCAGCGCGGTTCAGAGCAGCTTGAGAGCCTCCCGCATCGCTGGGAGGACCCTGACCGCCAGTTGGCGAGCCACCCGCACTAAAAGCAGCAGGTACCCAGATGCGGCGGCGGGAGACCAGGAGGCTGGGCTGGGGAGCCTGAGGACTGGGTCTGGATAGCAGGCGGGTCTTACAAGAGAGGTCAGTCAGCAGAGAGAGACCGGAGAAGGGTTGGTCAAGGTGAACAGGGGGACCTCTCCAAGGGACAGAGGCACCTGACTGGTCCCCCAGCCCATTCCTAGAGACAGCATGGATTTCCGGGCCACGTGTGCTGTGGTCCCCTTTCTTATCCTCCCTTGCCCCACCCTGGGTTGTGAACATCCAGACCCTCCCACTCAGAGACTCCCAGGTCAAGCACCCCAGGGCTTTCAGGGCTTGGGTGGCCAAGGAGGGTCTGTGCTGTGTCAGAAGTTTGTGACTTCCCCAGGTGACTTGGTCATCGTGGAGAGAACAAGGGGCGGGTGTCAGGGCATCCTGCTAGGACTTAAGGAAGGCTGCTCACACACACTCGGCTAGTGACATTATCCCGGGCAACTGCAGTCAGAACAATTCATGCCCAACCTAGGAGTGCCTTCTAACTGCCAGGCTCCTGTCTGCTTACAGGGTAAGATTATGAACCTTTTTTTTTTTTTTTTTTTTTTTTTTTTTGTCTTCCATACATTATTTACCTAGTGTTGAGCGACTATGATTATCTCCGTGTCTGCAAGATTCCGGCTACCCTTTAAATCTTGCTGAGTGCTCCATTGTTTGTGAGCAAGGGACCAAGTGAGCTAGACACTCAAGAGGGTCATGTGTTTTTGCTTGTTTGAGGCTGTGTCCAGAGTTTGACATTGCAAACGGAAATATAAGACTCAGCCTGTAGCTCCACAACTTGTCTCTCTGCATCTCCATTTATGTGGTGTTTGACTTGGGGCCGTAGTTAACGCTAAGTCACAAAGTAGAACAAAGTAATTAAATAAAATTTAAGCAGCTTACAAACTGTACAGGTAATCAGTCTCTGCAAAGTCCCCATTTAGGGGGTGTTGGGGATGTCTACAGATGGCCAAGAGGTTTCTCCTACCCAAACTTCAAGGACAGCAATTTCTTTTATAATGTTTCTAAGACCCTGCATCTTTAACTTACCCTTCCTTTATATCTTTTATTTCTAAGGGCACCTTGCATGCATGTCTTGAGAGATTTCACCCCAAATGGTAATTGTGGGGCTGCAATTGCCCGTCAGATAGAGAGGCAGCTGGTCAGTATCACTAGGGAAGGATAAGTGATGGTAAAGGAACTAAAATGTGACCCAGCTGCTGAAGAGAGATCGCGTCAGAGACCTGAGAACTCAATAGCTCGTCTGTGGGTTCCACTTTGAGGTTTATCAAGGGTGTAAACATCTTGGGGGCTGTAGAGAAGGTTCAGTGGTTAAGAGCGCTTGCTGTCTGCCTTAGTCAGGGTTCCTGTTGCTGTGAACAGACACCATGACCACAGCAACTCTTATATAGGAAAACATTTAATTGGGGCTGGCTCACAGTGTAGAGATTTAGCCCATTTTCATCGTGGTGGTGACAGCAGGCAGGCAGACATGGTGCTAGAGGAGGAGCTGAGAGTTCTACATTGTGATGGGCAGGCAACAGAAAGACAGAGTGACACTGGCTTCAGCATTTGAAACCCAAAGCCCACTCTTAGTGACACAGTTCCTCCAACAAGGCCACACCTCCTAATGCCACTCCCTAAGCATTCAAATATGAGACTACGGGGCCATTTGTTACGGCAGGTTTCCCCCCCCCACCGGCTGCCGCAGGTCCTGCTGCCAAGGTCCCGCCGCCACATGAACCCCAAATAACACTCAGAGACTCTGTATTTGATACAATCCTGTTGGCCAATTGCCATTATTGTTTATGGGCTAGCTCTGCCTCAACTATTAACCCATTTCTACTTATCTAAGTGTTTCCACGTGGCTCATCTTATGCGGGAGCCGCGGCTGGCGCCTTCCTTCCTCCATGCTCTACATCCTGACTCCTCCTTCTACTTCCTCTTTCCCCCTCCTAGTCTCCTAGCCCCACCTATCTAGTTTTCTATTGGCCACAGGGCTTTATTAACCAGTATGAGAAACATGTACACAGAATCGCATCTCCCATCAGCCATTCTCATTTAAACCACCACACTGCTCTTGCAGAGGACCTGAGTGCTCAGTTTCTAGCACTCACATGGTAGCTTACACCACCCATAACTCCAGTTCTGGGGTATCCGATGCCCTCTTCCAGCCTACTTGGGCACTTGGCATTATTGGGATACATACATGAGCATGTAGGCAAAATACTTTTATGTACAATATAAATAAATTTAAGTAAATAAAAGTGAATTATTTAAAAAAATACAGATACCCTGATCATATCATCATTTTCCTTATTTTTCTCTTGAAGATCCATATTATACTTCCTTCTGGCAATATTTGGTCAGCCATAAAATTCATTGTTTCAATTTATTCATTCATTCATTGATTCATTTTTGTCAGGGTCTCATGTAGCCCAAACTGGCCTTGAACTTGCTCTGAAAGCTGAAAACACAATGTAATATAATATAATACGATGAATACAATATATATCCTTCTTGCTTCTGCTTCTGGAGTGTTGAAATTATAGGCGTGTCTCACCTCTCCATTTTATGCAGTGCTGGGGTGAACCCAGGGCTTTTGTGTGCTGGGCAAGCAGTCTTCCAAACGGATTGTGTCTCCAGGTCCAGAAGGCCTTACAAGTACCATCTCAGAGGGTCATAGCAGCCTACCTGCTCCCGTCAGCATGCTCTGATGCTGGGTTCTGTGGGAGCAACTAGTGGCAAGGATACATTCTTCATGTTTTGTTTGGTTCACAGACAACTGTTACAAGATACAAAACCAAACACCCTTTCGGAAGATCACAGCTTCCTGATGCCCAAACGTCCAGATTCCACATGTCCAGCCACATATATCATATACCCCGCAGTGGGAAGGTTACTCGGCTTAACCTTGGAGCTGTCACTACTGACTTAACAAGAGGCTTTTCACATCTTCATTCAGCACTGGGTTTTCATTGTACCCTGACCCCAGATCCACAGCTCCGTTTCAGAGCTTACTGGGCACGGTGTTTTCTCACAGCAACCCTAATTCAGGTGAGTTTCCTATAAGGGCTACGGTTAACCTGTAAGCCCCACTTGCCCAAGGACAGATAACTTTCTGGAACGCTGGGGGCTATGGTTCTTGTGGAAGAAGAGGCCATGTGTTTTCAATAACGAGGTTGGTTGCCCCAACTGCACAGGATGTGCTTGATCACAATTAGGTAGGAGATACACAGACAGGAAGTATGTGCGTCAGGATGTATGCTTACCTCTGATTGGATGAAGGCAGGAGGTACCATAGCCTTGTGGGGGGTTGCCTTTATGAGTACCTGACTGACCTAAATTCAGGGCCATTTCTTCAGGGATCCTGAGTGTGTCCATCTTCCTGGCCAGTGTCCATCTTTCTGGCCAGTACTAAATAAAGCTTGTTTCAGCTGGACAGCTGTGGAGTTGGTCTACCTCCCCACAATTTTCAGGGTTAACATTTCCCACTACAGACTCAGATTTCAACTGCTCCCTTGGGTGCCTCAGAATACATCATTAACTTTCCCTTTATTTGGATTTCTTTACTGGCACGGGCATGAAAAACTATTTATCTTAAAGGTACTTTGTCTTTGGCCGAGAGAGAGAGAGAGAGAGAGAGAGAGAGAGAGAGAGAGAGAGAGAGAGAGAGAGAGAGAAATTAAGGCATGAATGGTGGCACAAGCCAGTAACCCAGCACTCATGAGGTGAAGGCAGTAGGATCAGGAGTCTAAGGTACCCTCAGTTATACAAAAATATCTAGGCCAACCTGGCCAATCAAGAAGCTGCCTCGATTGAAAGGGAGGGGCATGGTAGTTGCAGACAGTCCTAGCAACCAACCTTGAATAGTTTCGTGTTAATGATGACGGCACGAAAGGGAACCTGTTTACTACATTTTTATAAGTAGCTTTAGGAACATTGATTAAGCCCCTATACCGGGTTGTGCAACCTCTAGACCATAAGAAAATCAAATAAAAAGTGGCTAAGTAGTAATGTTCGATACTTTAAATATTGATTAAACGTTATGTGTACAAGGCTGGAATTGCCAGCTGCCTGTAAAGGATGACTTCTTGGAAGACACTTGGCTAAGACGAACTAATGCCTGAGCTATCCTCAGACTGAGCGGTGACTGATCAGTGAGTCACTAATAACACTTTCTTCAGTAGTGTTGCTGTCTTCTTCGGGTCATTTAGTTGTCTAAGAGCTGTCCATCAATTCACGCCAGCTTTTCCCAGTTGTCCTCCCTCTGCCACTCTCATGCCTGCTAAGGAGGAGCTGAGGAGCTGCTGCCTTGACAACAACTTGTCTCTCATGTGGGACTTTTAAAACGCCTTCTACAGAGCTTCCTGAAGCTTGGAGTCTGCCTTGGTGGGGATGGTTGCAGGCTCTTCAGCCACAGACTCGCTCAGCTGATCTATATTTTAAGGAAGTAAATCTCCACAAAGTCAGTAAGGAGAAGGGGCTGGATGAGTGAAGGATTAGAACCAGGGAGAGTTCAGGGCAAAAGTTCCATGAGGAAAAGGCAGAGGTAGCAAGGACTTGAGGCTTGAGTGCCATTTGCAAGTCTGAGTGAGTCCAGGGGTGAGGGACTAGATGGGGGTGGAGGGAGGGGCATCAATGAGGGTAGAAGAAGCTTGAGACTGATTCTTCTGCAGATACTTCTCAGTGTTAAAGATGTATTTTTATTTGTGTGTGTGTGTGTGTGTGTGTGTGTGTGTGTGTGTGTGTGTGTGTGTTTAGGTATGCACATGAGTGCAAGTGGAAGCCACAAGCATCAGATGTGCCCTAGACCTGGAATTACAGGTGGCTGTGAATTGCCCTGTGTGTGTGGGGGGGGGGGAGATGGGGGTCCTAAGAAGCAAGCCCTGCGAGAATGCCTGCTTCTCCTCTGAATCCTCTCTCCAGCCCTGTCTGATGCTTAAATTCAAAGCAGTGGGTTCTCTGCCACTGCACTCCCAGGGCCCATAAAGAACAGAAAAGACAAAACAGAACTCACGAGGCCAGTTAGTGCCTCTGAAAAGGACACTGGCCAAGCAGAGAAGGGATGAGAAAGAAAGGAGGAAAAGCTCTCGTTTCAGACTTTTCTGCTCTTTAAATTATTTTTAAATCCACACTTGCATTTTATAATTTTTAAAGGTTATCGCCACGACAGATATAGCTCCTGCTTTTCTGGCTTGAGCTTAGACGGGATGTGTTATAATTTCCTAAAATGGCAAAGACCAGGGAAGGGAGGACTGAGCCTCATCAAAGGGTTTATTCTAAAGCACAGTTCACTCCCTTACTAAAACCCTTCTCTCCTTCCTCTTGGCAGAAGTGTTCCCCAGACTGTTATCCATGGGACAGTAGCTGGGATATTAGCAGTTAAGTGAAAGAATAGGGAGGGGTGGGGGAGGGCAAGCTTTGCAGGTGAGATAACTGGAAAATACTTGGTTTAACCCAGTTAAGTGGTTTTACCACAGGAGTCCTCAGAGCCCACAATATCCTAATGAAGATTGAAAATCATCAAAGGTGAAGCATGTCTCCTGTGGTATTTCCAAAACCTATGACCTTCAAATGCTTCTGGGGGAGCATCTAACAGAGTCAGCATCTGAGAAATCGTTGTGCGGGAAATCCTGCGGGACACACTGCCCTATATTAACATATTAGTCTTGAACATCCACGCTCTCTATTAACTGTTAGCTGCTCTCCACTCGCTAATGCTTCTTCCTTGGGCAAAGCCAAAGGCACTGAGTGAGTCCTCTCTGTTAAGTGGATGAGGAAGGACTTCCGAACGAACAAGCATGACTAGAGAGAAACTGTCTTCTTCCAACATTCCTTTTCCGTGTCTGCTTTCCTGGTGAGGCTCTGCCAGATGACTGAGATTTGTTGGGCCTGTTGACACTTACAGGTGAGGGACTTAAGAGTGGTGAAGACTTCTCAGGCAGAGTCTTTGGTTCCTCGAATTCATGCTTTCATCTTCTGCGCCCCATCTGAGACTCGAAAGCTGCCAGACTGATGTGTTTGTCATGGGCACTTAGGCAGCAACCGTTTTTGAGTCTTATACCTCCCTGTCTCTATTATCTGTAATTTGTTGGTGGTGGTGGGCTGCAGGCAGGAATGCAGTCTGTGACTGCAGAATCAATCTCGCAGTGGTAACAGCTCTTAAAAGAAGTCCACGCAGCTTTGTGACCCTCCAGTTTCATCTGCTCGGAACCCAAGTACTGAGCTGAGTTTGGGGGGCAAATTCAGCTCCTGACTTTGTATGTCTTTCAAACTAGAAATGGTTCTTACTTTTTTTTTTTTTTTTTGTTAAGTTAAAAATAATGAAGGCTATTCTGTGGCATGGGTAAATTACATGAAATTAGAGTTGGTTTCAGTTGAGGTCTTTCTCCACAAGCTTGCCCTCACTTTGCTCTGTTCCTGGAGTTGTTAACCCTGGAGAGGGTCAGAGCACAGGCCCTCGTGGATCTAATAAGCAAGGCTTGGCCAATCATCTTCAATATGCCCATGAAAGAGACAATAGTGAAAGGCAGAGAAGTAAGATTTGTTCAATGTAGCCAATCTGGGAAGAGGAACAAGAGAGGTCAAGAAATGTCCCCAAGTCCCTGGCATGAAGTGTAGGTTTAAAATGGAAGATCAGAAGTATAGCTAAGAAGACCCCAACAAGGTGTGGTCCCACCCTTATCCCAGCTACAGTTTCTCCTGTAAGGTAACAGTCTGACAAGTTGTAACAACTGGGTGAAGTGTTTTCTTGGGAGGCAAGTTCCTCTTCTGGCTGGCACCAGACTTCGGCCCTTTCCTTCACCCAGCGTGAGATTCCTAGGGAAATTCCAACTTCTTGGAGACCATTGTTTCAACAGTCTGATAGCCAAGGGGAGGGGCACCAGGGTCTGTTCAGGACATCCACATCCCTGCCAGGATGGTTATAATTCTGCACCTGAACCAGACCAAAGGGTGCAACATATTTTTTTATGCAGCCAACAATGTAACTAAATAAATAATGGACAAACTAGTCCTGCCTCAATTGTCAGCCATGGAGAATCCCAGTGGTCCAGTTTCAGTCATGGTTGATGGAAAGTTTTATTGGATGTTGTACCCTTAGCCTCTGAGTGGAGCCAAAGCTTCTTAAGCTGCAGTTGATACAATGTGTCCCTTATGGCTTTTGTACTTAATACTGTTTGGTTTTTGTTGTTGTTTCAGAGACAGGTTTTATTATATTATTCTTTTAATTTTTTCATTTTTGAGATTCTGTTTTATGTATGTATCATATAAATTGCCTTATATTATACATTACTATAATAATTTTGAGATTATATCATTTCTCCTTCCCTTTCCTCCTTCCAAACCCTCACATATACCACTTCCTGTTCTCTTTCGGATTCATGGCCTCTTTTTTTTTTTCTTTAATTGTTGTTAAGTGAATACACACACACACACACACACACACACACACACACACACACACACACACTCCTAAATGCATAAACACGATCTACTCAGCCTATATGATGTTACTTGTATGTATGTTTACAAGGATGATCGTTTGGTATTGGATAACCAGTTGGTGTGAGCGTCCCTAGAGAAGAGCATTTCTCAGCATTCCTTACTTGCCTGTAGTTATTCTGAGGCTTAAAGAGCTTCTGCATGTCTATGGGTCCCTATTGCTCAGCTCATGTTTAGAGGGTAGAGTATGTTGGCATGAACTTGTAGATGAAGCTTCTCACATTCCTAGGAGAGACAACCTCAGTGAGCTGGGTCTGACCTGAAAGCCCCTCCCTGAGGACAGGCTACCATGGCACCAGAAGATACCATGCAAGCTTCCAAAGCAGGGAAACAACCAACATTCTTACCCAACTATGGTGCTTATGAGCCACATCAATGACCAGCATCACACACTAAGCCTAAGGGTGCAGTGGGAGCAAATATACTTTAGAGGAAACCAATATCTCTCTAATTGGGTATAAGACCTGCTCAACAAGAGGGGAAACCTAGTCAACCACCCAGGGCTAGTGAAGTCAGGGGAAAAATCCCCAAGAACTACCTTACTAAACTAGCATAATCCCTAGCTACATTATAATCACCTGTTCTTATACTCACAGATGAACGTAGCCCCCGTCCCTCATCAAGAACACTGTTTAACTTCCCAAATTTCTCCAGAGATGACCCCCTAATACAACAGAGCAGAATCCTGAAGACAGGGAAGGTAGGCAAGGGATTCCTGGGGATCTGTTATGAAAAAGCAAGACTATCCACTTATCCTCAGTAGAACTATTGTTAGGCCAGGGGCTTCACTGAAGAAAAACAGGGTAACCGCAGGTGGCAAAGCCAATACTCCCAGACAAAGTGATTGTGGAAATGCCCTGCATTTAGGTCATCTTTCTTAATGGTTCACAGTTCATCACAGGTCACCCAGAGGACACGTTCCACAAAAGCCATCCCAAGCCCAGGTGTACTGAGGTCAGGATGCTTGGAAATTAGAGAGACCATTATGTTATATGTCTGGCTCCAGTACTTAAGCCTTTGTGACAACAATCCATCACAGTTTAGTTAGGGAGATCTACAGGAACCGCTGTCAGCTTGAAGGTGTTAATTTCCCTCAACCCAGAAGCACTTTTGTTGTTGTTTTACCAGCAAATAGTGCTTGTCAACCTCTCTCCCTAGTGGAAGTATGCCACTGCCTCTCCCTTTTTTCTCTTCTGCTATTTTGGGCCAGTCCTGCCAGAGGAAGCAGCTATGCAAGTGCCACTGGGTGTCTTTAAGATCACAGGACTGTGCTTTGGGTGAATTCAGGTCTCAATTTCTCTTAGGATAAAACACTTTTTTTTTTTCCAGGTTGACTTTCCATGAATCCCTATCACAACCTCTTGCCTGCAATGCATAACATTCACCTCACTTACCTTGTCTTAGCTAACACTAGTCACAGACTGTAGATTGCTTGAGGACTGTATCTTACATTTGGCTGAATCCTCTTTATGGAAAAGATGAGCCAATCCATTTGACATGCATGTGTAGAAGACGGAAGCAATCCATCCCATCCAGATATTTGTTCTTTGGTGCTGATAGCAACTGAATATTTATCATGAGTCAGGCAAGTTACTTAGTCTTCATTCAGGGCGAGCTAGTTGTAGTACCTGCTTCCAAGCTTTAGTGCCCTCTAGTTTTGAGCCATGCTAGTCATCAGTTTGAAAACAAGGAACGCCCGTAGAGCCTCACCTACTCTTCTTCACCCTCCCGCCTAGCACGCATGAAGTCCTGGCTTTGATCCCTAGTGCTGCACAAACTGTAGTGGTGGGCATGGAGGCAGCATCAGGAGTTCAAGGTCATCAGGGGCTACGTAACTGGAGCCAACCTGGATCCCCTGAGACTGTGTTTACAAACCAGCAAAGGGACGCGATGGAAGCTGAGCTAAAATGCAGCATGAAAAATTCCACTGGGGAGAATTCTCCTGTGCCCAGAACGGGTTCCGGTGGTTAATTTGCCTGGGCTTCTGTCCTCTTATCTATTCTTCCCAAGTCTCCTTTTTTTTTTTCTCCAGACCTGACTAATTCCTTGTGTTCTCCAACCTTCCCCTTTTCATATCTGTCTTTAAAGATAAGCACAGAAACCCTCCGTATCTATAAGTAATTATCTGCTAATGGTAATGGGAAACGTGAGAGAGGAAAGGAAAAAAAAAATTAATGCTTGTGGGGAAGTCACAAACATCTGGGATGGTGCCTCACCCTTGGCAAAGGGTGAGCAAGCTGCCCGGTGAGAGGTCAAGGGGACCTCCGTTATCTGAAGATAGCCCGCTACATTTCTGGGCACTAAACAAACATTAATCTCCAGCCTTAAAAATCCTTTCCTTTATGGGCATCTATCTATGAGAGTTTGTTACAGCATGTTGTTCCCAGCCGGCCTCCCGGACCTGCCGCCATGGTCCTGCAACCACGTGTGCCCCAAATAACACTCAGAGACTCTGTATTTGATACAATCCTGTTGGCCAATTACCATTACTGTTTATGGGCTAGCTCTGTCTTAATTATTAACCCATTTCTACTTATCTAAGTATTTCCACGTGGTCGTCTTATCAGGGAGCCGCGCGGCAGGCTTCCTGCTTCTTCCCAGGCTACATCTCGACCCCTACCTACTACTTCCTCTTCCTCCTCCTAGTCTCCTAGCCCCGCCTATCTAGTTTTCTATTGGCCACAGGGCTTTATTAACCAGTATGAGAAACATATATACAGAATAACATCTCCCAACAAGAGTTTGCGTGGTAGGGCCCTTGGAAGTCTTCCCTTACAAGCTAAGGGACAACTTCAGGAGCTAATAGCAGACAGATGCATACTGGCAGTATAAGGTCGTGAGAGCATTTTCATCATCGTTAGTGGTAGCCGACCTGCAAGAGGTGTATCACACCTAGTTCATGACGTGCAATCAGCAATTGCCCGTGTCACACCCTTCCTTCCCATGATCTAGACAGCTGAAGCCTTGGTGAGGAGGCACCTAGTCCGTAAAAGGGTAGCAGTTCTGCCCTCGTTGCTGACACCCATAGCCGTTTTCTAGCTTTCAAAGCCTCCCTTCTAGATAGGCCTTGGTTTTTCCTACAAAGGGACATCTCCACCAAAATCCCGGAAGCCGGCTGCCTCTCCCTCTCCTTTTTCTCTCCCACATCGACCCCTCCAGGCCTGTTCCCACATCCATTGCGGTGTGTTGTTGATACCACACTGACCATGAACTTTTCAAAGCGGCTTGGCAGACTCCCCGGCCAACCCTCAGGGACGGGAAAGGAGGCAGGAATTTATAAGCGGTCTTGAGTAGAAGCTCAAAAGGGGATAAATGTGAGCAGAGTGCAGGGAGCTCCAGACTCGGCCGGAGATTGGAGAGAGAGTACGGTGTAAATGGAGGCTGTCAAGGAGGCCAGGTCCAGCTGCGGGACCACCACCAAGTGTGGTTAGTATGATGAAGGTGTAAGTGGGCATGAGCTGATCCCTAATGGTTGACGGGGAAGTTGCAGAGACGTTTTAATGCGTGCTTCTCCCCGGGTAAAAACCAGTGCTGTGTGTTTTCTTACAAAACTGTCCCCAGCTGCTGCCAAGGGCCAGCACCCCTGGCCATCCATCACACCAGGGAACCAGAGCAGATTCCCTTTGCTTTCCTGGGGCTGGTTTGTGAGAGGCAGGGATAATTACTACAAGGATGGATTTACCAAACGTTGCCATAGTTATTTCCAGTGTGTTTCACACTTGAAGACGTTAACGGTTGCCCTGCCATAAGCATAAGTCACACCGTGGTTTCAAACGCATGATGGTTAGGGCCCAACACCCCGGTGGCCGGCCCTGGGTCCGTAAATGACTGCTGGCTAAACTCATCCCGAATGCTCCGAACATGTCCACCGAGGACATGTCACTGTGTAACAAAAACTGTTTCCATTAGCTCTAGAGATCCACACACACACACACACACACACACACACACACACACACACACACACACACGGAAACGGAGACCCAGGAGTTCTAGGTGTAGTTACAAGGCAGACATTGCTATTAGAATACAGCCGTTGTTTAAGCACAACTTTACATGTGAGAGAGAGACTTCCAACTCAAAATTCCACCTTGAGCGATCTAGCATGAAGGACGCCTCGGTTATTAAAACACACCAGGTGTATTTGGACACTGTGATCATATTTACCTTCATTCAATGTAGGTCCCCGTTTCCATGGAAACTTACTCTGTGTTCAGTTCTGATGAACCAACTTCTCACAAATAGAGCTATGGGTTTCTTTTTACTACTAAGAGTTTTGAAAATAGCCACACCAGTAGGTTAAAAAAAAAAATGTGGGACTTAGAAGAAGGCCAGCTCTGGGGTTTGGGTCTCCTCGACAAGCCCGTGCTTTTAGGTTGTCAGGGTTCTGCTGTTGTAATGTGTGATGGGAAAGAAAAAGGCAAAGGGGGAGAGGGCGAGAGGGAGGAGGGAGGAGGGATGTGGGGGAGGGAGGAAGGAAGGGAGGGAGGGGAAAGAAAGTAAAAAGGCTGGGAATGGTGGTGCACACCTTTAATCTGGCATTGGGGAGGCAGAGGCTGGAGGATCTCTGTGTTTGAGGCCAGCCTGCTTTACATAGTAGCTTCTGGGTAAGCCAGGGCAATGTAAAGAGACACTGCCTTTAAATGATCAATCAATCAATCAATCAATCAATCAATCAATGAGAATTATCAACTGTGCAAAGTGCCCTAGGTGCCTAGGAAAAAAACAGAAAGCAATTGAATACCCAAGCCAGCCTTCTCATTCCTGACAGTAACAGGATGACTTCAGCGTCTCCCAGTTCTGAGGTAACTGCTCAGATTGTCCACAGGCAAGAGCAGAAAGCAACGAACCAGCGCATGCCAGCTAGTGCTCAGCTCACTTTCTACGCTCCTCTACATTTCAGGACCCCCTGTCCGGACAAGGGTGCCACCCACAGTGGCCAGGGCTCCCCACGTCACCTCGTGTAATCAAGACAGCCCCCTGCAGACGTGCCCGTAGCCTGATACAGAAAATGGCTCACTGAGATGCTCTCCCAAGTGATTCCAGACTACATCAAGTTGACGATCCTCATAGTCCCTTGCCCTTGTCCTCAGCCAGTCACTAACGTGACCTTATTCCTCAGTGATTAGTGAATAATGATCAACATTTTATCTCCCTGGGTTCTGGTGAAAAGAAAAGGCTAAGATGTATACATGAAATGCTTTAAAGCTTGTGAGAGTTGCCGGTTTGAGTAGGTATGGAGGGTGGTGTGTGTGTGTGTGTGTGTGTGTCTGTGTGTGTGTGTGTGTGTGTGTGTGTACATGCTCACACACACACCTTTTACGGGCAGATAACAGACACATTAGCACGCAGCCCTACGCTTCACAACCGTCCCCGTTGTAACTATATTGCTCTCCTCACAGAGCTTTTATATGCATCCCAGAATTCAAGTCACTACTGCTCTTCCTTGAAAGTGAGACCAACACAGGCTTCTGTGTTTTCCTCCAAAAGAGATCTGTTCACGGTCAGCTGTGACCGTTCCTTGATGTTTGGGTTTTAGCTCTATCCCATTTCCGCTCCCGAGAGCACCCTCGATGGCAAGGTCCTCACGGGCAAGCACAGAGTTCCCCAGAGCTGCAGCCTTCGCATCTCTGCCGGTTTTCATTTTAAGCACCAAAGGCTTCTATTTTTGGAGATTTACATGAAAGGGCAGCCCTCATCCCAGCACCATTCTGCACGGTGTTAGATGAAACCTCTGACGGTCACACTTGTGTAAGGATGCTATTTCCAGATGTTTCTTTCTCCCTCTGTTCTAGGTCACCGACTGTCATTCCTTTGACTCCTCAGTACACACACATGCACATACGCAAGGATGCCTTTCTCAGAGTCGGGGCTTCCTATTGATCTTAGCCCCTTCTCTGTCTAGCCTGCATCACTCCCTAATGCTGACCCTACTCTTTTCCATTTGTTCTAAATTTTAAAATTATTTATTAATGTGCATGTATGTGTGTGTGTGTGCATGCCTGTGTGTATGTGTGTGCACATGCCTATGTGTGTGTGTGTGCACTCGTGCGTGTGCATGTGCTTGTGTGAGTTTACACGCAACACATAAGAGCAGGTATTGTCAGGAGCCAGAAGAGGATGTCAGATCCTCTGGAGCTGGATGTAGATAGCTCTGACCCTCCTGCTATGTATGGGAGCTGGGACACAAGCCCTGGTCCTCTGCAAAAGTAGTGTGTGTGTGTGCTGAGACACTGCTGCAGCCCCTGAGTGTGTGTGTGTGTGCTGAGACATCATTGCAGCCCCTGAGTGTGTGTGTGTGTGTGCTGAGACCCTGCTGCAGCCCCTGAGTGTGTGTGTGTGTGTGCTGAGACATCGTTGCAGCCCCTGAGTGTGTGTGTGTGTGTGCTGAGACATCATTGCAGCCCCTGAGTGTGTGTGTGTGTGCTGTTGCAGCCCCTGAGTGTGTGTGTGTGTGTGCTGAGACACCGTTGCAGCCCCTGAGTGTGTGTGTGTGTGTGCTGAGACACTGCTGCAGCCCCTGAGTGTGTGTGTGTGTGCTGTTGCAGCCCCTGAGTGTGTGTGTGTGTGCTGAGACACATCTGCAGCCCCTGAGTGTGTGTGTGTGTGTGCTGAGACATCATTGCAGCCCCTGAGTGTGTGTGTGTGTGTGCTGAGACATCATTGCAGCCCCTGAGTGTGTGTGTGTGTGTGCTGAGACACTGCTGCAGCCCCTGAGTGTGTGTGTGTGTGCTGAGACATCATTGCAGCCTCTGAGTGTGTGTGTGTGTGTGAGACACTGTTGCAGCCCCTGAGTTGTGTGTGTGTGTGCTGAGACATCATTGCAGCCCCTGAGTGTGTGTGCTGTTGCAGCCCCTGAGTGTGTGTGTGTGTGCTGAGACATCATTGCAGCCCCTGAGTGTGTGTGTGTGTGTGCTGAGACATCATTGCAGCCTCTGAGTGTGTGTGTGTGTGTGCTGTTGCAGCCCCTGAGTGTGTGTGTGTGTGCTGAGACATCATTGCAGCCCCTGAGTGTGTGTGTGTGTGCTGAGACATCATTGCAGCCCCTGAGTGTGTGTGTGTGTGTGCTGAGACACTGTTGCAGCCCCTGAGTGTGTGTGTGTGTGCTGTTGCAGCCCCTGAGTGTGTGTGTGCTGTGCTCAGACCATCTGTGTTTGCAGCCCCATATAAGCAGTGTGTGTGTGTGTGCTGAGACACAAAGCAGCCCATGAGTATGTGGTGCTGAGACAGTGATGTGTGTGTGTATGTGTGTGCTGGAGACCAGTACCGCTGCAGCCCTTGAGTGTGTGTAAGTGCGTGCTGTCGCAGCACCTGAGAGTGTGTGTGTGTTCTGAGACATCATTGCAGCCCCTGAGTGTGTGTGTGTGCTGAGACATTATTGAGCCCTGTGTGTGTGTGTGTGTGTGTGTGCAGCCCGAGAGAGTGAGTGAGTGTGAGTGTGTGTGTGTGTGTGAGACCGCTGGACCTTTCTTAAATCTGCTAGTCTCCAGCCAGCAAGCCCCAAAGATCAATCAGCCTGACTCTACTTTCCCAGTGCAGGGGTTACACGGATGCTCAAATGCATCCTCCGTGTACAAGGCAATGCCTGAGCTCTCTTTCCAGCCCATGTCCCCACACCTCACGTCTTCTCCGGTCATCTCTGCCCAGTGCATCTTTGCCCAGGCCGTTTTTCCTATGATTTTATTCTGAGCCTTAGCAGAACCTCAGCTACTTACTCTTCCCCTTCTGTTTTATCCATTCATCTCAGACAATGTATGAACGCATGAGTCTCATCTTACTAACCAATGACTTTCTGTATGCACTTTTATGTCTTTTTATTCTTCTGTTGTTAGCGCAACACCCCCACACCACTCTTCCTCCCGTGGCTGAATTCCCTCACAGGTGATTCACTCTGGCAGTTCTGACTCAGTCGTCCGGTCACAGAGTTGTCAAATAAATACTACACTCAAAGTACAGTTCACGAATTATTCTAACACTTTACCCGCTGACTTAGTGTCTTTCTGCGTTGACATGTGTTGACTTAGTCAATAAGGATACATACTGCAGATGAGTGAGTGGACCTGGTGTGTGGCTGTGACCAAAGGCAGGAGGCAATCAGCTTGCACACTGTCGAATTTCTTATAGGGGGCAAGGGCTGCTGGGCCAGTGCTGGAACTGGGTGACCCTCACAGAGTTCTTCAAGAGGTGACGCATCACAAAGTCAGAATCCACAACAGTTCTTCGTTAGGATTCTGGGAAGTACCAGAAGGCAGGGTCCTGATAAGGAGTGGTGAGGAGCAAATGTAGGTGTTAGGGGAGCCCCTCCTCCCATCCCGGCTTGAGGCCAGGCCTCCTAGGAGTTAGTGAACTTTGGTTCAGCTCCATGAGAGGACGGTGTGGTTAGACGTGCCAGATCGGCGGATAAACAGCTTTGTGAGTGACCATACCTCGAGGGGGACAAGAGGACCTCTGGCTTCTGGCTGGCGACCCTGGGGTGTGTCTGTGTCCACCCACTTATGGACATGAAGAACAGGAAAGTGGATGCCAGAGACCCCGATCTTCATCCAAAGACTGTCTTATCGTCTCAGAAGCTCCTCTCAGGACTGAGCAAATAGTAAGTGATCCTGATTGGATCCACCCCCACTGAAATCCTTGAGTGAAAGCTGAACAATGAAAACCCCAAAACGTAAATTCTAGCTAGCCATGGCAACTGGGACTTTTAAATGATGGAAATTTCAAACAGGGCTCTCCAGTGCTTCCTTGTAAGTTCCAAAAATGATAGCCACAGGCGGTAACCGGTTCTTAAGCTTTTCTAGATTGTATGGGTATGAGTGCAAACACACACGGTATGTGTACTACATGCGCGCAATGCCCAAGAAAGTGAGAAGGGGACACTGCGTCCCCTGGGCCTGGAGTTGCAGGCAGTTGTGAGCTACCACGTGGGAGCTGAGAACCCAGTCCCGGTCCTCTGGAAGAGTGTTCAGTGCTCCTGAGTGTTGTGCGTCCTTTCCAGCCATGAGCTAACTGTTTGATACCTTCAGCTCTAAAATATAAGTCCCTCCACTACTGATTCCTTATATGAAGGCTTGTGGGGAAGCTTGGCAAATTCGCTTGAAAGGAAGGTTTGGTTCCCACTAGAAGAAAGATTTTTGTGCTGCGGTAACACAAGCAAGGCA
This sequence comes from Cricetiscus sungorus, assembly GCA_030556225.1. NCBI lineage: Eukaryota > Metazoa > Chordata > Mammalia > Rodentia > Cricetidae > Cricetiscus > Cricetiscus sungorus. Next base: position 52,276,642 of record JANBXA010000735.1, read on the forward strand.
AAGAAGATTACTGTTGCAGGAAGGAGTCCAGGGCCAGGCAGGGAGGGCAGTTCTGGAGTAAACTGCCCGCCAATCAATCATGAACACCCCAGTTCTCATGAGTTTAATCATGGGCACAGGGGTGCACACTTGTGATTCCAGTGTGGGTGGAAACAGCTATCTTGCTAGAGCCTTCTTGTCAGTCACTCTAGCCGAATCAGTGACCTCTAAGTTCAGTGAGAAACCCTGTCTCAAAAAACTAGCTGGAGAGAAACTGAGAACTGCTATTGACCCCTGAACACTGCGTGCATATCTCACCACACACACACACACACACACACACACACACACACACACACATGCACACACAGAGCACATGCACACTCACGCACACACACACACATACACACACACATACACACACACAGGAAAGACACACACACAGGTACACACACGCATGCACACACAGGGCACATGCACACACGCGCGCATGCACACACACACAGGCACAGACACACACACACACAGATACACACACGCATGTACATGCATGCACCACATGTCCACACATATGTACACACACACAAGCACACACACACAGGTACACTCACACACATGCACATACACAGGCACAGACACACACACACACACTTGTGCACACAGGCACAGACACACACAGGTACACACATGTACATACACACACACATGCACACATGTACACACACATGTCCACACAGGCACACACACTGCACACACGTGTGCACACACATGTACACACACATGCATGCACATGTATGCACACACATGCACATACACAGGTACAGACACACACTTGTGCACACAGGCACAGACACACACAGGTACACACATGCACATACACACACACATGCACACACATACACACACATTCCACACAGGCACACACACTGCACACACGTGTGCACACACATGTATACACACACGCATGCACATGTATGCACACACATGCAGATACACACAGGCATGTGAGCCACAAATACATGCCCACAAAAGAGAATCCTTTTGCTTTTCTTGGTTATTTACTGACTCTGATGTGTCTCTCGGAGCCACCAGCCTGACATTGCAGCCTTTGAAACTCAGGAATCAGAATTCCGGCTGAGTTTAACGAGAACAGGTGAAACCCATCATTTACCAGAGACAATATTGGACACAGTTCCGTGCAGTTTGCCTTATGTTTTTAACTGTGAAACAGAAATCTAAGTGGAGTAATAATGTAGAGAAAGTAAAGATGATCTGGTTAAGGGCGTGCCCAGAAGAATCTGAACTTAGAATTCTAGTCAAACCGCCATGTCTCTCAGCCGTCGTGCTGATGTCTGAGAAAAAAAAAAAATCACATTGCAGTGAACACTCTCCACACACGGCAGAACGCTGAGGGCGGTTCCACGGGGAACCTGCCTGCCACACGAGCGTGACGTCTCAGAGGTTGTTCATCTGCCGTGCTGCCACTGAAGGCTCTTTGCACTCTGCCTTCCCTGATGTGTGTTCATCAAGGGAACGCAACTGGAAAATGGTAGAGAAAGGGGATAGAGCGGGAGGGAGAAAAGGACTGATGTTTCATAAATCACATTAATATCCCTTTCAAAACTATAAGTGACAGGTCTGGCTATGGAACAGGGACAAACTATTGGCTATCATTAGTACTGTTAGTATTATTATTTTCCCCAGCTCTGGGTCTTGAACCCAGAGCCTGTGCAAGCAAATCAAGTGTTGTACTCACTCCACTGAGTGCCTTCAGTCTCCAAAGCTGTACTCTTGAACAAACTGCCAGAGATCCCATTTAGCCACGCCAACCTCTTATCCTTTGTTAGCTGAGTTTCGCAACACTGACGGGTAGCCTGTTTTATCTCTCCAAATGAAGCAACAGTCAGTCTTTCCCAGCACACAGACCTTCTGGAACTAGTGAGGTTGCTTTACTGACCCAGGCCAAGAGCCCGAGGAACTTTGTGAATAGTGCGGCAATGAATGGAGCCAAATCATTTAGAGATAGAACTGGAGACCTTTGGCCTGAGCCCAGGCATTCAGGTCCTTGACCCAAATCTCACTCACCGTATCCCAGCTGCATCGAATCTGGGTGAGAGAGCCACGGTGAGGCCCGCTGCACAAACCCCAATAATCTTGTGTAGATTATTGCTCTGTGCAAGTGAGCCATCTGGCTGTGACTATGGCCTTCACAAGAGCTTTCTAAAGTGTTCTATCCTACTCTTCTGTCTTTATTGCAAAATGCCTTTGCGGGCAAACGAGGACAGACACTGCCGGGGCATGGCTCACTCCTGATCCACCGGCATTTTTTTTTTAGCCTGAAAAATGGGATATGGAGACATCGCTAGTTTCCTAGCAGCTGTCGTAGGAAGCCAAGGTAGCAATGGCTGCCTAGAGTTTTCTCCTACACATAGAAACTTCCTGGCGGGAGACAAGAGAGCAATGTGATTCCTAGCTTCAGTATTGCCAGGTCACGCATGTGTAGACTGGGCTCCACAGGACATTGCCTTCCTCGCTTACATCACGGATGGACCACAGTCGCGGCAAACCAATCGCAACAAGCCTGAGACATTCAACACTGCCTTCTCTCCAGAAGACGGATGTTCAGCATGAGCAGGAAGGAGGGCAGAGCCAGATGTTGCGGTGCACAACTGTGCTCCTGTTTGCTCATCGTGTTAGGAACCCCTTAAGTTAGTTACCAGCCCCTTCCATGATGTGTGCTGAAGCTGAGCCTAACCAGACTTCCTAACCTTCCAACCTGGGTTCAGGCTCCATGAGGACATTTAGAGAGAGGTACCTGATCTAGGGCACCGCTCCTTTCTGCAACACCCAAGATGTCCCTAAACTTACACGAATATTTAATGAAAGGATCCGCCCATCTGCCTGCCAGTTAACACGATTAATATTCATAAAACATCCAGGGCTGTAATCCACCCATCCATCTATCCACCAACTCCATTTCTAGTCGTGAAACACGAAGGGTTGCAAATGCTGGAATTTCCTGAGAGAGCGAGCATGTGTGTTTTTCCTCTTATTCGTTTCTGTGCATAAGAAGAAAGTACTTGTTCTAATATTCCAGGCATTATATGTGTCTTTGTGTCTGGGTATATATGTATATGTGAATGTGTATACACATGTACATATGTAGGCATATGTGTAATATATATATACATATCTGTATTGTTTGGATGAGTGTGTATGTAAATATATGTGTGTGTATATGTGTATATGTGGGTATATGTATGCATGTGTGTGGGGGAGTGAACATGTATATATATGTGGGGCTTTATGTAGGTATATGTGTGAATATACGTGCACATATGTATGTGTATATATGATGAGTATGTATCTGTTTCTAGGTGTATATGTATAGGTGTATATGTGAATGTGTGCATTGTATATGAGTATGTGTATATCTGTATGTATATATGTGTATGTGTGTGTATACGTGTATGTGTATCTATGTGTGAATGTGTACATGGGTATGTACATGAATGTGTTTGTATATGTGTATGTGGGTGTATATGGGTGTGTGCGTGAGTAGGTGTATATGCAAATGTGTATATGCAAATATATGTGGGAGAATGGGGGTGTATGTATATGTATGTGTGTACATATATATGAGTATATATAAGAAGTGTGTGTGTGTATGTGGGGGTGTATATGAATATATGTGAATATATATATGAGTACATACATGTATGTATGTGTGTACATATATATGAGTACATATAAGAAGTGTGTGTGTGTGTGTGTGTGGAAGTGTATATGAATATATGTGAATATATATGAGTACATATAAGAAGTGTGTGTGTGTGTGTGGAGGTGTATATGAATATATGTGAATATATATATGAGTACATATAAGAAGTGTGTGTGTGTATGTGGAGGTGTATATGAATATATGTGAATATATCCATGCATGTATGCATGTGCTTGTCTTTTGTTTGCTTGCCTTGAGACAGGGTCACATTTTGTTACCCTGACTGAGCTCAAATTATCATCTCCTCTCAGCCTCCTAAGAAATAAATTACAGGTGTGCTCTGTTGCATACCACGGTAACATATATCCTCATTTAAAGCCTTGTCTATCCAGTCTATTGCCTTTAACCTTCACCAATTCCTAACCATCCACAAAATACTGAACTACCTTTCTGCTTAGTATTTATTTTGCTTGTAATTTTAAAAATGCAAACTACTTAGGAGACAGACACCTTTAGATTGATCTTATAAAGTTTGTACTTTAAAATCATGCGTTGAGATTAAATTTTCTGCAATTAGGAGCACGTTCATTCATTCTGGATGTTTCTTGACACCTGTAATTCTATCATTCAGGGGACTCTGTCAGGACAATTGCTGTGAGTCCCCGGCCAACCCAGGGCACAGAATGAGACCCTGTTTGAGAAATCAAATTGATCTTTGATACACACATAGTATTTTTAAGTATTACATATTTTCATTATTCCCCATGAGCTGAAATGGAGTAGCGTTCCTCCAGAATACTGTCTTGTGGACAATACCTATATTTATCTTATTACTATTCATATACCAAGTACTAAAAGCATTGTACTTTTGCACTGAACAGCCAACTTAACTCCAACACCAGCTCAGCATTTTAGAGGAAACTTTATAGAGGAATATGTCCTAACATGGACCAGTACAGAGATTCCGGTGCCATTTGTGAATGTACTGAGTTAACTGTAAGCCCTAAGGTGATATTTTATAACATAAGTACTGACCTCAGATATATATACCAGCACAAAGGTCAAAACATCTCCAAGAGACAAAGCCTCCTCTGTGAGGACCTTACGTAACTCCAGCAGGATAATTACCTATCCAGGGCACAGAAATCAATTTGAATCTGCAGTCCTGGGGGAGATCAGGTCAAGCTTAGAATAAAGATGCTGAGGGCAAGTTAGGCTGTTTCCTCCTTCCTACACTCTGCTTGCTCCCGAGCCTGGAATTATCCACATGGGCCACAGACCCAGAGTAAAGGTTAATCTTTGGCGAGGAAGATCTTAACCTTGGTTGACATTTTCTGCTATCTTCCTCTGACTCTCAAAGTTTATGCTGCTCAGTTAAACCCTCTCTAGCTTTAAAAAAAAAAAAAAAAAGCAAAAAACAAAACAAAACCTTCCTCTGGGTTAAATCCTTAGTGCAAATGGAAAACGGGTGACACCAGCCCAGCTGGTGACAGTTAATCAGTCTTCCTTCTCCAAGCCTCAGGAGCTTATCCCAAATGTGATTCCCAGCTACCCTCGTCTTTCAGTTTCTGGTTTCTGCCTTTTTGCAGTATTCCTATTTTCTACCTCATTTACTAGGCTTCTAACCCATATATCGCCTCATTATATACTATCACATAGTAGAACACCCTACTTCCCACTCTTTGTACACTAATAATTCTGCCAGATAGAGCTGGGGTAATGAGAACACTCACACATTTACCCCATTTGATCATTGTCAGGGCGGGCTCAGTACATTCCCCGTATATGTTACACTCCATGTCAGAGACCCATCTGAATTTTAAATGTTTGGCTCTAAGAGTTCCATCTGATGTGTCTGACGTGTGAATTTTACTGAGTAACTGGGGCCCGTCTCACATGGCGATGGCTGACTTAATGTCACAGTCCTTAGGACAGCCCTTACAAACTTCTGTTACGTCGCATTGTTTGTATGTATGGATATCAAATGGCTGATACATCCCACACCACATTAAATAACTCTAGGCATTTTTACTGCCCTCTCCTGCATCTCCCTCCCTTCTTGCTGGACCCCTTAGTTCTCCCCCCAGATAATCTTCTCTTTCATGCCTCATGCATTCTGTTATCCAGGGTTCCTCCCAATGTCATATATACACACATATACGTATGCATTTATATGTGTGTATAACGTGCGTATAGGTATATAATTTGAGTGATCAAATCTAACTCTGGAATATGTATGTATATATTTAAATCTAGTTTTCATCTATTAGAGTAAAACAATGCAATATTTGTCTTTCTGAGTCTGGCTTATTTTATCTAACACGATTATCTCCAGTCCCATCCATCTTCTGCTGAAGTCCTGACTTCATTCTTACTTAATACCTGAGTGATGTTCTGATGTTCACATGGAGCTCATTTCCTTCTTCCCTCCATCTGCTGATGAACTTCGAGGCTGGCCCACATTTTGGTTATTAAATAATAGCTCATTAGCTCTACATATAAAATGGTAGTTTTAACATGCAATTGATGTAAACTTATTAGTGAGATGTTTGGTGGGTTTTTTTGTTTTTGGGGGGTTTTTTTTGATGTGTGTGTGTGTGGTATATTTTTGTGTGTGTGTGTATGTGCTTGCATGTGCATATGAACACATTTTATATGTGTGGAATTCAGGAGACAGTCTGCAGGCATCAGTTCTGTACACGTGTGTGTGCGTGCATGCGTGTGTATGTGTGTGTGTGTGTGTGTGTGTGTGTGTGCGTGCGTTGAAGCTTTATTCAGAGCAACAGCTCATGCTGTAGTCCTAGGAGAACCCTCTGTGGCCCTCATACTGTAAGCATCTGGTGACAACCCCCAGCTGGCTCTGAATGCTATTCCTGTCACCATCACAGACAGAAGTGATGGTCTGACTGCTTTGCAGAAGAAGGACTAAGCTGTGTTCATTATAGATAGCTTTGTTCCTTCTGATCATTGAGAGCTTGCAAATTGACTTCTGCATGAGTCATTCGACTGTGTTCTTTTTAGAGATGAAGTTAAATTGACCATTTTGTAATTTCAGGCCTGACTCAAAAAATATGCAATCACATCTTCATTTTCCATAATCACTTTCCTCTCTCACACTGGGTGGGACCTGGACCCTGGCACCTATGTGTCTTCTCAGAATTCCCCATAGCCTTGACCTTCTAGAGCTGTCGTGTTTGGGGTAGCATTTGCCTAAATTGTTCATTATGAAACTTGCACACACTGTTCCGATATGCGCTCCAGCAGACAGGTATGCTCATGTCACCTATTTATAGGAAGGTGTCAGCCTTCCTATGGATCCTACCTACCCTAGAACTTGCTGTGTAGCACAGGCTAGCCTCAAACATGTGACGAGCCTCTCTACCCGTGGATTACAGGTGTGAGGTGTAACACCTGACCCAGTTTTTACAAGAGTAATTTTATATGTTCTTAGTTCTTTCTGGCATTCCTTCACGTTACATCAAATATCACCTTTCACATAGTTTTCTTCATTTCCTTAAAGCTTGTCTGAAAAAATTTTGAGGTATTCTACAAGTCTCCCTTAAATATATTTGATTTTCTATTAAAGTACCTTTAAACATAAGAAACACATACGCATATATGTACATATAAATATGCACATCCACACACACATAATATGTGTATTCTATTCAGATTTTAAATCTAAGATGTCAGAACTCTAAATCTTTAAACCTAACAAGCCACATATATTTAAGTGGACTGATACATATGCATCAAATGCACACTCTTAAATTATGGAGGAAAGGTGATCTTATCACTAGTCTGAAAATAGGGTTTTTTTTTTCCTTGTGTCTATAAGGATGGCATGCCTGTCTGTGTGTTCACATGTGTAGGTGCATGTAAGGGGTGTGCACATGTTGGCACATTCATGTGGAGGTCAAAGGCTGATTCTGAGTGTTTCCCACACTCTTTATTTACTGGGCCAAGCTCTCTTGCTGAACACTGAGCCTGGGGATTCGGCTAACCTAGCTAGACAGTTTGCCCAAGAAACCTTTTGTCTCTGGCTACGGCAGGTGGGGATTGAAGGCCAGCCATCACACCCAAACGGCTTGTCCCAGAGCTCTGAGGATCTGAGCTCAGGTACTCCCTGTTGCCTGGTTGATGCTTCATTCACCGAGTCGTCTCCCTGGTCTCTTATGTGAGAACTTTGCAGGAAGCAATTTGCCTAGCTGGCATTTGGTAGGCTTGTGTCCCAAAGGAGATCAAGATGCTCTTTCCACTGCAGAGGCGTCCTACAGCTAGGTTTCCTCTCATCGCTGTCTGTAGCGCCTCCGTCTGCTTTGTGTGTTTGCTGATGAGTTTGCTGTAAGACCCACTTCATAAACATTTCGGGCTTTGGCAGGTCTGTGGTTCTCCCACAGCTGCTGGGCTCTGCCCGTCACTATTCCATGACAGCAGCTAAAATGATATGTAAATTTGTGTGTCTGGCTGTGCTCCAACCAAACTCAGAGCGGCAGGCAGGCTGTGGGCGGGATCTTGCTGGCCCTTCTACATATTTCGGACTGACTCACTTTACTTGACCGTAAATCCCGAACTGTCACCGGGCAGCATTGTTCCAATTGACCTTTCAACATAAAGAAGGCAAGCCCAGGGGCTCCTCATTCTGATCCAGTAACGAAATGCGCTCACTGTCTCTCTTGTCCTTCTGAGTGTATCCTGTGAACTGTTTGCATCTCTGCTTTTAAAGCATTCAATTTATCAAAGTACTAAAATGTATTCTGAGTTGACATTGTCATCATTTTATTACAATAGTTACATCAAGATTTCAATCTGGTTTTGGTCCAGCTCCTAAATGTGTGTGTGTGTGTGTGTGTGTGTGTGTGTGTGTGTGTATGCGTGCACATAAGCAAAGGTCAACCATGAATATTATTCCTCAAGAGCCATCTATTTTATTTCTTGAGACAAAGTCTCTCCTTGGGACTTGGGTCTCTCCCACTAAGCTGGTTGACCAGTTAACCCAAGGATCCTCCTGTCCTCTACGTCTCCAGTGTTGAGATTATATAGGTGTGCCACCACAATGTGAGTGCTAGCAATGGAACTCGGGTCCCATATGACACCTATATGACAATCACTATACCAACTAAGCCATCCCCCCAGCCCTAACTCCTGACTGTGGACCCTTAATCGTGTCCATTTGCAGAGTGACAAACACCCTTGAATTTATAACTTGTAATATTCTGACAGCTTTCCAATCTGCCAAGAAGGAACTAGTGCCAGACACTACCCCATGAACACATAAGGATGCATCTGTGATTCTGTAAGCTAAAACAGACAACTGCAATGTTGTATAGCTGAGGTTGACCCCATGAAGAACTGAGGTCATGGTGAAAAGCTTCTGGTGGTTCAAGTTAAACGATACTCTTGAGTCGCTCATGTGTGCGATTGTACCATCAGTAAGTGCTAAGAACAGGATATCCCAGAGCTGCTGGGTGTGCCTTCCCTGGTGCCCTGATCTCCACTGCTGTGGGAACTCTGCCTGAGACTTGACCCTGACATGCTCACTTGTTACCATGAAGCAGCTTTCACAGGCAGACACACACTGAGGTCCCAAGGTGTTTGCAAGGGGCTTGGTTTTTTCGTTTTCAAGGACACTGACTTGAACTAAAGGAGGAGAAAGTCAGTTTGGTTCATTCTTTTGGGAGCCCTTACTACTCTCAACAACTGTGTTTGCTTCCCAGAACTGGCTTGTCATTGCTTTACCAAATGAGGTGATGAATTCTTGGTTCCTAAGGAGACTGCTCCCGTTTAAGGCTATGCTAGACATGCAGCTTATTGGAAAGCTGGCTGACTGTGTGGCTTGACTATGGCTTTCATAAGGCTTCTAGGCAGACAGATTCCCACAGTAAGAGAAGGGAGATGGTAAAGGAAGTGCCCTATGGGAGAGACAACTATCATGGACTCTTACCTTTTCCGTCAGATGCAAAAATGGGTGAATTCTGTTTTGCTATATTTTTACAAATGGAGTAAACCAAATTGCCCTTTTTTTACTATGCAAACTTGAATGTTCTGAGTACATATGCACACACACGGTGGGGGGATGAAGAATGGGGAGAGGAGAGGAGAGGAGAGGAGAGGAGAGGAGAGGAGAGAGGAGAGGAGAGGAGAGGAGAGGAGAGGAGAGGAGAGGAAGAGAATCAAGCTAATGAAGTCTGAAGTCCCTACAATATTTTTCAGGTCCTAAAGCCCAAGGGACTGAAGGAGAATTACCTGAAAAGGAAAGAAATCCATACCTTTTCAGCACTTGCTGGTTACCAAGTATGACAACGTATGCCTTTTTTACGCATATAGTCTCTTCCAGGCTCTCCCAGCTCGTTAGGAGGTGATAGAGCACCCATCCAACCTACTTATGATAACTCCAAAGCCCCGGCTCTCTAAACACCATCTGCCTGTTTTCAGATTCCAGCTAAACCAAGGACGTTTGTTAAGTGCTTGTCAGATAGCTCTTAATAGAGCTGCAAAACTTGCCGTTGTGACCAAGCCAATGACATTGACGATGGAGGTTTATTTAAGGGGTGAGGCCATTAACTAAGCAACAGTTTTATGGCAGTTAACGTTAGTGTTGCGGAAGATGAACGTTAAAATGAAAGAGGAAATGGAAAGCAAGAAAAGGTCAAGACAAACACTTTGGCTCCTTCCTGGACACCGGCGGCTTTTTCACTTACAAACAAATGCACCTTGGGTTCTGCACTGAGGACCTGAAGGGATTTCCTTTCGCTGTGAGAGCACAGATGAAGGCACCTCTTCAAAGCAAGCCCTCACCAGGCGCCTTGCCCCTGGACTCCTGAGCCTTTGGGACTGTGAGCATTATTTCATTTATGTTATTTGTGGGTGTTTAAAAAGAGAGAGAGATTTGTTTTGTTTTGTTTTGTTTTTCTTAATTGTGGTTAAAATTCTTTGTTTTGATTTCTGAGACAAGCTCAAACAGGTAGTTTATAATCTCATACTTCTAGCTCTGCAAGTTTTGACCTTAACATTTGTAGTGTGGCAGCAAAGCTGGCCTCAAAGTACATTGATTTTAAGACTATTTTGGGGAGCAGTCCCAGGTTCACTGCAGAATCGAAAAGTACAGAAAGCTCCTACGTCCGGGCTGGGGAGACTAGACGTGGAGTCAATAAAGTAGCTGCCATACAAGGCAGAGGGCCTGACCTCATGCCCCAGCACCCACACAGAAAGCTGGGCATGGTGGCTTAGTCTGTAATTCCAATGCTGCAGAAGCAGAGGTAGGTGGACTCCTGGAGCACATTCAACCTGGACAAGTCCAGTGAACTGGTATACTTTGCCTCAAAAATTAATATGGAGAGCAACTGAGAAAGACACCCGAAGCCAGCTGTGTACACATACGTGTACGCATACACACATGTGCACAGAACACAGCGCATACGTGTACACATACACATGCACGCACATACAAATGTACACACAGGTGCACACACACCTGCAGTGGGGTTCGTACTGGTGTTGCATCCCATATTAATTTGGACACATAGTAATGGCGTGTGTCCCCCATTTTAGTGACCTACAGAGTAATCTCTCTAGCCCAAAATCCTCCATGCGTCTCCATGGTCTCTCCCCGGTCCAGTCCAGACACTGATCTTTTCCTGCCCCCAGAGTTTTGCCTTTACCAAGTGTCACTAGCTGAACACACAGAGTTTGGTCTCTGTGTGTTCTTTTTCTTTTTTTCTTATTCCGGTGTCTTTTCCTGGCTTGGAAGTTCATTTCTTGTTAGTGAAGAATTCTGTTTAATCTAGATACACCACAGTCTGTTTATGTATACCTCCAATGAAGGACTTCATGACTGCTGTTGTGTTGTGGCAATGATGAATACTTAGGCACAGGCTTGAGTCTGGAGTATTTTCAGTCCCTTTGAGTAAGCACAAGGGCTCTCATGGATGACTCTATCAAGGCTATGTTGGATTCTGTAAGAGTTCACCGGAGAGTCTTCTCACCGCATCGTATGTGCTGCCTTGGCAATGCCTGGGAGCCCCTGCTGGTCCCGGGTTTCTACGGCGGTTTGTGGGAAGGGCTGAGATGAAGACTGGAATGCGCGATCAGAAATGATAGCTGGTGAAAGAGAGCACGTGGCCTTTCTTATCAACCTGCCCTGATAGGGAGAAGCAGGGGGACAGGGAGGGACCTGGCTCAAATCAACAGTCAGCAAACAACAAAAGCTAGAGTAAGAAGAAGATAATTTGGCTAATGTACATGGAAGAAAAGAAAGAGTAGACAGCACTCACAGGAGGCATGTTCCCCAAATCAAATCTCTTGTAGACCTGAGTCCCTGTTGCTTCCAGAAGACCAGGATTGTTTTCTTAAGATTTATTCATTTTTACGTGTGTGTGTATGTGTGTGTGTGTGTGTGTGTGTGAGTGTGTCTGTGTGTGTGTGAGTGTGTGAGTGTGTGTGTGTGTGAGTGTGTGTGTCTGTGTGAGTGTGTGTGTGTGTGTGTGTGTGTGTGTTGCCTGTTTGTGGAAGTGTACTGCATGTATGCCTGGTGTCTGGGGAAGCCAGAAGAGGGTGTTGGGGCCTCTGGAACTGGAGTTAAAGACAGTTATGAACCACCATGTGGGTGTGGGGAACAGAGCCTTAGTCCTCTGCAAGAACAGCCAGGGCTTTTAAATGCTGAGTCATCTCTCCAGCTCACAAAACCTGGGTTTTGTGACTCTTTTTTAATCAATCAGCTATATAAAGTCTGGAGTGTCCTGTTTTCTTTACACCTTTTTTGGCAGCAGAGACTTCAGGGGACCTCCTGACTCCACCCTCCTCACACTTCCCACCTGGGAATGAACACACCTGTTTGCGTGGTTCCTCCACGCGTCCAGTCCTATCCACTGCAGTTGCAGCCAGCCTGTCTGGATAGTGGTCACCATCTAGGGCCACTTTAGTTTGTACTAAATTAATGGCAGTCAGTATTCCTTATTACTCCCGAGGTCCATCCTGCATATCACGCGACAGCAAGGCTGGCCTCAAGCTATCTTTTCAGGGAGAGTAATATGCATTTGGAAGTATAGAGTGAAAAAACATATATATGAAAAAAGCAATGGGTGCATGGATAAATAGAGGTATGTCTTAGCTAGGGTTTTTTTAAAAATTGTTCTGAAGAGAAAAGTATGACTATGGAAACTATTTTAATGGAAAATGTTTACTTGGGGCTGGCTTGCAATTCAGAGGTTTAGTCTAATATCATCCTGGTGGGAAGCGTGGTGGCACGCAGGCAGACATGGTGCTGGAGAGGTAGCTGGGAGCTCCACATCTGGATTGGTAGGCAGCAAGAAAAGAGAGTGACACTGGCATGGCTTGAGCACTTGAAGCCTCAAAGCCCACCCCCATTGACACATTTCCTCCAGCAAGGACACAGCTCCCAATACTGCCACTCGCTGGTGACCAAGCACCCAAATAAATCTATGAGCTTACGAGGGCCATTCCTATTCAAACCACCATAAGGCAATACCAAGATCAATCCAGAATGCCTGTGACCAACTCTTCTATGGATCTATAGAGGATGGAACACAGAGGGAAGGTTTGGAAGACACTTGAAAAAAATAATATTCCCAAAAGGGTCCCATGGAAATCACCAGACAACCAAGACCATTGTCAAGACAGTAAGTTGCTCTCCAAAACCTGACAGTAAGGATCTACTGTAGAAGACAACACCTTTATAACTCATTGATCATGATGAGGGTAAGCTGGTGCTTACATAGAGTTTTCACCCCTGCGTCCTGGTGCCTTTCATTTGGGAAGCCACCCTGCAGGTTATCAAAAGAGACAGGTAAACAACACCAGCCCAGCAGCAAAACCTTTGCCCTCCAATCTGTCCTACCCACAAAATATGCTAGGACAATGGTGACACAAAGCTCTTTTGACTAACCAATGTCTGACTTGACTTAAGGCCCACTCCATGAGATAGAACCCATACCCAATACTACTTGGGTGATCAACAACCAGAGACCTAGCGTAAAACCAAATAGTACTGGTCCAAAAAAAAAAAAAAAAAAAAAAAAAAAAACAAGGTAACAATAAAATGACATACCCCTGTACTCCTAGATCAGTGCTTTACTTAGCTATCATCAGAGAAGCTTCCTCCAACAGCATATGAGAACAAATACAGAGAGCCACAGTCAGACGTTATGCAGAGAGCGAGACCTTGGAACACACAGCTCTGAATGGGTGTCTCCATAAAATCCCTCCCCTCACCCCCCATGGAAGAGGAGACAAAGACTGAAAGAGCCAGAGGGAGTGGAGGACTCGGGCGGAGAGACTAAAGCAGCGTGCACAGGGCCCACACGGGTCTGCACAGGTCCTCTGTGTTCACAGAATGGCTTCCCTCCGGAATGAGTGAACGAATGGGTCTCTGTTTTTTGTGTGTGCACTTGGGCTTTTGTCTTGTCCAACTCTGACGTGATGGCTTTGTTTTACTTTGTTAATAAAAAAAAAAAAAAAAAAAGACATTTCCATTTCCAAAATCCAGGAAAATCTGGAGAAGAAAGCTTCCCCTAACGGCCCCCACCTGGAAATGCTAAATGTGCTTATAAGTAGAGCAGGCAGACTCCACTAGCTAGGTGAGTGGGTCCCCCTCCATCTGGAGTCATAGGTGCATTAAGGATTGAAGGGCGTCCTTGGTGGGGAGAAAACTCACATAAAGGAATACTTCCTATCGACCTGAACTGTGTACTAACCTACTCAAGCAAAACCTGTCCCAAGGAGTGAGGGATTTTTTCCAGTCTTACTCCTTACAAGAGCCATTTCCTGATTCTGACCATGTCTATCCAGATTCCCATTTCTCTCAACGGGCGCTGAATTTAACTTAAGTTCTTAAACTGAAATAACAGATGTGTGGTTGTTTTTCTAGGACCAGGTTGAGAGTGTCTCTTAACCATGCTCCCAAGAATCAGCTATGCAGAGTAAACAGCATTTGAGTGAATTACCCAGTGTGATAATTCACACAGCAAGAGCAACTTTACAATACGGACACTAATCCATTCTGTTGATAAACTAAGAGTTAAAGGTTTAGGTACCTTGCCTAAGTAGTCATTAAGCAACTCTTTAAGAGTCTGGCACTGTATTAGAGGAGTCAAGGGAAGCAAATTGCGGCCCTAGTAAATTTTTACACGCTATTGTAGGGGCTGGTGAGATCGCTCCAGGGGTGAAGCGTTTCCTGTAGAAGCCTGAAGTCCTGAATGCAGACCCTCAGCGCCCATGTAAAAGCTGAGCAAGGCGGCACACACCTATGACTCCACCATTGCAGGGACCGGGACAGGTGGATCCTCGGGTCTGTGACCATTCAGTCTAGCCTAAAATGGCAACTTCCAGTTCAATGAGAGTTCTTTTCTTAAAATACAAGGTGGAAAATGATAGATGCCCTAAATCAATCTCGGACCTCCACATGTGCACACATAGATAGGTGGAACTTCACACATGTGCACACACACACACACACACACACACACAGATACACAAACATACACACACACACACAGACACACAAACATACAAACACACACACACACACAAATACACACACACATGTACACACAGACACAGGCACACATAGACACATACACACATGTGTGCGTGCATGCACGCACACACCCACACACATACAAAAATAACATATATGAATTTGGAATACCAGCACTCAAGAGACAGTTCAAGATCATCCTCAGTTATGTAGTGAGTTTCAGGCCAGTCTGGGCTACATGAGAACCTGTCTCAAAAATTAAAACAGAAACAAGCCAAAACAAAATTTAATATTTTAAAATGTCTGTTTGAGACAATCTGAAAGCAATATTCAGACCTATGGTTTGATTATAACCCCAACCTAACGATCCAGAGGTCTGGCCTCTTCCCAAACTCTGGGTGTTGACTTAAGAAATGAGGCAACCATTTCACCCAAGCAAGAACAACATATCCTGGACGCTTGAACTTGAGACAAAGCAGAGACCTGTGTACAAAACAAGACCGTGTAAGAATAGCCGATTTGCTTCCTGATTACCCCATGCAGAACGATGAACACCGCTTCCTGTGGCATTCAGCATGCCATTCAGGCATCTGCCCACACTTTCACTGTGGTATCAACTACACGTGGCTAACTGCAACCTGGAAATGTTAAATGGAAGGTTCCAGAAACAATTGTTAAGTTTTATTCCCCCCTCCCCAATGGTTAAGTTTTAAACAGCATGCCTTTTTGAGAACTTCTTGCGTCCCAGCTGAGAGAGAACCACCCTTACTTCTCCCATCCACAACGCATATATTGCCTACCCATTGCCCCTTACTGTCTTAAATGTCACAATGCTGTCCCTTCAAAGTCTGCCACTAACATCCACAGCCTTTTCAGGGGACAGAAGCTTTAGAACTTCAGTTCGAAGTGCATTTCCCCCCTCTGTGGACAATGACGGGGGCTCTATGATCCGGCCTGCCAGGACAGAAAGGGCAGGGCAATTGTCAGATCTGAAGAAGTGTTTATGTCCCAGACTTTAGCTTCCTTCCTGTGCCGCCTCCTCTTTGTCCCGCCTCTCCCAACCATCCAGAGGCATCCGATGAGTTCGTTTTCACTCTTTACTTTCTCTTTGACCTATGCTACTTGTCAAGCATTAATTCTTAGTACCAGGTGGGAGGCAGACCATAAAGATAGAAGTAACATTGTAACATTGTACCCTTATTCTCAGGGCATGGAGAGTCTAAAGAGAAGAGACTATACGGATACTGTTGCCATGTCCCTGCAGATTGGAGTCTACAGCGCAGGCTGTTGACCTTGTCTCTGCAGTGAAGCTAGGCCTGGTAAGGAAGGTAAAGGCGATGTGTCTGGGGGCCAGCAAAATGGCTCAGCAGGTAAAGGCACTTGCTGCCCAGCCTGAGGACCTGAGTTCAGTCCCTGGGGATCACACGATGGAAGGACAGCGTGTAGACCTGCTATGGAGCATATATGTACTGGGGCATCCCCCAGCTGGCATGAGTAGCTGTGCCTTATAGCACTGTGAGAACTCAGAGTTCATCCCACACAGTGAGCTGGGAGAGTAGAGTGGGTATGCATTAATTTTAGAAACATCAGCCAGCAGCTGTGTGAAAGCAGGACAGACCGAGTGGACAAAGAGAGGGTGCGGGAAATCTCGAGGGGCAGAATATCCAGGTCACAGATTGACCTCAGGTGAGGAAGGAGTGATGTGGAAAGGATTATCACATTCCTTGGGTGAGGGACCGAGTGAATGGTGGTGTCATAGGTTAGGACCGGAAGCTGGCTTGCTTATGGAACATGGTAGATATAAGCCAAGCGCTTGGAAGGAAGACCAGGACAGTAGATCATGTAATGGAGGCAGACGAGGGAATGACTTACCAGCAGGTGTGCTATAGGAACATATAAGCAGTCTTAAGGTGGCACTAAAGGGAAGTGGTGTCTTCTGGGGGCCAAATACTTTGAGTGCCTTGGATGACGTCTTTACTACCATTGTAGGAAGCCATCATAATTGTTGTTTGTGCTATTTTTGTCAAATTCCACATGAGATCCTGGGATTTGTGGCGGTGAGGCAGTGTAAGTGGGTGTGTGCACTTGGGAGTGACGATGACTTTGGAGGGGCTGGTACTCCGACACTGGACACTCAGCGTCCTGGGAAAGTGTCACACAAAATTTGCTTTGCTAGGGTTTTATCATCAATCTCCTGTGGAGGTGGCACATGCCTGCAACCCCACCAGTCGGGAGGCAGAGGCAGGTGGAGCTCTATTCCAAGTCAGGCTACAAAGCTGCACCCTTGTCTTTTGTTCTGTATTTTGGTATACTGGCCTCAAGGCCTCACACATAGGTGTGGATTATATGCATTAGTAATGAACTCCAAGTTACCAATAATGCATCAGTGTCAGGTGATGGGAAGAAATAAAAGCACTTCCCCTAGGAATCATTTAACCAAGACAGTCCAGATTTGAATTCTCTACCTCATACTTTCCCTGTGTCTTGCATAACTCCGAATCCCTGTCCCTGTGTCTGTCCTTGTGCGCGTGACTGTGCTGTGTGTCTGATCCTGACAAATGGCTTTTGTCCTTACCAAACAATACTCATGCATTACCTGGGTCTGAGGCATGGAAAAGCAAATAACTTAAGATATGGCTATGTGTTAGCTTAGATTGTAGACATTGATCCTATGAGAGATCCAAGGTAAGCAAGGTTCTCTTAAAAGCAGGTTAAACAGTCTGAGCACACAGTAGGATAGCTGTCTTAAGTGACCTTGAGGTATGCCATTAACTCTGGCTGTGAGACCCAGCAAAAGCTCCGGTCTCCTAGACGGTCGGAGATATTTTCAGAATACTGAGCCACTACTCACCCCTCCTTCCAATTCTTAGTCAGAACTGAGAGTAACCCTGGGTGGAGTTGAACTTGGAATCCACCTGCCTCAGCCTTCTGAGTAGCTGAGAGTACATGCTTGCACCACTAGCCTCAGTTCTGCAGAACCCTTCAAGTCAGGAATCGTTACTTGAAATCACCCCTCCCTGCCCTCAAAAACAAAGTAGCTCTCAGTCCATAATATTGCGTCTAGCCTCCCAAAGAATGCTGACCTGGGAGAGCTGGTGGGTGAAGTCTTGGGTCCGTGTGGGAGGACTAGTTAGGAATAACACCCTGTATGAACCCTGATTAATGAGAAGGGTCTCTAAGTCACACCGTGAGTCCTACGTAATCCTCCTCTGAGGGCATCGGAGACATTTCATCCTCACCATATTACTTCATGTGCATGGAAAACTGAGCCTCAGCATAGGAACAGAGGTCACAACTGCATAGGGTGTGTGGTAACCACCGGCAGCTCATAAACTGCAGACAATTCCGAGTTCAGTGTCAGAGGTAATGTGGCATCTTCCATCGGGTCCCTCAGCGAGAGGTCCTGCGTGATCAGTAACCGAGAGCTTAGAAAGCAGCTGTTGGATGCCTGGCAACACCACCCCATATCTTTCCTCCTTTCCAAAGAATAAGGTCCTAGGCAAGAGGCCTAGCCTACTCACTAGGTACGGCAGCAACCGAGGAGCTGGTCTACGTCTAACACAGACATGAGGGGCTGGAGAGAAGGCTCGGGGGCTAAGAGCACTGGTTGCTGTTGTGTAGGAAAGACGGGGATTTGGTTCCCAGCACCCACATCCCACATGTGGCTCACAACCTTCAGTAGCTGTAATTCCAGGAGATCTTTGGGCACCAGGCATGCACATGCATACGTGCTGGCAATAATAATAAAACCTCATATACATAAAGTAAATGTTAAAAACCCAAAGACCAAAATCCATAGACTCCAGTGTTTGCCAGAGAGATGCTGAGGGCTGACGTTTCACTGGTTTTTCCAAAGTTTGGGCGAAGCTGACCTAAGAGAACATGATGCCCATTTGGACTCGAAGGGCACAACCCCTGTGAGGAAGGACACTGTCCCCCGAAGTCCACAGCCCTGTGAGGGTGGACTCGGTCCCCTAGGACGCAGCTCTGAAGGAAATACAGCTTCTTGAAGAAATGGCTCCCAAGCAGACAGAGCTCTGTGGCTCTGTGTAGACACAGGCTTCCTACCCCTGCCCTTGTGAGGACACACTGCCACTATCTCAGGGCTGAAACTCTAACGAGGCCCCTGACAAAAAATAAAAATTCACAAAGAGGACCATTGAGCATTTTATGGAGGAATCAACACAGCCTGAGGCAAATGAGGACTCTTGCTGGACAAAAGGCATCCAAGAAGAGGCCCGCTACTGTGATGCTTGGCTCCTGAGGTCTGCAGAATGAAATGTGAGAGCGTGTCTAGTTTCTATCTTTAGTGTAGAATGCTTGCCTGCATGTGTGTATGTATGTGCACCGCGTGCGTGTGCACTGCCGGCAGAGGCCGGAAGAGGGTCTCAAATCCCTTGAAGTTACAGATGATTGTGCGTCATCATTTAGGTGTTGGGAATCCAACCCTTAGTCCTCTGGAAGAGCAGCAAGTGACCTTAGCTGCTGAGCCATCTCCAGCCCGGGGAAGAGCTTTGAGAAGTGTGCACGCGGCAGAGTGGCAATGCACACCTGAGGCCGAGACAGCAGGATTGCCACCAGTGTGACCCAGCTTGGCTTATACAAGGAGCTCCAGCCTGGCGTGCCAAGGGACTGTCTCACAGCAAGCAGAACAAACCCAAACGTGCCCTTGGCAGAGGAGCAGCAGGAGCTTTGACTCTGAGGAAAGACAGAGCTCTGCACCTAAGGAGCTATTGCGGGGATGCATAAGAATCCGGGAAACGATGGGCTGATGGATGTTTATTTGGGGAGAAATCACTTACACCAGAAACAGATGACCACCCACAGGTCACCGTCCCAAGGATGCTGCTGGATGTTCTCTGTCTCCGACTAGGAATTTAGGAAGAGAACGAGCTGGGGTCCAGGACCCCAGATCTAGTCCCCCTTGGTCATGCCCACACCTGTCCCCACTCCCCAACGGGTGTGGTCAGTGCAACAGGTGCAGGTAGGGCTGATATCTCACTACGGCAAGCCCAGCTGCTGTCACCATGTCTTTCTTGAGAGAGACACTGTCTGGTGATTTCTTAGCTGCCGCGGTAATTACACATAGTTGTCACGTGGCTCCAAGGAGAAATATGAGGTTCATTCAACCTCCCGTTCCCGAGTTCCCACTGACTGCACTCTGTAAGAGCCTCCGTCAGTTCTGGGGCACCCTGCCTTCGTACCTTGTGTGTGGGTAATACTTGCTTGGAGGTCCAAATCCTTGCAGAGGTCTTCAGTGTTAGGGGGAGGTCTGTAGGCTAGGAATGAAGCACGGTCTCTGTTCTCGGCACAGCCTGTCTGGTTAGTTCCTGTTCTAAGTGTGTTGCGTAGATGTTGGCTTCTTTCACCCACATGCAGTATGACTCCACAGCGTCTACATCAGGGAAACAGAGATGAAGTGTGGTGCTCAGATCAACTTCCCATTTTTAGCTCTCGATGTTGTGGTCAGCATGGTCTCTCTAGGTCAGGTACAGACGAGACCCCCGGGTCAGCAGCAAGGGCTTCACGTGACCCACTAAACTTGAAAGAAAGGCCAGACTGGGAGGCCCTCACACTTCCTTAAGGACTGAAAGGTTCTGGGGGTCTCATCCAGGCTCAGCCCCGAATCCCTAACAACTGAGTCAAATAGCACAATGTTAAGGAAACCCCAGATGTGTAGTGTTAAAAGGACCAGAGATCATTCCTATCTCTGAAAACAGTTTTAAATTTCCTCATTGGAGACTACCCAGTATGAGAAGTTTGACTTTCTGTTTACCTACTTTTTTTTTTTGAGGCAGGGTTTTGTGTAACCTACCCCGATACAAAAATAATATTGAGCTGATCCCTCTGCTTCCACCTCCCAAGTGTTGGGATCACGGGAATGGACCGCCATTCCTGGCTAAAAGCTCGGTTTTTTAAGACGTGAACGCCAGTTTTGCTAGAGACACAAAGCGTTGGGTCTCTCTTTGGGCTTTGGGTCCTGTCTCACATTGGTTTCGGTTGCTAACTGAAATGTTCAGATCTTTGCTACGTTCCTATCACATGTGACATCAGAAGCAATTAAGACACCGTATCCAAAAGTAGCACCAAAGTTTACCTGACACAGATACTTGGCTCTTGAAGGTGGATTGGGAAACGGTTGACTCCTAACCATTGGCTTGTACTCAACCTGGCAGGCATTCCACAGCCCCACGAAGCATAGGACTTTCCCACAAAGATCGCCCATGACTGCCTTGGGTAAGATGGTGGCCTGGCTTCAGGGCTTCTGGTCTGAGCTAAATGGATCTAACTTGACTATCTGCTGTATACTTTTGTTTTTGTGTGTATGTGTGTTCACGTGTGTGTACCTATGTGGAGGTGGGCACACGGCATGTGCACATGTATCGAGGAAGCCATAAATCAACTTTGGGTATCCTTCCCAATGACTCTGTCTTATTTTCTGACACAGAGTCTCTCCCTGAACCTGGAGCTCACCCATCTGCCAGCCTGGTTGGCCATCAAGCTCCCGCTTTGTACATTGGTACTGGGGATCTGGACTCAGGCCCTCATGCTTCCTTGGCAGGTATTTTATTGACTGAGTTGTCTCCCCAGCTTCCGTGTCTGCATATGTAGCTCACGTTGGCCTTGAATCTTGACTCTCTTATGTCGGCCTCCCTGAGGACTATAGGCATGAGCCAGCACAGCCGGATGGCTTCTGTCTTTGCACGGGGTAACAAGCACACTGACATTCAAAGGGTGGAAAGAACAGGCAGTCTGGTGGTAGGCAAGAGGTCCTGGTGATGGTAACACTTCATCATTATGTCTCTTGTTACGGTGGTTTGTCTCTGTCTCTTTTCCCTTTTTTTTTTTAACAAGTTTTTAATTTAAATTAAAAACAATCTTATTTTACATACCAATCCCAGTTCCTCCTGTCCTTCCATGCCCCCCACCCCAGAGAAGCTAGGAAATAAGGAGGATACTAAGAAAGCCATACATGGTCCCCCAGAGAAGGGGAAAGGGACAAGATCTGCTGAGCAAATTGGGAGCAGAGGGTGAGTGGGGAGGGAAGGAGGAGGAAGAGGAAGGGAGAAGGGAGGGGGGGTAGGAGAACATGAGGGAGCAGAAGATCAAGTTAAGGGAAGAATAGAGAAGAGGAGCAAGAAAAGAGACACCTTAATTAAGGGAGCCATTATAGGGTTAAAAAGAAATCTGGCACTAGGGAAGTATCCAGGGATCCTTTCTTTTTCTTTCTTTATTTTTGCTTATTTTGTACATGTTTTGCCTGCATATACACCACATATGTGCCTGGCATCCCCAAAGGTCAGAAGAGGTCATACGATCCCCTAGAATTAGAGTTACTAATGATTGTGAGCCACCATGTGGGCGCTAGGAACCAAACTTGCAAGATCTATGAGTGTTCTCAACACTCTCTCTAGCCCCCTTTTCTTTAGAAAGGTGGGCTAGGGTTAAACTTCTGAGCATACTGTGGTTAACAGTGGTTTGATGCAGCTGTGTGTAGGGATGGGTGGGTGGGTGGGTGGATGGGTGGATGGATGGATGGATGGATGGATGGATGGATGGATGGATAGATGGGTGGATGGGTGGGTGGGTGGATGGGTGGATGGATGGATGGATGGATGGATGGATGGATGGATGGGTGGTAGATGGGTGGATGGGTGGGTGGGTGGGTGGGTGGGTGGGTGGGTGGGTGAGTACGTGGATGGAGACAGATGGGGCTGAATAGTGTATGGACAATGTACAATGGACAGATAAAGGACAGAGAGGGCTGCCTCTCTAGGAAGAAATTATTCAACTGCCAGCCAGCACTTTATAAGACTGTAGATGGAATTCTGCTAAAGCTTGAAGGATATAAATTTCCCATTCCTGCCCAGATCATCAAATTGAATATAGCACCTAGACTATAAATCTGATTTTTACTGTTTGTTTCTTTTGTTTATATTAGTTTTTATTTGCCTGGTTTTTTATTTAGTTATTACTTATTTTCTATTATATACTAAATATATTTCATTATTATTATTATTGTTATTTTTAATGATGGGATTTACGTAAAACAGCTACTTCAAGTTAGGTTGTGTTTAAATGGCACAAGAGGTGAACGGCCCCAACTGAACTCTCAGAATTTCCTGACTGCGCAAGCCTGTGGGCACAGTTGCAATTCTTCAGCTGGAAATACGCACAGCAACTGGAATCCTGCCAGGCTCCTCACTCTGTGCACAGGCGCTCCCCGAACTCCAGGGAACAAACACCCCAGCTCCTGCTTTCCACTCTCAGCCTTGGGATGCAGCTGTAGGCTAGGCCAAGGCCGCATGGGTCTGACCATGCATGCTAACTGGTCCATTGCGGAAAGATGCACATCAGAGGCTGGGACAGACACTCCCTCCTGGTGTTGTCACTGCTCTGGTCCAGGCACAGCAAATGGCTGCTGAGCTGGGTTTCCATGCTGACTGCTTGCTCCTACCAAAAGGCTGACAGCGAGTTTTGTAAAAAGCACAATCCCTTGTTATCCGGGTATCAGAAAGTTTACTGAAAATGTTGGTCTAGAGCAGAGTCATAGAAAAAGGAAGAGGAAAGTGTGGTTTGGGCTCAAAACTTTGAATCCTGGGAGTCTGTGAGCGCCAAAGTGAGGGTTCTCGTGACAGCTGAGGGCAGATTTAGGAAGGAAAGTGAATTACCATGTGCACTGGGGTGAGCGTCTCAAAAACGGGCTCTGACAGTCACACTAGTGAGGTTAATTTAGTAGTGGGGGGACAATCGTCAGAATCACAGGGGACGTTCTGGCGTGAACTGCACCTTCCATGTGGCAAAAGAGAAAACGCAGCAGGGAAGCAAATGCGGGAGACTGATCAGTAGAGAGACGTACACAGAACACTCTTGCTTCTGAGATGAAAGGTGCCTGGGGCCAGCTGGGGTTCAGCGGGAAGGCGCCTTGCTATCAAGGCTGATGACTTAGTTCAATCCCCACATGGTGGGAGGAGAGAAGTGGCCCCTGAAAGATTTCCTCTGACCTACACATGCATGTAATACACACACACATGCGCACACACATGCACACACATGCACACACATGCACACACATGCACACACATGCACACACACATGCGCACACACACATGTGCACACACACATGTGCACACACACATGCGCACACATGCGCACACACGCGCACACACACGTACACACGCACACACTCACATGTGCACACGCATACACATGCACACACACGCATGATGTAATATTGAAAAGGTATGTCTGAGATGGGTTTAGTGAATGTATCATTAGCATCATGTCTGCAGCATGTGCTGCCTTCAGGGCTGTTTTGGCTTCACCAGTGTGCCCTGTGCTTCAGGACTAACACACTTTGTGTAACTGAGATCAGGTCAAACATGATTGGCTCTATCCCATGTGGGAAGGGCCCCGTCTGTGATGGAGCATTAGACTCACCCACCATGAGGATGAATGCACGTGTACAGGCTGCCACTAACCCAGGCCTCCCTCTTGAGTGTTTATGAGGTTGGTTGGGTTTTTTGTTTCTGGGGGTTTGAGGGGGATGAGACAGGGTTTCTCTGTAGTCCTGGCTGTCCTGGAACTCACTCTGTAGACCAGGCTGACCTCGAACTCACAGAGGGATCAAAGGTGTGGGCCACTACTGCCACTGTTTTGTTTGTTTCAAAGATAGAGCCTTCCTCAAAAGATAGAGACTTTTATCTCTTTAAAATTTAGCCAGAGAATAAGTTTCCTCCTTGCCAGTCAAGGAACCAACACACATTCTAGATAGATTTCCCCTGTGTTCACAAATTACTTCTACCCCACCTCCAAGTGACTTTGGGGGGGAAAAAAGATTCATTTTAAGACTTATTTACTCCTGTTCCTCAACCCTCACACTTGTCCTGCTTGCTAGACAGATGTGCAAACCTGTGTGCCCTCTTGTGATTAATGATGCTGATTAATATACTCCACAGTGTGTGAGATCAGTGCAGTCTGCAGTGTGTGTGTGTGTGTGTGTGTGTGTGTGTGTGTGTGTGTGGTTTTTGATCACTGCAGACTGAAGTGTATGTGTGATCAGTACACTCCCCAGTATGTGTGTTCAGGACAGATTGTGCATGTATGTGTGTGTATGTGTGTGTTTTCAGTATAAATTATGCATATATGTGTATTATTCTTAGACTCTGCGTTTGTATTTGTGTATTTTTCATGCATGTATATATTTGTGTATATTGTATACCTCTGTATGTATATGTATATATGCTTGTGTACATGTGTGTATATGTGTGCCTAAGTACATGTGTGATCAGTAGACTCTGCATGTATATGAATATGAGCATGTGATATGAGTGTGTATGTGTCTAATAGAGAGAGGGAGAGAGGGAGAGATTAATAGACTCTGAGTTTGTGTTGAATATTTGCAAATGTCATCCTCTGGATTTTGATGTTGTAAGAAAAGGGTTTTAATTCTTTTGTTAGTGGCCATAGTGATAATGTAGTATCTTGTAAAACCCGTCTTCTGGCTAGGAATCCATCACAACCAGAAACTGTAACTTCATGAAAAGGAGGAAAGTGCAAGTCACATTCTATTTCTATTTCCCCAATGAATAATTCAATTTCCTAAAATAACATAGCTGGTGTCTTGGGCTGGGTGTCCTATATTTAGAAGGAGGAGATGATGCCTTCCTTCCCAGGACTCATGGGAAGTTAGGTGCTTATGGTATGTGTTATTAAGGTGCTCAATGAACTAGAGTTAAGCTGTCTCAATAGTAAATGGAAATGCCCTGTCTACCAAGAAAATTCAGCGTTTGACTTTTTTTTTTTGCAAATACCTTGTTTGCAAAAAGATATATTTTGAATTTGTTGTATTCTCTTATAACTTGATTTACTATCAAATTAATTTAACCATAACTATTTTAATATGGAAATGTTTTGTGTTAGCCTTTTCTTTATAAAACAAAACACAAAGCTTCAGTTTTCTGTTTAAATGTTTTTACGAATTCCAAGACAAAGCATCAAAGCAGATGGCACAGGACTGCCTGCTTTAGTGGCATGCGTCCAAACCACACGAATGAACGAACTCCCTGCCCGGCCCACGGAGTGATAATGGACCCCATTACAGGCCCCCTCTGGGTTTTGTTAGAATACATACTAAACTTTTCTGAAAGATGCTAATGTGATTATGTTTTTAAAAATCTCCTTAAACAAAATTAAAAGTTTTTATTGGGACGTGACATAAGCTATAAACCACTCAAAGCCATAGAAACTTTTTTTTTTTTTAAATCTATGCAGAGACATTTGGTAGCCATTTACTACAGCACATGGCTTGAATGGCTGTGTTATATACTGAGGTGAGAGATGAGGCTCCGTGTCCTAAAACTTCTTAACGTGGTGCTTGCGACCATATGTTATTTTGATGGAAATCCAACTTTTTAAAAATAGACTTCTCTATTATTTCCATAAATGCACTCTTGTTTTAACCAGAATACAGGCTGCGCGTATTTTTCCACTTACAACTTAAACAGTTTAAAATATCATTAATTATAGTACATCTGTCTTTAATAGACTTGTAACATTTCACCTCGCAACCAGACTAATGGCTTTAGTTTCCTGATACGCATTTTGTTACAGTCTTCCCCCTCGTTATAACCAAGGCCGTGATGAACAAACATAAAACTTTAAGGAAAATAGAATTCTATTACACCTGAGACAAACCTGAGTGTAGGTCTGAGTGGAGGGGACGCTAAGATTCGAACACTTACAAGAAAGGTACCAGGAGTGGGGTAAACACGTAGCCTTCTGGCTGCACTCTTTCCCAAACCTACCCTCTGTTTGTGGGGAAGATGCCGCTGGATCTCACAGAAAAAAAAAATGGAGAGGTGTTTCCACTTGGTCTGAGTGAAAGCACATTTTACAATCTCTCCTTAATGGCTTCACATGCTGGTGGCCTCAGCCATCGTCTCTTATTCTCTAGGCTTGATGATGACATATGCGATGGTCTATACACAGGGTCCTTTAGAATGCCACCTTCTACACACATTTACTTCTGTTGTCCTCACACACTGTCATTGGCAGACCACTCACACACGGGTGATCCCAAATCTGCACCAAGCCCTAATTCGCCCCAGTCTGAGAGTCTGCATTCTTACACTTCTCCACCCGTATCTCTTCCCAACACTGGAGACAGAGTATCCAGACAGAAACTTTCCTCACAACACGGCATTGCCAATGCTTATCGCCAAGGCTGCCTTCCAATCACCGTCAGTCGGTATGGTATTGCCTCATGGTAAGGAAGATGTTGGCTCTGCAAAAGTCAGACTTGGGTTTGAGTCCCGTCCTGCTTTCAATAGCTTAATGCCTCCAGCATGTTTTTTAATGTCAGAGACCTGCTATAACAGCCACGTGTAAGATGGCTGAATAGCTGGCACACAATGTGAGTGATGAGTAACCGTCACTTCGCCTTGTTCTGTCATTTTTATTCATCCTTTGTTCATCCCACACGACGACAGCTGGTTTTTCATCCTTTCTTGCCTAACAATGGCAATAATGTACTAATTGCTCCTTCTGCCTTGTGTGTGTCGCTCTCTGTGTCATGTCTATTCTATCTAAATCACCTCAAAACATATCTGACCCACAAACCCCCTATTCGGAAGCATTTGACGTCCCCTTTCAGTCTAACGAAGGCTACAGCCCTCAGCCCCTGAATCACCATAGCTATAAGAAAGCAGAAATATCTCAGGACTGTTGTTGTTACAACAGCATTTCTGTGAGTAAAACCAACACGGAAAACATCCAGCTTTAGAAATTGCAAAGGTTGTTGAACATCGACAGGAACACAAGTCAGAGCAGACAGGAACACAGGTAACACATTCCCTGCCACAGATGGCCGTGATAAACTATTCTGTCCATGAGTGATTGATTTCCTCATACCACCCCCTTCAATGTCCTCTACGCAGCCTGTTCTCCATCACACTGAACTATCGGGAACCTTCATATGTTGAAGGTCTTGAGAGAAACCATTCATCTGACTTTACCAAGTTCCTTCCATGGCCCAGGGTGGCCACGGAAGAAGTCTTCCAGAACCAACAGTCTGTAAGGAAACACCAAAGGGAATTGGAAAATACATATAATACAACATTCCACTTTGTAATTACTCTTTTAACCCATGGCTCAGATTTTCTCTTATATTGTCTTCATAAAGCCACATCTTCAACCACATTTGAGCATAGTTCACCGTCAAGACCATAGATTCCTACCTCAATATTTCATCATCAGTCCCTGCTCATAAATCCAATAGTAATGACAAACATGGTCTTCTGGTTTGTTAATTGTAGTATTTGAGGATACTGGTTCTTGATCAAATGTTGATGCAACATTTTCTCCAGCCATATTTTAGGTGTCCTCACCAGGATTAACTAGAATCTGTGGCATACTGTATGTGGAGAAAGGGAAGTCATTAATTCATTTTTGATGTCTACTGTATTCCAGGAAGTGTCCAAATTGCTGAGTAAACAGTGGTCACAACAAAGTGGCTGATGTTCTGTTGTCATAAACGTTACAGTTTTGGGATGAGAAGTTGACCAGGCAAATAAGCCAACGAGAATATAAACATGAGTGATATTAGGGAAGATAACAGAGTGGGGCAGGCACTTAGGTTAGTATTGGCCAGAGAACATCTTCCTCGCAAAGCTGAGTGTTTGAGCCAAGGTTTGAATGTATAAAGAATAAACTTACTAAAGTCTGGTGCAAGAATGTTCTATTCAGAGGAGAGCAAGTACAGAGTCCCTGAGGACAAGATAAGCTTGGCATGTTCCGGAGAACCTAGGCTGCCATTAAGAAGGAAGAAGGAGACAAGAGCTTGCTCTCATAGGTCTTCAATTGCAATGAAAAATGTGGAGATGTTCAAATATAAAAGAAATGAATACATAAAGTGCTGTTAATTTATTTTAAGATGCTGGTTCCTACTGTACTGCTTAGGTAAGGACCACAGGCAACCCTGTTTGTTGAAAACCAATCAATTAAGAAATACATCTGCCAAACAAACAAGACTTCAGGTCTTTTGGAAAGAGTTATTTACTTAGATGCTACTAAGAGTAACTTGGTGATGTGCACTTTCACTTTGAGACCATCAGCAGTGACTTCATAAAATTGCTTCTAGGGAAAACATCATTTAAGTTTTTAAAATCCAAACACAAAAGCCCCATTTGGGTTCTGTGCTCAGCTGACACAGTCATGCTGTGCCTGTGGTTTACAGACAGAATAAGTTTAAACGTGTAGAAGACAAGTTATTACACAGAACAGGCTATATATCAATTTCCTGCTTTTGTTTCTCAAGACAGAGTTTCTCCGTGTAGCTCTGTAGACCAGGCTGGCCTTGAACTCACAGAGATCCACCTACCTCTGCCTCTCAAGTTCTGAGGTTAAAGGCGTGCGCCGCCACCACTTCCCAGCTATATCAATTATTTTTAAAAGGAGCTGAAAAGTTGATTTCCCGGTATTCCTTCGGGTTTGATCTCCAAGGACAGCATATGATGGCTGCATATGATGAGTGCCCAGTGTTTCAGTGGTCGCCCCCTAGAGGAATTCTACTCAGTACTCACCCCTCAGCACCCCCCAGACGGTCTGTACTCAGTACTCACCCCTCAGCACCCCCCAGACGGTCTGTACTCAGTACTCACCCCTCAGCACCCCCCAGACGGTCTGTACTCAGTACTCACCCCTCAGCACCCCCTTAGATGATCAGTACTCAGTACTCACCCCTCAGCACCCCCTTAGATAATCAGTACTCAGTACTCACCCCTCAGCACCCCCTTAGATTATCTGTATTCAGTACTCACCCCTCAGCACCCCCTTAGATGATCTGTACTCAGTACTCACCCCTCAGCACCCCCAGACGTTCTGTACTCAGTACTCACCCCTCAGCACCCCCTTAGACGATCTGTACTCAGTACTCACCCCTCAGCACCCCCAGATGATCAATACTCAGTACTCACCCCTCAGCACCCCCCAGACGTTCTGTACTCAGTACTCACCCCTCAGCACCCCCTTAGACGATCTGTACTCAGTACTCACCCCTCAGCATCCCCCCAGATGGTCTGTACTCAGTACTTACCCCTCAGCACCCCCCAGACATTCTGTACTCAGTACTCACCCCTCAGCACCCCCTTAGACGATCTGTACTCAGTACTCACCCCTCAGCATCCCCCCCAGATGGTCTGTACTCAGTACTTACCCCTCAGCACCCCCCAGACGGTCTGTACTCAGTACTCACCCCTCAGCACCCCCTTAGATTATCTGTACTCAGTACTCACCCCTCAGCACCCCCTTAGATTATCTGTACTCAGTACTCACCCCACAGCACCCCTTAGATTATCTGTACTCAGTACTCACCCCTCAGCACCCCCTTAGATGATCAGTACTCAGTACTCACCCTCAGCACCCCCTTAGGTGATCTGTACTCAGTACTCACCCCTCAGCACCCCCCCCCGACGGTCTGTACTCAGTACTTACCCCTCAGCACCCCCCCAGACGGTCTGTACTGTGCTCTCAAGGGCTTCCCCAACTGAGTTCTTTGTCCTTCTGAATAAGAAAGGTTATTGTTCCAGCCTTTAGCTAGTCACCAAAAGCACCAGAGCGGACCGTGATGACGCCCCCAGTGTCTGAGAGTTAGGAGATACCTCACGGTGGTGTCAGCTTGAAAGTATCGATCGCTCTTCTGATGACATGCACTTCCTGACTACTCCATAGTAGTTTTCTTCCTGGGGATCTTGAAGAGCGCTCTCGATTAGCAGCCTTATTCCGAGGGCCTACTCGGCTGACTGTGCATCTCTCTATGGACTCAAGCTGCCTATCAGCACTGTTGGGTTCTACGTCAGGAACTTCCTTCAGGCCACGTCCTTTAGGGCTCCAGTGGGGCATAGGTCACTAAGTCCACAGAAGGTCCCCGTGCTTTGCAGATTCCCATGCTCTTGTGTGTACCTGTGCAGGCATGAGACTCTAAGAGGGAAACGGCAGAACAAATTTCCATGAGAGCACGCGTCCATGACGGGGTGTTTTAAACCCCTGCTAACCCTATCCCACTGCTTCACCCCACCTGAAGCCAGTAGCAAAAGACAGCACAGGAAACTGATAGCTTGTGCATACCAGAAGTTTCATGTCCTGCCATCTCACCCTGCACTGCCTTTCAAGCTACTCCCTGGCATCTCGGTTCTTAAAACACGCAGCATGGAAGGCTGGTGTTCTCCTACCACGATCCCAGATGACGTAAACTCACACCACACAGGAAAGCTAGCCCTATCAGAGTCGGAGAGCCAGATAACTTCTGTGCAATGTGAGTTAGTTGATATGGCTCCAGCAGCTTGCAGGAAGGACGGAGGAGAGCAGCTAGCAAGGTTGACCGCTATCTTCCACGTGTTAACATGGGAGGGGCTGGAACATTCTGGCTAAATGAGGGGGTGGGGGAGCATACACTTAAAACCACGGATGAGGAAAAATTCTAGAGTGAAAAATCCAGAAATGAGAAATGAGCTCACTGGGAAGCAGCAACCTTGGGGACACAGAGGAGGCAGCAGGTGAGCTGCGGGTGTGCTGCGGGTGTGCTGCGGGTGTGACAGGTGTGCTGCATGTGTGCTGCAGGTGTGGCATGTGTGCTGCAGGTGTGCTGCGGGTTTGCTGCAGGTGTGCTGCAGGTGTGCTACAGGTGTGGCGGGTGAGCTGCAGGTGTGCTGCAGGTGTGCTGCAGGTGTGCTGCAGGTGTGCTGCAGGTGTGGCGGGTGTGCTGCAGGTGAGCTGCAGGTGTGCTGCAGGTGTGCTGCAGGTGTGCTGCAGGTGTGCTGCAGGTGTGCTGCAGGTGGCGGGTGTGCTGCAGGTGAGCTGCAGGTGTGCTGCAGGTGTGCTGCAGGTGTGCTGCAGGTGAGCTGCAGGTGTGCTGCAGGTGTGCTGCAGGTGTGCTGCAGGTGTGCTGCAGGTTGCTGCAGGTGCGCTGCAGGTGTGCTGCAGGTGTGGCAGCCGTGCTGCAGGTGTGACAGGTGAGCTGCAGGTGTGCTGCAGGTGTGGCAGCCGTGCTGCAGGTGTGACAGGTGACTGCAGGTGTGCTGCGGGTGTGGCAGCTGTGCTGCAGGTGTGGCTACACAGGTGTAGGAGGGTGCCCACTGACTCGGCTCCCTAAAGTCCAGAGTCACACTGGAAACAGGAGCCCATGACACATACTGGTCAGGTAGATTTACCATGAAAGATGCTCAGAGCAGGGAACCAGGTATGGGGGCCCAGATGTGAAACCCCAGGACTGCACAGGCCGGCAGGAGAGAGTTGCAGTGAGGTCGGCATTAGCCTGAGCTGCACAGCTTTCTCCAAGGCCAACCTAGCTTACAGAGTGAAAGCTTGTCTCAAAAATATGAAAGCAACAACTTGAGTCCTAACTGGGTTGATGTGAATAACTTCTTGTAAGCTGTCTAACAGAGTGCACTGCCACCACTGGCAGAAACACATCCACTCTAGTACGGTCTCTAGGGTTCTTTTAAATAAATGCTCCAACACACACACACACACACACACACACACAGTATAAGGCAAGCCTTATACTCTCTCCATGGCATCCAGGGTCTAGTAGGATTTGGGGAGTTTGTTTGCTTTTTGGCATTCAGTAGTTTTGTTTTTAAATTACGTTTATTTACTTGTTTGATTTGGGGGGTGGGATGCGTGGGGAGGCATTCATGCCACAATGCACCTGTGCAGGTCAGAAGGCAACTTGTGGGAGTCGATACTCTGCTTCCGCTACATGAACTCTGGGGTTCAGCCAGGTCATCAGGCTTGGCAGCAGGCACCTTGGCCTGCCAAGCCATCCCACCAGTGTTCAGGGTTAGTATTTTTAATGAGTCGATAGAAATAGCGCATGAAAGACTCAAATGGTAAAATCCATCGGCAAGCTCTTTGAAATACGTGATGAAAATGTTAAATTGAGTAAAGGGGGGGCAGAAAGGATTTGAAGTGCAGTAGAGAAAGAGTTAAGAAGAATCAGGAGAGGATGGCACATCTCCAAAAGGAAGGTGGGCTTGGGAGTGCACAATCAGAGAAGAAAAGGGTCTGTAAAGCCAGAGGTAAGCGACGCCAACCGAAATTACCCAGGTGGGGGCGGGAGGAGAGAAAGGAATAAGTAAAACATAAAACTAAATGAGATTCAAGAAGCAAACGCAGGGTGTTCTGACCTGAAGTCTTGCCGTGGGACGTTGGGGAGAAAAGAGGACAGGAAAGACGGAACATGTGGACAGATGCCACTAGGAATGTGAGTGACAAAACTGACTTTTAAAGGTGTCAGTTTACCCGCTAACACATCTTAGGCAAAGCCAACCACGGAGAAGAAAAGGACCTAGAACATGTCTAGAAAATAAATATAAACAGGGAAATCTTTAAGGGAAGCTTAAGAGTGAGAAGATTATTTTCAGGGAAGCCACTGCAGGGGAAAATGTGTGAATTCTCCTTAGAAACAACGGAAATCACAAGGAGATGGACTATCTTTAAAACACTAGTTTTTAAAACATCCCGATTTTAAATTGAATTGGCCAACTACACTCTCATCTAAATTCTGAAGGAATAGACCTCCATTGTCAGAAGTGTCTGCTGTAGGTGGTATGTGTTTCCTCCATACTTTTCTACAGGCAGAAACTACTGCTGTTCAAACATGACAGCTGGAAACATTGTAGAACAGGACAGCTCCAACAGAAGCCATGCTCTGTGAGAACAACCTTGGGTCCCACTACACCTCAGGATCTGAACAAGAATATAGATTAGCTCACTCCCACCACTAGTGTGGCAATGCTTTCCCAGTGGTAATTTACAATGATGTTGTAACTCTGAACAGACTGGAAAGAAAATGAAACAATTAAAATCCAGGGCAATTTACCCCTTTAGGGACCATGGTTAAGTTGGTTTCTTCACCGACTAACCATGAACCAGCACCTGCATTCTCAAATACAATGCAAGGGATGGTAATGGCTTCCTTTGTTTTTTTTCTAAAGGCTTTACTATTCTTTTTTTTTACAATTCACGGAAAGTTTTCCCTTTCAGAGGTTGAAAAAAATCAAATTAAAAACAGAAGCATTCATGTCAAACTCAGAAACAGCTCTTTTTTCTTGGTGCGTAAGAATATACGGCAGAGCAAAAGAATGTTTCGGTGAGGGGCTTGGGAGTTGGCCCAGTGGGAAAGCACAAAGATCTGAGTTCAGATCCCCAATATGCATAAAAAAGCTGGTCCAGCACTGGGGAGACTTGGGTACCCTAGGGGTACTCTAGCAAGCCACCCCAGCCTGTGGGTGAGCTCTAGTTTCAGGGGGAGAGACCCTGTCTCAAAAAGATGGAGAGATATCTAGGAAGATACACAAATTCCACCTCTGGTTTCCACACATGAATGCATGGATGCAGGGTCACAAGCAACCACACACACACACACACACACACACACACACACACACACACACACACGTGCTTGAACTCTCACACAGGCATACAAGCACGCACACACACAAAGGTGAGAACGTGTAACAGTGACTAAGGCGCCCAGAGATCATGGTAATCCCTGAGTCTCACACAGGCCTAATTCTAAACTCAGCCGAGGCTGACACCCAAGCTTTTCTCCTGGGTGAAGGACGTCAAACACAGGCTGAGAAGACGCTGAGGCTGGTGTCCTCCCAGTCACTCAAGTTTAGCAAGCTGGGCTCAGTATCCTTGTGCACAAAGAAGGGTTCTGTTCGCAGCAACGGGAATGGAGTTTTTGTCAAGAGCTTGGCTCTGACTGCTGATGTAACCCCTGACTTGACATGGGCGTGGAGAGCTTTCTAAGCTTCAGGCCCACGACGTTTTACCAGTTACAAGTCCTTCTTTCAGAAAGTGGTGTCTCGCCAACTGAAATACCAAGTGAACCAAAAGAAAATCTTTTACACTGATTAATGTAAATGCACATTTTCCTATTCGTTGATGTTCTCTCATCTTTTCCGCCTCCTCTCTCTCTCTCTCTCTCTCTCTCTCTCTCTCTCTCTCTCTCCCCTCTCACCCCTGCCCCACCTTCTATGATTTTTAGAATCTGAAGTATTTTGGACACAAATGTATTATTCTCAAATGGAAAGACACAAGTACCATTATTCCCTACAATTCCTTCCTCTCTAACACATTATTTCAAGCTGAGCTGAAATGCAGCTCAACTCCCTCGTGTAGCTGCTTTCTTTTATAATACAAAAAAAAATGCTTAAGGCAATTGGTTTCCTTCAAAATCATCCAATTCACAGTCAGTTTTTTTCCCCTCCCTATTCTGGCATGATGCTGAGGAGGGACGAGAGGATGGAGAGAGAGAGAGAGAGAGAGAGAGAGAGAGAGAGAGAGAGAGAGAGAGAGAGAGAGAGAGAGGAGAGAGAGAGAGAGAGAAAGAGCTCATAATCACCACCAGTGTTGGAAAACGAGCCTGTTCTAGGGTCAACTGAGATAACCATAAATCTTGTATTTGTGTTTGGGACAAGGCTTCATGTGGTCCAACTTGTCTTGAATTTGCTATGTAGCCAAAGTTGGCTTTGAACTCCTGATCCTTTTATGTTCTATGAGACATGTAACTGCAGGTGACTTCCCAGGGCTCTCTCCTTCCCCTGTGCTGGCTGTTGGCCTCTGCCTATGCTTCTCCCTCCGTCACCTTCCAAAGAAAATCTGTCTGAACATCACAGCCCCCCAACCTTAATCAGCTTTCCACATTGCCTGTGTAGAGAATCAATCCTATTGCATGTCTTTTGACTCTTTGAGTGCTAAAGCAGAATTATTCTAACACTGATTCGATCTTTATTCAACACTACTCTAATAGGTGAGAGTAAATTCAGGTTTACAAGTAGAGGAAGATGGGGAGGTGATAAAGAAAAGGTGCTCAGGATGTGAGCAAGGATGGTAAGAAAGGGTAAATCCTTTAGATGTCAAGAGTGCCTAGCAACATGTGTGGTCAAGACTAGGTTCAGAGGAGCCTGAGTGAAGCTGGGCCAAGGTCGGAATCGATGAAGAGCCAACCAATCCTGAGGCTCATTTAATACTAGATGTGGGCCTGGGACAGAAGTGATGAAAAAGCGTGATCTATGAAAAGCACAGTCCCATCCCCAGAACCCAGGATAAACACCTAGGCACGGTAGCCCACGCTGGGATCCCAGCCCTGGAGAGGCAGAGACAAGCTGTCTCAAAGAACAAGGTGAGACACTCCTGATGAGTAACAGCCAGTGTTTACCTCTGGCCTGCACGTGCTCGCGCGGAGACTCCCCGCAAACACAGCTGCACCTGCAGGCACACATTCACACAAGGAATGCACACTGCACACATTTTTTTTAAAGTCCAGAGTAGCCAGGAGGCAAGAAGCAGGGTTGGATCTCTTGAGTTCAAGGCCAGGCTTATCTACATAAACGAGTTCCAGACCAGAGAGGGCTAAATACTGAGATCCTGTCTCGAATGAATGAATGAATAGAATTAATAAATTTGAACTCCAGACTACAAGAGTCCTTTCTATTTGTATGCTATTATAGATGGCTATTATAGATGTATATGTATAGATATTATAGATTTGTATGCTATTATAGTCAACACTTCTGAGTGAAATTTTTTAGCAGAATCACACACACACACACACACACACACACACACACACACACACACACACACACACGTGTCCAAAGCAGACTTAAGAAATCTGAACTTCAGAGGATAGCAAACACACTCAACTATTGACACCGCACTAATCATTTGCTGCCCTCTGTCCTGAATCTTTTGTAGAAGTTGACCCCCTTTAATCTTCCCCAGAGTCTTCAGGTGGAAGGACTATATTATCTTCACACAGCTGTTACAAAGCTTGTTCAACATTACCCAACGACAACGACAGAGCAGGACGTGACTGAGAAGCCTCCCTCTCAGTTGTGTTGGAGGGACACTGAAAGTCACAGTAGATGGAGGGAAGAGCAAAGGGAAGTGGGGTGGTGTCTACACATTTTGCAAGTGTAGACGTCTACATATTTTGGCACATTTTGAGCTCCTTATCTACAAAGCCCAGCGTGGCGTTTGATAGACAGCAGGTTATCAGCCCCTTCTTTAATTAACCGAATAACTGCTTGGTTGAATTCGTAAGATGCCTGCATATTCTGTTCTGATCTCTAAGAAGATAGGAAGACTCCTGT
Source organism: Cricetiscus sungorus (assembly GCA_030556225.1). NCBI lineage: Eukaryota > Metazoa > Chordata > Mammalia > Rodentia > Cricetidae > Cricetiscus > Cricetiscus sungorus. Next base: position 52,313,999 of record JANBXA010000735.1, read on the forward strand.
TTCTCAAACCTTGCTGTGCTGAAGGCTGCAATGGCAACATTCTAGGACCAGAAGGCACTGCCTGTGTGTCACAATACAGAGATGATTGCAGGTGTCCATGAGAAGCCCAGCCCACGGAGCCTTCCAAGCTCGGCTGGGGGAGAGCCGGACCTCAGGCAAGGGATATAATGGTGCAATGAGCCGTTCTTCTGGAGCCTTGGGGTGACTGCTGCTGCTCCTGGGATGCTGTGAGAGGCTCTCTACTCTTTGGAGGTGATTTCCATTTGGCTGCATTTTTCTTTTCAGCCTTCTGGTCTCAGAGGAGCACAAAGCCAGAGGGGGAAAAGAGACAGAAAGGTAAGAGAAACCTAAGCATTTGTAGAGGCTCAGAGGTTGCTACAATCAGACGTGTAGATGTGACAAGCTGAGTTGGGGAGGGGACACTGTTGTCATTCTCTCATTTGGACATTTCCTTGCTCTCCACCATAGCGCGCGCGCACACACACACACACACACACACACACACACACACACACACACACCAGTGTTCTCCACTGATTGAAAATGAGTCCTTGTGTTACCTTGTGCTGTGAAGTCTGAGCCAATTAACTGCTAGAAGGTTAAGCATTTGAATTAAAACAGAGCTGGGAAAGTGTTCTGTGCTCATATGCTACCCTAACAGGGAGGGGTTCCTAGGGGAGAAGAAAGCTGTTGGCTGCAGCCTCTGAAATTCAGCTCTGCCATGAGAAAATGTGCACCATCAAGGCCTCCTTCGGGCACATCTGGGGCACATTTAGAGTCTGAGGGTTTTCGTGTGGGATTTAAACACAAAGAAGAGATCGTAAGCGCTCCGGGGAAGAATATGATATTTCAATTCCATTTGATCATTTTATTAAATTTGCCTAGGGGGGGGAAAAATCAATTAAAGGTCAGAACTTAGTTTTCATACCCAAAGCATAGATTATACATTCCAGCTTGTATCTAACAAATGGAAACTTTTTTTTTTTTTTTTGTCTTCTTATGAATTAATCGAGTTCAAAGTAGTCAGAGGACTTATTGCTCTTACTCTGGTGGGTATGGAGAAATCAGAACAGACATCCATTCCATAGAAGTTTGACTTATACGCCACCCCCAGCTCTCTGGAGGTCACGCTTAAGCAGTAACTGAGTAAACTCAACAGTAATCAGTTAAGAGTCTGTCTCGGTTTAAACTGCAGAGAAGAGCTGGCAGTGTAGAATGAGAGATGCCTGACTGTATAGATCCAGAGTGCAGCCAGTCACTGGTCCCCGAGCTCCTTCACCTACACGGGCGATGCCTACCTCATAGGGCTGTTACAAGGACTAAACAGGACGGTCTGTGGATGTCTTAGCATGGGGATGGTACAAAAAAAAAATGTCTACGCTGCCTCTGCAAAGACTAGAATTAGGGGCTGTGCTTTTTAATGCAAACATTAATTTGCAGGATATCACCAGTTATGTAATGTTCTAAGCAATCAGCATGAATCTTTATTCCATTTGAAATCTGGGTGAAGGCCACTGAGCTCTCAACAGTGCTGTTTTCCGTGGGAGTCTATCTCAAGGCGGGGGGTGTAGTCAGAATCCATGGATGTTCCTGGTCTTTCTGGTGAACCAGTAAGATGCGGAGACAGACCGTGATGTGGAAATCCAGTGTCAGAGGTTAGCAATAGCCCTGGCAGTCCCTCCACCCATGGGGCCACAGCTTTGCTCAACAGATGTCACTTTAATGTACCTTCAGGCATCCCCAGTCTTCAAGTCCAAAAGCAACCACGGCTTCTTTCATTTCCAAACCGACTAACCGTGCACAGAGGTGAAAGTTCACACCCTTCACCCTGCTCTCTGTGCTGTGAGTCTTACACAAGGTCCTTAAACCCTCTGGGATGAGCCCTGTCCGATGCCCATCTCCCAGAGTGACTGCAAGGACTCTCTGACAAAGTGATGCCATGGTGTGGGAGACGTTGCTTACACCACAGTAAGGACTCAGTGAGTGCAACAGCCCTTATTACTTCCTGGCTTTTTTTTTGGGGGGGGGAAGATATTTGCACTAAGAAAGCAGATGTCATCCTTGTTTTTATTATAGAGTTCTTTTGACTCATGAAGAGGAGCTGGGGGAAACGGTAATCCAATGTCTTATTTCAAAACTCTAGTCAAGACCTCTGTACTTGCTTTAATTTAGTAACGTAGACTCTGAAAACCTTCTTCAGTTTAAACTTCCTGTGGGAGACAGAGGAAGTGGGGAGAGAGAGCACAAAGGCCAGAGATGCACAGTTAGTGTCTTCCTGTACCACACCGTGTAGCAAGTTCTGTCTGCCAAGCAATCCGTTTTCTAAAATAGGTTTTATTAGTCAAGGGACTGTCATAGCAGAATTCTCTTGGCTAGGTAGGATGTGAGCATCACCCCACTCAAGGAACTTCAATGTTTCACTTAGTATCCCACAACAATTAAAAAAATCTGCCCAGCAGTGGGCCTAAGACTAGAACAGAATGACATCCAAAACCCACATACATTTTATTGTCCTGGTTCGCTTTATGTGATGGTGATAAAAAAAAAAAAAAAAAAAATACTCAGACCAAAAGCAACTCAGTGGAGGAAGCGTTGACGCGGCTTACACTTGGAAGGTAGCCGTCACTGAGGAAGCCGCAGCAGCAACTTGAAGCAGAAGCCATGGGCAGAGGGGGTGTGCTGACTTGCTCTGTGGCTCTTGCTCAGCTAAGGTTTCTTACACAGCCCGAAGCCAGTGCCTAGGGGTGGTGCCAGCCACAGCGGGCTGGGCCATCCCACATCAGTCATCAGCCAGGACACCCTCTCATAGACACGGCCACAGGCCAACCTGATGTAGGCAGTTCCTCACCCGAGATTCCCTCTTCCCAGGCACCTTCAGGCCTCATCGAGCTGATGATGAAAACTAATCAGCACAGCCGGAATGCTTGGCTAAAGTCAAAAATAAGCTTCTTTAAAAAAAAGGAAAAAAGGTGCATCATTAGTAATGTCTGTGTGTGTGTGTGTGTGTGTGTGTGTGTGTGTGTGTGTGTGTGTGTGTGTGTGTGCGTGCCATGCACAGGTAACAGAGGACAACTTTGTAGAGTTGATCCAAGATTCTGAGGCAACAGGAGGCCTTGACCACTGGACCATCTTGCCAACTCTCACACTAGTCCCCACTTCCGATTTTTTAAACCTTGCTACATTTATTAGCAAGAAGATTTATTATTATATCATCATATATAATTATTATATATTACACTTAATATATAATTATTATATATTACACTTAATATATAATAATGAAATGTATTAAATAAATTATTACCTTCTCAGTAAAAATAGTTTCATTTGATGTTGCTTGTCCTATCTCCATGAAACAAAGAAAACAAAAGAACTTTTAAATCTTAAAATATTGGGGTAACATCTTCTAGGAAAAATAGAGTTCTCAAAACTGCATTTACTTTGAAGATGTAAACATCAAATAAGTTATCATTTCAAGTGTTATAATATCAAAAACATTATTATTATTTATTATAATATATAATAACATAATAATAAATGAATTTATTATAATGATTCAGTTCATAGCATATTTAACAACTAGTTACTAATCTCCCTGCTGAGGAGATGTCTTATCAGCGTTCAGTACTAGAATGAAAACCACAATAGAAAGTCTTTACGGGCAGAAAATGCACACATACTATGAAAGGTTTTGTCCTCCTCCATGTACAGGAACTCTGATGTTGTGTATAGTTCCCGTTTGACTTCCTTCGTGTGTGTGTGTGTGTGTGTGTGTGTGTGTGTGTGTGTGTGTGTGTGTGCGCGCGCGCGTGTGTGTATGTCTGTGTGTGTGTGTGTGTGTGTGTCTGTGTGTGTGTGTATGTCTGTCTGTGTGTGTGTCTGTGTGTGTGTCTGTGTTGTGTGTTTGTGTGTGTGTGTGTACGTGTGTGTGTCTGTGTTGTGTGTTTGTGTGTGTGTATACTGTGTGTGTGTCTGTGTGTGTACACGTGTGTGTGTGCACGTGTGTGCATCTGCGTGTGTGTATGTCTGTGTGTGTGTCTATGTCTGTGTGTGTGTGTGTGTCTGCGTGTGTGTGTATGTCTGTGTGTGTGTCTGTGTGTGTATGTCTGTGTGTCTGTCTGTGTGTGTCTGTCTGTCTGTCTGTGTGTCTGTGTGTGTGCACACGTATGTGTGTGTCTGTGTGTGTGTCTGTGTGTGTGTGCACACCTGTGTGTCTGTGTGTGGGGGAGGAATGTGTACACATGGAGACCAGAGGTTGATGCTAAGAAGCCTCCTCCGTCATTCTTCTACCTCATTAGGGTTTCATAATTAAACCAAGTTCTGGGTGATGTGGTTAGTGTGGCTACCCAGCTTGCCCCAGGATCCACATCTCCACCTTCCAAGGCTTGGATTAGATGGGCCAGCAGAGCTGTCCAGCATTTATGTAGTATTTGGAGATAGTCTCTTGTCTCCAGACGTACACAGCTCAGGCTCTAACCACTGTATCGTCCTTCCAGCTACAGGCTGTCCCTGAAAGAATTCCCACCGCATAAACAGTAGGTTCTAGAACCCATGTGGTAAACTAGCTTTGGTTTATTTGACCGTGGCAGACTAATTCATACACTCTCCACTCATCATGAACTGTGAAACTTGCTTTTTGACCCTTTTGATGAAGAGATAAAAGCAAAATAAGACAAGGTATGAATTTCCAGAATGAGTCTAGTATCCCTCTCTCTCTCCCTCTCCCTCTTTTTCTCCCTTTCCCTCTCCCTCTCACTCCTCCTCCCCTACCCCTCCTCCTCCCTCTCCTCCCTCTCCCTCTCCAGGTCTCACTCTGTAGCCCTGAGTGCTCTGGGACTCACCATGTAGACCAGGCTGGCTTTGAACACTGAACTCACTGTGACCCTCCTGCCTCTGCTTCCCGAGTGTAGTGATTAAAAGCCGTTCGTTTAGTGCCACACCAGGCTTATGTGGTGTTGCGGATCAAACCTTTGCCAACCGAACCACACCCCAACCTCTGTTTTTCTTTAAATCCAAGTTCCTCGGGCAGAACGCAGTCAGCTTCCTCTGGGCTATGCACCTGCTTACCCAGCTGTGGAGAGGGGCGGCGACCTCCCTTCCTTGACCCCATTTCACACTCCCTACCCCTCTGATCTGTGGTGGCCGGGCTCTCCTCTACAGTCCTAGTCCTTCCCACTCTTTCTATTTTTCTATATCTTAACCAAATTTCTGAATTTCACACATGCTTTCCTTCCCGCCCTTCCTTGTTCAAGGGCAAACTTAGCCTCCAGAGGAGTCCATCTCTTCAGGATGTGACCCATGACTGTAGCCGTCACCGCCTCCTTACCTTTCCAAACACAGCTCAGCGCTGCATTTTGGGAAACTCCTCCATGACACGCACCCCCAACAGTGTCTGCACAGCCCTGTTTATGCACTACAGCTATTCACGGCCTCTCCCAGTGAGCTGCCTCGTGAGTCAGTCTTCACATACTTGTATATTCTCACTGCGGTAAATTGAGTCTATGATTGCCCTGGAGTGAGGGCTGCAGTACTAACCACCCTCACACAGGCTGTCAGCCGCCCACCTGCCCGCATTGTTCTGAGAGCTGTGCTTTGTATCGCCACAGTGGGCCCTCACAGCAGCCTTTGTTTCCAAACCTCACAGAGCAGAAATCAGCTGCGCAATGGGCTTCTAGAATCACCTCTCAGATGAATGCCTGGATGAGGGAGCCACAGTCAGCAAGACCTGGGAAAGATGTTTCCAGAAACAACAGGGACAGGCAGAATGGAAACACAGACTCTTAAGACACGGCGGCATTACGAACAATGCTGGAGTTTTTCAAGGGCTGGATAGAAAGACCTCACCATATATTCACTGGGACACGCTGGGCACACGCAGTTGCAGCACTCTGCATTCTGGAAGGATGCTCTTACAATCTCACAATTCCTCCACTTGAAAGCTATTACTGAGCTGTAACGAGAAGTTAAATCAATAGGAAGTGTGTGTTTTCCAGTAGTTAGCGTCTTTTCTCCTGAAATGAACTCGAAAACCACTCTAGAGCTTCCCAAATACCCATTAGCATTTTGGGAGTGCCCTGTCTGGGAAGGAAGCATGGAGCTTTGCAGGGAGGCCTCTGGGGACATGTGAGTGTGAGGGAGAAAATGAAGCAATTGCAACATTACTTGTTAGGTAAAAAAAAAAAAAAAAAAAAAAAAAAAAAGCACAGCACTGCTGGCCAATAACACTGTTTCTCCAAAAGTGCTGCATATTCTAGGCTGTGTTAAAAAGTAAAAGGCCTTCCTTGGGGGAATCTGGCCGAGGACAGATCTGCTTTATAAAGACGGTAATGTTGTGTAACGTTCAAAAGAACTGCCCTCAATTTCTTGAAGCACCAACGTATATCCTGAGCCAGATGACTGGTAAGAAAAACAGGATTGCCCCTTCTGGTCTGAGGATTCAGTAGAGGTAAGAGGTCTCTCTTGTGACTGGACCCTTTACTTCTCTCAACCCCAAATCCTAGGATTAAAGATGTGCACTACCACCTCCTAGTTTCTGGCTGCTGGGATTAAAGGTGTGTATCACTACTGTCTGATCTCCATAACTTGAGGCTGACTTTGCTTTCTGAATCCTCACTCAAGTTTTAATAACTCATAACTAATATATTGCTACACACTGAATTTGCTTGTGAAGTTGGACTGGCTGGCCTACAAACTCTAGGGAGCACTCCCTTCCCGGCCTCCCAGTCCTGAGTTTGCAGATCCACCTCTCTGTGCCTGGCTTTTTACAGGGATGCTTAGGATCTGAGCTCGGGTCCTCACCCAGCGCAAACACGTGATGCACTGAGCCAACTCTCCAGCTCTAATCATTTCAGTCTTTAACCGATACACAGAAATCGGTTTATAACCATGCAATGTTTATACACACATTTCCCCTACATACTGCTTTAAGCTGGTGAAGCATTTGTGTCTTCAAATGATCTTTGGGGCAAAAATTTTCCAAATCTCTTGTGTGTGTGTGTGTGTGTGTGTGTGTGTGTGTGTGTGTGGTGTGTCTGTGTCTGTGTGTGTGTGTGTGTGTGATATAGTCCGTGGCTGTTATCTGTAAGTCAACAACTGTGCAATCATACCCCAGAGCTTCTGCTCCTATCTGACTTCAACTTGGTACCCACTGAGCAAACTCTCTCCATCCCAACCTTCCCAGTCTCCCAAGCCCCCGGTCACCACCTTACACTCTCACCGTTGTCAGACTCCACCTAAAGTAGGATTGTGCCGCCTTTGGCGTCTGACTCATTTCACTTAATGACATCTAGCTCCGCTTAGAGTACAGCAATGAGAGAATTTCGTTCCCTTTAGGGTCCACAGTGGTCCCTCGTGTGTAGTGCCACCTTCATTGGCAAATGGTTGTGCCCATTTCCTGGCTGTTGTGAGAGCTGCTACGGACAATGCCAGGGGGAAGAGGCCACTTTGTCATGCTGCCGTCCTGACATTCAGCTGTAAGTCCAGGTAGATTTGCTGGGTCGTACGATCATCCTACTTTAATATCTTCAAGAGCACCACAGGCACCAGCCACAGTATCCGCCACGGCACACAAGCTTTTCTTTCACGTCCTCGTCGTCTGTAGAATTTACACAGCGGCTCTTGGCTGGACTTCGGTTCTGTCTTGGGGTTTCTGCCCATTGTCTACTTAAAGTCTGGTTCTGACTTCACAGTGAGGGTGTGTGTGTGTGTGTGTGTGTGTGTGTGTGTGTGTGTGTGTGCTCTCGCGTGAACTTCTTGCATATCCAGACCCACTATGCAGGTGACCGAAGAAGAAAATAAATTCAGCTCAGGGCTCTACCTCGATTGCTACTCAGACACAGCTTTGAGATGGGCAGCTTACTTGCTGACAGGGTTTGCCGGGATAATGCAGGAAGATAAAGAGTTAAAGTTACACTTGTGACTTAATTAGAACTTGGATACTTAAGTTTGCTTCTTTGTTGCTCATTCACTCCCTCGAGGTGCTTCCTCCTGGAAGTCAGAAGTGACTCTTTGTCAGCTGCTTTGAGAGAAAGTTATTTACTTAAGATAACTGAGACCACAGTTCCTTTGTACCGTTGAATTTGCACAATTACACAGAAAATTAACTTGGGGTGGGAACCTAAAGACTGCCTCTATATAAAGGCATGTGTCAGGCCCTCACCCTATGTAAGCTCTGGGAGACGTGCTTAAGGCCAGACCCTCTTAATCACCATCGAGGGCCAGTTACAAGCCAATATACAGTTCAACTCCTCTGAGTGTGTGTGGGGAATTCCTACTGGATTGGGTGTTTTTCCAGTACAGGAGCCCTCTGTCACCATGTGTGCCTGGTCCATGATGCAAACACGTGACACTCTGCACTGAGCGTGTCCCTGTATGAGCGTGCTGTGTAAATATCCTGTGCCGTGTAGCTGCAACTGGAATTTCTGTTTTATATTGGAGAGGGAGCTATGAAGACTTTCTCAGAAATATGTGGGAACAACTTTGGGAAATTTCAAATATGTCTTTCTTGGATTCTGTAAATCAGTGGTTCCTCCTTCTCTTGTCCTCTGTTTTCTCGGCTGGAGATGGCTGCGACTTTTATGGCAGCCTGATGATGAGTTCAGGGTCTCCTCTCCTGTGGTACTCTGAGGTACTTCTCCAACAAGATGTACAAAATGTAAAAATCTTTCTCCTTCATTTCTGGCATCAACTCTTGAAATAAGAAACAAGACACACCCTGGCCAAGCAAACAGCTCCCTTTTCCCCTTGTGGGACCAGCGCCCGGGGCTTTTCTTTCCTCGGGAGATGCCTCAGCTGCTCTGTTGAACAGCTTGCCCAGAGGGAATGACTGATGGGTATTCTGAGTGCCCCGGGGTGTGTGCCGGAGCCTGACCAACCCCATTTATTTTCTTCTCTAGCTTCTCTCTAGAGAAATCCTTGAATCAGCCAGGGCGGGCTGCAGTAGCTGTAGCCGCCGTGTGATATCGCGAGCTACACGTGCGGCATCGGAACCTTGGCAGTCCACCCCAGTGCATGCATTTCCTCTCCTGGTAAAGGATTTGGAACTGGGTAATTCAGAGTAAGGTGTCCCCGAAACAGAAAGCTCGTGTTCTTAAGTCTGCCATCATTCCAGAGGCTCTTCTTGACCTCTGAGAAATGTCAGGCGAGGGGCTTCACCTTCCGTGCTCACGTTTGCACAAGAATCCCCTGCAGCGTGTGAGTTCGCACACTGACCCTCCACACCATGCCACCCATCACTGGGTTCTCAGCAGACTCCAAGCAGGCAGCAGGCAGGTACAAGAGGAAGAAAGCAAACTCCGCTGTGGCCCTGTGGCGGGTAAACCACAAGCACGGACCTGTGTGCTTGCCTGGGGCTACAGTGGGCCTTCTGTTGCTCCTGCTGAGCTGGAACGGGGGTGGGAGGGGGGAGGCAGGGGGCGAACATTAGGAGCGCAGCCAAGCATTGCAGAAACTTTTGCTTTTCTTCCTGGATTATCACCAGCGATAGCAGTCTGGCTTCCTGCAGTCTTCCGACAGCCCAGCTTCCTGGTTGTCTGTTGTAGATAAGGGGATGGTTCTCAGTCATGTCACTGCAGGTTGTGTTGTCTCTTTTCCCATTGGTCTATTCAGACTCTCAGCTGTAGCCCCGAATGGAGAAGCACAGTCTTCACAAGTGTGTAGACTGTCCCAGTGGTGTGTGTGTGTCGCCATGACAGTGCCTGAGTTTGGACCAGAGATGGCTAGAGGAGCTGAAACGTTTTCAGGAGGCTGAGGAAGAATGACTTCAAGTCTACAGAGGCCCTATCTCAAAGTTAACACTGAAAGAAGGTCAGGGTATGGTAGGGCTCATGCTTAATGTGTAGAGGGCCCTGTGTTCAGTCCCCAGGCCTGCCTAGGCAGTGTGTGGAGAATGCTCAGATTGTACAAGCGTAGTTCTTTTCCTGCAATGCCTATAACTCGAAGCATCTTACCCTGAGATATTTGGCATTGTGGTTTTAGTTGTGTGTGTGTCATCTCACCCAACTCTTGGACCATGGTTTACCCTCAACATTCATGGGAGAGAGGGAAAGAGGGAGGAAGGGAAAGAGGGAGGGAGGGAGGGAGGAGGGAGGGAGGGAGGGAGGAAGGAAGGCAGGAAGAAGGAAGGCAGGAAGGAAGGAAGGAAGGAAGGAAGGAAGGAAGGAAGGAAGGAAGGAAGGAGGAAGGAAGGAAGGAAGGAAGGAAGGAAGGAAGGAAGGAAGGAAGGAAGGAAGGAAGGAAGGAAGGAAGGAAGGAAGGAAGGAAGGAAGGAAGGAAGGAAGGAAGGAAGGAAGGAAGGAAGGAGGAAGGAAGGAAGGAAGGAGGAGGAAGGAAGGAAGGAGGAAGGAAGGAAGGAAGGAAGGAAGGAAGAAAGAAGGAAGGAAGGAAGGAAGGAAGGAAGGAAGGAAGGAAGGAAGGAAGGAAGGAAGGAAGGAAGGAAGGAAGGAAGGAAGGAAGGAAGGAAGGAAGGAGGAAGGAAGGAAGGCAGTTCTCAGCTTGAATCAAGCAAGCAGCCGGTGCAAAGGTAGCAGGATCCCCTAGCTTGTCAGCCACTGCCATTTGGCTACCCTACATTTCTTTCCATCAGTGTTCCTAACGTGGTTCTGAGCTAAAAGACAATCAAATGGTCCCCTATACTATTAGACATTCCACAATCAAAGTCGGGATGATTTTTGGTCATTTCCTCGCCCCTGAAATGTCTCGTTCTGGGACAACAATGCCATGAAGTGTTGTTGCAAAGCCGTGCCCAGGGAATGGGCAGGAAAATAACTCTCACTAGGCACCATTTGAAGGGGCACCAGGATTTCACATTAGATGCAAAGGATATCACAGAAATGTTCTTCAAGCCATCTGGGGTTAGAAAGACCAGCACCTGCTGGAGCCATAGCCAGATGGTTAAGAGCACCACTGCTCTTCCAGAGGACACGTTTGGTTCCTGCACCACCGACTGGCTCACAACCAGCTGCGACTCTAGTTCCAGGGGTTCTGATACCCTCTTCTGGCTTTGCAGGGAGCCCTAGCCCTGTGAGCACTGAACTTTCCTCTCTCCTGCCATTCCCTCGACTAGCCTGGGGTTCCTTGCTTGCTTCCCTTGTTCACATGCCACACAGAGTTTGCAAACCATACTTCTTAACTATTATCCACTTCCTCAAACACCATCTTACACAACTGCGTTTCCCGTCACTTCTTCCTAGACATACCACAAAAGGCGTAAAACTTCCTTTCTTCCGTTATGTACTAGAACTGTTAGGGTCGACACTTGGGCACTGGCAACCCTAACAAGCCAGGCCACGCTTGGAAAAAAACAAAGAGAGGTTCGGTAACTCCCTCCAGCCCATCTGTGGGGTCCTGGCCTGAAGTTTAGGTCTAAACAGAGGACAAGAGGTATGCAGAGCTAAGCATGATCAGGGTATAGTCCTGCCAATCACTCACCCATCACTAACCCACATTCAGACCTCTCTACAAGCTGTCAGCACTGTGTGGCATTCCTTTCTGGGAGGCAAGCCTTCCTCTGGCTGCACCCACACTCCTGCCTCTCCTTAGCCTCCTCCCATGGTAAGATTCCTGGCGATATTCCAGTTTCTTGGGGACCATTGTTTTAGTAATCTGATAGCCAACAAGAGAGGCACAAGCATCTCTCTTTATAATACCTTACCTCCTACCAGAGCAGTTACAACTAACATTTTCATATTTTGTGTGGTTATATGTGCCATATTACACATATATAAACTATCTTACAGATCGTTATATATATATACATAAATACGTATATATGTATTTTCCCCTCAGAATACGTCTTTCCTGGGAGACAGACCTTAGAAGACAGGCCAGTATCTTAGCCCTATACTTCAAGTATCGCTTGAGATGGGTAATAGACATAAGAGTAAAATTGTTACTTTCTAATCAAAATAAACAATTTGCTTTCTTTTTTTTATTTCTTAAGTAAACATGGGCTCTTGCTCTAGGTATAAAACAAGGTTACTAGTAAATGGTATCAGCATACTAACACAGAAACAAAGACTCAGGCGCTAGGTGGCAGGAGTCAGACAGTACAACAGTGGCCTTAATATCAAATCATAAACAGATCCTATCCCTGTCCGTGGAACTATCCAGAAAGGGTGCATTTTACAGTTCCATCCGCTGCTCTGCAAAGTGTGACCACAGAATTTATATTAAGTGTCATTATAAAAGAAAGCTAAAATAGAGTTGATGGACAGTCAAATGGCATACTCGGGGGAGAAAAGAAAGGACCGCTTACCCTTTGTGACAGTTACGTCACGAGGCTCTGAAGCTCCCCCATGGAGCTCTGATAGGCTCCCTTCACGCTGATGGACTCTGTTGTACAAAGGATGTACTTTCCTTCTCTTGTTCTAATGCCTCCACCTGCAGCTCAACACAAACGGGAAGAAATGTCCCCAGACCTGTAAGTGCCTTCTCTTGCAGACAAACGTCTAACGCCCTCCTTGATTTTCTCAGTAGAACTTACTGTGCTCTTTCAGGGAAGAATGAACACTACTGCTGCTTTCCTGACAAGGAATGGGGTCCCATGGAGGGAACTTTGACAGGGAAATCACTAGCTCTGACTCAGAGTTTAGTTCTTTCTCAAGACCTAACTCTGTATTTCCAAGTAGTATGCCTGTGTTAGTATAAGACTGTCAGTTCTTTAGCATAGGGTGTGATCAATAGTTTATGTTAAGAAATACAGATTTCCATTTCACTAACTGGTGTCCCTTTCAGTTCAATCAAATAACTTTTGTAGTAGCCTTTTTAAAAATGCAACTTCCCATGCTGATCATGAATAGTTGTTGGCATGTGGCAGTGACCAAGGTCTCGGAATATCCATCAGGACATGAAGAGACTAATGCTGTGTCTTTGCTCAGGGATTGGCACAGTGAATGTGTATCTAGTAGTTGTCACTACCAATTCTGACAACCTACATACTGTGACAGAACCATTAAGACACTTTGAGTACAATGTCTGGTAATTTTCCAGTGACATTCCATAAATTGATATATTTCTTGGTAGACTGAATTCATAAACCTAAATCAATATCCTTTTAATCAAGGTTTGTTATGAGATTTCACACCTACCAAAGGTTTTATTAGTCAACCGTGGCTGACTAATGGCCAAGATACAGATGCATGGACCAGGGACTTAATATCCTCTACCAGCCTCTGAGAGCACCACAGAGAGAAAAAGAGAGACAGAGAGAGAGAGGGGGGGAGAGAGAGGCACATAGACAGAAAGCACCTCACACACATGTACACACACACAACACACACACACACACACAGAGAGAGAGAGAGAGAGAGAGAGGCATGTAGACAGAAATTACCACACACACATGCACATACAAACATAATTGCATACACACACATGCACATACACATGCACATACAGGCACATACACACAGACACACACACATACACATACACACATAGGTGAATACACACACATGCACATACACACATGTACACACACACATGTACACACACACAACAGAGAGAGAGAGAGAGAGAGGCACATAGACAGAAATTACCACACACACACATGCACATACAAACATAATTGCATACACACACATGCACATACACACAGGCACATACAGGCACATACACACAGACACACACACACATACACATACACACAGGCACATACACACAAAGCACACACACACAGGCACATACACATAGACAGAAGTGACCACACATGCATGCACACATGCATACACACAGGCACATTTACACAAACGAATTTTTAAAAAGTAAAAAAAGTATAAATTATAGAATCCTTTCCATGTGCTCCAGAAGATATCATCTCCAACATGCAGTATCCAGAGTAAGAAAGACGTCACTCTGTCTTGCTTGGACCACTTGGAATGATCCCTTCTGTTCCTTTATTTGGTTATTAAAGCGGTTGTTTGTGGTGGATAGACTAGCGGCGACACTGGAGCCTCCACATGAGGATTAGAGATTTGGTTAATGACCAGTTAGCACATCAGCTTTTCCGATTCCTGGGGTGGGGGGAAATCTTCTCAATGTCTATGCTCCATGTCAGTGTGTGTGTGTGTGTGTGTGTGAGTGTGTGTGTGAGTGAGTGTGTGTGTGAGTGTGTGTGTGTGTGTGTGTGTGTGTGTGTGTGTGTGTGTGTGTGTGTGTGTGTGTGTGTGTGTATGGGGCTGGTAGGAGTCAGAGAGGGATCCCCCGGAGCTGACAATGTAGGCAGTTTTTGGACTGCCCAGTGTAGATGCAGTGACCCAGGTCCTCGGAAAGAGCAATACTTGCTCTTACCCACTAAGTCTCTTACCCACCCTCTCCCCTATGATGCTCTTATGAATGAATTAGGAGGGATGTCTACCAAATTCTACTGGATCTGTATAACCAGAAAAGTCTTAGGGCAACTGAATAAAACTGTAGCTACAATCATAAAACAGATCATCAAAGCCCTTCAATTAATTCACAGGACTACAAAAATTTGTGGATGAAGGGAAGTCTGGGTCTCCCAGAGGAAGAACCCTAATATAATACCAAGAATTTGTTCTATGTACACGTTTTTCCAGTTTCCAATGAAGCCTATATATAAGGTTTGGCTTTTTACAAGGAAAACTGTGCATATCGGACATCGGCTCTGAAATGAAATACTTCCTCTGCAGGGAGGGGTGGCTTATGAAGGTCAGGTGATTTAGCCTTTTATCCAGGTTCTACTCACAGTGGGTCAGGGCTTCCCAGGACCAACATGAGGTGATTTTCTGTGTTACAGATGCATAGTGAAATAAACACACCCCAGAACAGACAGAAAGCTTATCTTGCCTCACTACCTCCGAGGTGAGACTATAGTAAAAGCCACTGGAACTACCCTGCTCATCAAATCGTGCCCCCAAAGCAAGACCCAATTCCTGGAGAGATTACTGAAGTCCATGCCCCCATAAGGGACGTGAAAGGTTGCACGTTCGTGATTCCTACCGCATCCAGATCCAATTTATGTATTTAGTGTTCAGAGTCCAGTGTCAGAAAATGGCAACTGATTGCCCTCAACTCAACCAAGCAGTGGCCCTGACTACATCTGACATATCCAGTGAGCAGCTGTCGCACGGTGCTCAAGCTAGTTCATAAGTCAGTTACCTCACGTTCAGGTCAGCACACTGCCACTGCCTCCATCACCTTCATAACGATGTAAACACGCAGCTTAATTTCAGCTAAGAAGACCATTGATAACTCCTGAGCATCCTACCAAGGAGCAAATCAGCTCTCCAGCCCCGTGAAAAATTTAATTAGCCTGAATTTTGATGGCCTTTCCTTACCACAAGCTGCCACTCTGGAACATTGTGTGGTGATAATTTTGTTTATGATCTAACAAATAAAGCTTGCCTGAATATCAGAGAAGCAGAGTGGTCAGCCACTAGAGTTCTCACCTCTACCAGTGCTCAGACCAAAGGGGCAATACTGCCCTCAGACTGCACCCTCAGAATGCCATGGACTCCTGTCTCCTCCCACCTTATATTTATTCCTCTCTCTCCGTCCAGCCACATCCCTTCCTGTCTCCACCTCCTTAGTACTGGTATTAGAGGCTTGTCACTGCAAGTACTGGGATCACCTTTGTGTGAGTTGTTTGTCTTTTAGACTGATCAAGGGTGTCCTTGAACTTACAGAGGTGCGTCTGCCCCTGTCTCTTGAGTGCTGGAATTAAAGGTGTGGCCACCACTGCCTGACCTCTATGGCTGACTAGTGTGGCTGGCTTTGCACTCTGATCTTCAGGCAAGCTTTACTTGTTAGATCATAAACAAACTACCACCACACCATTATCTTAGTGACACTATGCTGAGAGGATTTTGTGAGCAAAGCATGGCAAAACCTTGGGACATTTGCAGTCAGAGAGCAAAAAGTCAGGGCTTTCCTGTCCAGCGAAGTCTTCAGTCATAGAGTTATTTGAGGCAGGCAAAGACATTCCATTGAAGGTAACATATACGTTATTGCATCTGACCCCTCCTAAAACCAAAATTAGACGTGTGCTATTTTGTGGGCCTCTTGGGATGTTAGGCCACACCGTCCTCGTGTAGATGTGGAACTCTAGCCCAGCCCACTCACCCAACGATCTCCCAAGAACCGGGTTCGAGTGGGGCCCAGAACAAGAGGGAGCTGCACAACAGATGTGGACATTGCACACACTACTCTGCCCCATATGGGGGTCTAATCCCAGCAGACCCAATGTTCATGAACCATCAGTGGCTGCTCTGGCAGGCCACAGTAGGCGACTCACAAGGGAGGCCCCTTAAGGTTTAGGTGCAGGAAGGAGATGGTTCAGGCAGGAAACCCTTGTCACACAAGCATAAAGGTCCAGAACCTCTGTAAAGCTGCAATCCTTGTACTGGGAAGGCAGAGATAGGGTGGGGGTGTGGGGGGGGCGGATCCCTGGGGTTGGATGGCCATGCAAAGGTCCTGTCAAAACCAGCCAAAATACCAGAAGGATGACACCTGAGGAATAATATCCAAGGTGGCCCTCTGGCTTCCACACACATGTGTAAACATAGTTGCAAACTTGAGAGGGGGGAGAGGACAGGAAAGAAGAGGAGAGGGGAGGAGAGGAAGAGAAGAGAGAGGGATAGATCAACAGAGATTTAGGATACCATCCCTTTAAAAAAAAAAAAAAAAGCTCATGGTCTCTGACTAGGCCATAATAGAATAGAATGATTAAGTCTGGATCGTTATCTTAGCACATTCTTAACACTCATTTCTGAGTGTTGCTTGAACACCCAATAGTCCATGAACAGAGATTATACAGCGCATGGCTTTCACACTGGGCTAGTGAGGTGTGGGTGGGTCCTGCAGATACAAGAAGTTACAAAAAAAAGTAGCTCAAACTCTCATAATGCTGTTCCCACCACCCTGCCTTCTTTCTCCAGAGCAGGAGCCTATGGCATGGTGGGGACTGTCAGTGAGTCTGGTCTGGTTACAGATGCTTCTGCATGGCATGTGACAATGCCCCAGAGTGGACAGCCGCTACAACGCCTAGCTGTAGTTCCCATTGGGCAGAACTCTGGTTGATCATTTTGATAACTTGGAATACGAATTGAAAGTCATCTGTTTATAAAAGACTTTCATTCTAGGCAAAGTATGAAAAATATGTTGGTTTACCATTGCTTCAGCTGGATTCGCATTCTCATTGGGTTAATAGGCCAATTCTTTCTTTCTTTGTAATGTTTCTCCCTTCACAAATCTCCAAGAGGAAAAGAAACACCAATATTTACACGTGCTTGGCTTTCTGGATGCCATGATCGACTTTATCTTAGAAACACCGATGCCCTGCATTGCGGCCATACCTCAACGATGGATAGATAGGCTTACCTACATATTTAATCAACTATACTGGAGTGAGGGCTGGAGAGACGGCTCCAGAGTTGAGGGCACTGCTGCTCTTCCAGAGGACTCGGGTTCAATTCCCGGCACCTACATGTCTGCTCACAGTTGTCTGTAACTATGGTTCCAACAGAGCCAGTATTCTCCGGCCTCTGAGGGCACTAGGTTCACCATGGCGTGCGTGTGTTGGGGGTGGCGGAGGGGCTATTGTCACTCTCTCACTTGGGATTGGAAAGAATAAGTGATTGCTCTTCTACGGTCTACAAAGGGTCTTCTCAGCAGCAGCCACAGAACCCTGGGCCACTTCTGGTCCTCAGATAACTTGTCAACTCTTTTCCCGTGCTCCTGGAAATAGCAATTCCAAAGGGCCCAGGCAGGCGCTGTGTCTGTTGCTCTTTCTGGGTTTCCCCAAAGCCTATCGATAGCTGAACCCCCAGAGTGACATTTGCAAGAAGTGACAGCCACGAGTTTTCATCCAAAGGAAGAGAAAAGCATACTTAGAAATGGCAGGTAGGACAGGGTCAGGGACACCAGGTGGGACTATGTCATTTGCCCCAACGCGGTTGCTGGGTAAAATTGAAGCTGAAGTATTAATTATACATTGTGATTTTTTAAACATTTGATAGCTGTGTGAGCCCTGGTTTCTAAGGCCTAACATACCCTTATCTCAGGCCTTGCCTGCCTTCAACTTAACGTCACTCCCTTCCAGCACTACCACGGTGGGCGTCACCCAACACACACAAGTCCCCAGCGCCTGCCATTCCAGAACACTGCTCTGTGGTCGTGCTTTTTCACTCACCACAGTGTATTTAATAGCCTTTCATTGCATCTGTGCCTTCCAAAGCCTGAGAGTTTTATCACCCTCATCTTCTTCCCATGGTCCCTAAGATAAAGCCTAGGACATAAAGCAGGTTCGAGAATATTGATTAGGACGGACGCATCCTCCTTCCCAGAAGCCCGTGGCGCTCACAATTTTTCCTCTGCTCTCAAAACTCCTGTTAAGTGTTTGGGAATTTCAAAACTTCTGAGACTGTAACTTGTTTTGTTTTTCCCTCTTTTTTTCAGGACCCTCTTCCCGGAACCGCACTAGAAAAACGGAGGAATCATGTCCATGATCGCGGCTTTCTACAGCAACAAGTCTCTCCTCATCACTGGGGCCACAGGCTTCCTGGGCAAGGTGCTGATGGAGAAGTTGTTCCGCACCAGCCCCCACCTGAAGGTCATTTACATCCTTGTGAGACCCAAGTCTGGACAAACGCTGCAGGAGAGGGTTTTCCAGATCCTCAACAGTAAGGTGTGTCTCACGGGAGGGGCTGTGTGTGAAGGGTGACTGTGTACATGTTTGCCCACAGCTCTGTATTTAATGTTAGTGTTAAACGCCATCTTGACAGGACCTAGAGTCTCCAGGACGCAAGCCTGCAGACACACCTGTGAGTGGTTATTTAGGTCAGTCTAGCACGCTGCGGGAGATTATCTTAATTAGGTTATTTGAGATGGGAAGGCCTCCCTGTCATGTGTGGCACCTTTTGCTGGGTTGGGGTCCCGGACTGTATAAAAAAACAATTGCGTGAGCACAGGAATTTCTAGCCCTCTCCTGGGTTACGAATACCACGTGGCCGGTCTCTTCAAGCAGCCCTTGCTGCCTTGACTTCCTGGCGATGGTGGGCTGTGCTTCCAACTGAGGGCTAAAGTAAGACCTTTCCCCCTCAAGTTGTTGGGCGGGGCTGGGCATTTTATCAAAGCAGCTGTGAAAGAAACTGGACAAACTCCCAACTACAGGCCAGAGCACACGGGGGACAGAAAAAGAAGACGGACAATGGTGTCGCCTTTGTTTTCTCTGAGGAGGGTAGAGGTGCTTCGATTACAATTGGGCAGGAAAGGAAACGGCCCTCAGAATGGCTTGAATCTGGCATGCCCCCACTGTTCCTGTCTTGGGTGCCTGTCCTCCATTGTGGAATGTGAGAGGCTGTGGAACCAGTGATGGTTAACCCTGCTGGCAGAAGTGGGGTCAGTAGGAGGCCACCTTTGATGCCCATGGCCCTGAGCAGACTCTCAACACCACTGCCCAAGCTTGGCTCTTTCTGGCTGTCACCAATAGTTGTGGCAGTATTCCTCTTTAATGTCTTCTTGTGTCACAGCTATTGTCTGGATGGTTGACGGCTCTAGAAATCTAACTATTCAGTTGAATTTGCACAGGGAATAGCATAGGGCGGTAGGAAACAGCCCAGCGTGGTGAACCTGCCATAGTTGCCTAACCCACCCACACCTTGTTTACTCAACATAGCAAATAACAAAAGTTATGTCACAGGGGCTCGTGAGGATTAAATGAGATGCTGTTGCATATAATAATATCGCATTGCGTAATATAAAGATATCATCAGTGACCTCTGAGTTCTCTTACCCAGACAAGATACTTTGCTCATTATCCCTAAAGGCAAATAAACCATGGATTGCCTAAACCAGTTTCACACATATCAGAGACCCATCCATTCCCACATTCTCTTCTCTTATCAGTTGCCATGGCTTCTATAAGACATAAAAGATCATTCATTTCTAATGAACAAGCGCTTTTATTTGTGTGTGTGTGTGTGTGTGTGTGTGTGTGTGTGTGTTTGAGATGGGGTCTTGCTATGTAGCCTAGACTTGCCTCAGGCACAGAATCTATCCACTCGGCCTCCCAAGGCTGGAATTCCATAGCTGCACCAGATTTCACAAACCTGTGATAATGTATCTGTTCACATCCACACGGGCAGCTTAGCCTAGCTATTGCCTCTCTAGCCTGTGCAGAAACAGATAGCTCCCACCCTCCCTGAAAACAAGCTGATGAAGGAAGAGGCAACACACTAGTCATTTAGGATCCTAGGTGATTGATGGAGCGGTTCCATCTTCTGCAGATTGCCCCCAAGCCAGTGAGGTCTCCATGGATGACACTAGCCAACTAGCAATGGGCACAGAGACAGGATGATTCTATAGGAAGACTTCTGGCCTAGACAGGAAGTAGTGCCCCTAGCTCCTATCCACACACACGCTGTAAGGCTGCCACTGGGCCACTCCCCATGGCTGAGAAATACACAGGTAGGTGCCCATGAGGAAACCCCCCCCCAACTGTCTTCACTTTAGGTCACAAAAGTCTTCCCTGTCCTGTCATTCATGCCGTTCTCAAATCAGAGTCCGTGTTGCTGGGAAACAGACAATTCTGTCTACTAAGTGCAAAGACAGCAGCTTTTGGTTGGCTGTCTTAGAACTCAAACTTCATATACAGCAGTAGGACAGAGACGAGGTAACTGCCACTTAAGAAATAAGGAAATTAAAGAAAGGACGCTAATCAAAACGGCAGGCAGGGGCTGGGCCCTATCTATTGGGAAATATGCTTGGCAGGAAGTGAGATGGCTCCTTGAGAAGATTATAGAGCAGGGTAGGAAGATGTCCCTTACCAGGTCTCTGTGGACTCTCTGGGAAGGGGCTTCTTTGCCATCACGTTTTGTGGCCAATTGCTCCGCCGTCTGGAAGGTTCTTCCTGGCGCCACTGCTGCTGTGGTAGTTGGGGAAGGTCCTCTTCTTGTCTTCAGCGATGCATTCGTGGTTATGCAGCATAAGGTGGGGACCAGCGGATAAGTGCAGACTCGGGGTCAGGTGTTCTTAGAATCTGGGAAGAAAAGGAAATCACAGAGTCGGTGCACACAGTAGGTCAGCTTGTCCCAAGTGAAAGGCATGTGTGGAAAGCGTTAAAGAGGAGGTACAGAAGGAGTTAAGTAGTAAGATCCCAAACCTAAAATCCTGGAATGCCACATGCGGAGGGCATCAGAGCTCCCCAGGAGAGAAGTCAATGATGATTAAAAAGGCCTTGCATCTCAAATTATAGAGGAAATAAGGGGACAATGAATGTACTATTGGTTCTGGCACAGCTTGATTTAGGACACTGGAAAACAACATTTTTAAGAAATATTTCACCCTTTTATTACTACCACTGCTCAGCAGTTCATAGAAGAGACAATTAATCCCTAACAGGCATTTTAAAAATTAACTGAGAAAATACTAACTTTGAGTAAGCTCTAGATGCACATGTCCGTATGAAAACAGTTGTTTGTAGCCTACTATAATTGAATAAAAATGATGCATACATTTTGGAATGGCTAAATAAAAAGATTTGGCATAAAAATACTAACTTAGGATTAAAAATGCCTGAAAATAGAAAGGTTGAATCTCACCTGGTTAATTTAGATGACTTTGTAAAGAACCCAACATCCCTATGGTTCTCCAGCCCACCTGGTGTGAGAGTTAGGCTTTGTGACTGCCATTAATAATTCTATTAACTCTCTCTAGATGAGACAAAGACACCTGGAAACAAGGAACTGTATTTTTAAACTCCCAAAGCCTGTTTGGTCCATTACTGCCTAACCCCTACCCAGGAAACTATCCCACCAACAGGAAGAGACCTTGGCATTGGAGTTGTCACCTGGTAACAGAGTACTATGTGTGACAACACTCTGGGTTTAACCCTAGCACTACAGAAAGTTCTATAAATGTGACATAACCAGAAGAAATACTAACATCACAGGAATTCCAAATAGCCCGTGGTTAGCAAAGGCATATTTGAAAGATGTAGCTGACCTTCGATTTGACAGTTACTTAAGTAAGTCAGAGTTTGTTCAACGCAGTAAAGGGTAGTGAGGAGAGAAGAGGAGAGGAGAGGAGGGGAGGAGAAAGGAGGGGAGGGGAGGGGCAAGGAGGGGAGGGGAGAGGACAGGAGAGGAGAGCAGAGGAGAGGAGAGGAGGGGAGAAAAAAGGAGGGGAGGGGAGAGGGAGGGGAGGAGAGCAGAGGAGAGGAGAGGAGGGGAGAAAAAAGGAGGGGAGGGGAGAGGAGAGGACAGGAGAGCAGAGGAGAGGAGAGGAGGGGAGAAAAAAGGAGGGGAGGGGAGAGGAGAGGACAGGAGAGGAGAGGAGAGGAGGGGAGAAAAAAGGAGGGGAGGGGAGAGGGAGGGGAGGAGAGGAGGGGAGGAGTCCCAGGTTGACAGCGTTGGGAAATACAGACCATTAAAATCAGAAAGAAAATGTCCTGTCTTTAAGGACCCTACTAAGTGGCATGTGCTATGCTGAGCACTGACTTCCATTATCACACTTAATCTTAGAAATCCTCCTGAAGTGTTTGTCCTTATGTCACAGATAGAAATTAATCCCAGAAAATTGTCCTCTCCTCAAGGCTGTGTTATCTGTGCTAAGGAAGTGACACAGGAAGGCAGCTCTGCTGAGGACCATGCCTCCTCCGCCCAGAGCCTGCTTCCTTGGTGACAAAATCACTAGAGTGTGTGGCTGGCCTGCTCTAAGTACCCGTTAGTACCTTCCTTTGTTAACAAGGCCCCGTCAGAACCTCGAAGTAATCTTATGGTCGGCCTTCATCTTCCTGCCCACACACTTATTCTCAGAGCACACTATGGAACCTGCCTTGTGGGAATAAAGAATAAGAAGGTGACAGGTGAAATATGTGTCACCATGGGTGCTGATTATAGGTTCTTACGAAAAGTGAAGTGAAATTCTGACAAGTGAAAAGCTGCTCTGGAGAAGAAGTTCACATATTTAATCTCTAATTCTCTAAGGTCACGGGATGGTACAGTTCCATGATTGGCATGGTGATGACAGGCAATGTGACATCTTTCCAGGAGATACAGTTCTGGCTCACACCTGTAGCGTGTCACCTACACCGTCATTACACACAGTACCAAGGGCAGGTGCCCAAGCTTCAACCCAGAACTGTTCGTCCAGAACCTTCTATACCTTCCAGGCAGTCCTAATCACAAGACCACACCACACTCACTGTCTTGCGGTGAAGCAATTAAAAACTTCCAGATTGATCCTTTACAGCCTATGGGACTGATTAGCAAAGAACAAGATCCCGATGTTCCTGTGTGTGTGTGTGTGTGTGTGTGTGTGTGTGTGTGTGTGTGTGTGTGTGTGTATTCTTCTGTATGGTTTGTAAGGACATACTTAACTGCCCTGCACCTGAATTAGAGCTGACACCCCACATCTCCTGACATGCTTTAACTCTGCACCCTGAAAAAACTCCTTAGAGTATTTCTTCCACATCCGAGCACAGTCTATCCTTTAACTTAGCAGACCTCACCATTTCCCCACACAGAATAAAACAGAAACTAAACAGTAAACTAGCGTTACTGAGACTAGATAACAGCGTCCTGTTTGAAGACAGGGATGATGCACCAGAACGATAAGATCAAAGGTCCTCACGAAAGAAGACTCCGTCAACGATACCCAGAAAACAAAGCTAAACCTCCCAAATGAGTCCATGGGGGTCACCCCTGCATTGTAAGAGTCCGAATTCCAGCTCTGAACTCTCTCAAGGCAGTGCACAGGTGTAATCACCCACGTTCCACCCAGCATCTGCTCCCCTCCAAAGCCGGTGTCCACAGAGCCACAAAGACGCCAGTGGAGAAAACTCCACCACAGCTCAAAGAGGCTTAGACAGATTCAGTCACTAAAGCGGGGAACGCCAATCGTTTCACACAAGCTCATATATTTGCTGGATGGCTAAAAAGAACCATCACAGGGAGAACCCTTGATTGTAAAAGCAACTTCCCATGTTTATGATTGATCAAGATTAGAACTGTTAAAAAATCTGTCTCCGGGAGCTAGAATGACCTCTCGAGTGAGACTTCACACTTTATCAACCTCATCTATCCCAGATGTCAAAACAAAACACTGAGGACTGACCCAACTCCCTAATAACTTTCAGGACTGTAGTGGCACCTATTGCTAGGCCAGCCCTACTATGTAGAAAGTAGACCTCAGGGTCAGAAGCCTGTGGGTTTGAGTTCCTTTCCTGGTCATCTTCATCCAGCCTCAAGGATGTCTTTGAGCCTGTTCTATACTGATGCAAATGAAATACAATTTCTCTGACTACCTGAATTTTTTGCTGTTGTTGAGATAGGGTCTCATGCAATCCACGCTGGCCTCAAAGCGGCTAACTGGAAAAGATAACCTTGGACTTGAGTGCTGGGAATGTTGGTGTGCATCCACTTGCCTGATTTTATGCTAATGCTGGGTGTCAAACCCAGGGCCTTGTGCATGGGAGGCAGTCACTGCCAGCTGAGCTGTATCCCAAGCCCAGACTCGCTGTCTTATTACTCAACAAAAGAGCCCGCTGCTATGATTCAAGGAGAGTCTGGGGAGCAAGCGGCCTGTCTCTAGTTTAAAAAAAAAACAAAGACCAATTTTGCCCATTTTTAACACTTCTAAACATTTATCCCCATGGATGCTGTATGAAAATTTCACCTTAGCAAAATGGTCGGAAACAAGATTGTTTTCGCTAAAATGGTGTTTTCAAAACAATAGAAAAATGCAAATTTAACCTAAAAAAAAAATCTCTGTGTGGTGGGGAAAGCAGAGAATCAACCCACTCTAGTAAATGCAGTAAGAGCCAAAATTGTTGTTTTCCTCTTTTCTCCCTTCATAAATAGAGTGCTAAAAAAGCACTTAAAATCCAGTGAACCAGTACATGAGCTCATGTAACCTTTGACATTAACTGCCATTGATATTACAATATGATTACAATATAAAATTTCTGTCTTACTCATAAGGTGCTCGCCTAACTTTCTTGTTTTACCAATTACATTAGTGCTTATATCTTTGTAGCTGAGCCCATTAAGCAAAGTGATTTCATGTTGTCAGCTAAAGGCTGATGACCCAGCCCTGAAAACCATTATTTCTCATATAAAAAGTAAAAAACGACCTCCATGTGCAAATACAAGTCCTCCAAAGAACAAAGGCAGCCAGGTAAAAAGGAGGGTGTTGACCGTCTTACCTGAGATAAAGCACCACGACCAAAGGGAACTGAGGGAGGAAAACGTTCATTCCACTTACACATCCCTGTTCATCACTGAAGGAAGTCAGGTCAGGGACTCAAGCAGGGCAGGGACCTGGAGGCAGAAAGTGATGCAGAGGCTTGCTTAGCCTGCTTGCTGACGGCACCCAGGACCACCAGCTCAGGTAGTACCAACCACAATGGACCAGGCCCGCCCCCCATCAATCACTACAGCCCAATCGTATGGGCACTTTTTCCTATCGTGTGGGAAATAAGATTCACCGGGACACAGCATAGGCTGATGTTTATCCAGGGAGAAATCACCTACACCTGAAACAGATAACTGCTGTGGGTTCCCGCTCCAGGGATGCCACCCAGATGCTCTTCACAACCCGGCCAGGAAGTAAGAGAGGGAGCTGGGGTCCAGTCCACAGACCTAGCTTCCCCTGACACATCCACACCTGTGCCCATGCCCCAATGGGTGCAACAGGTGAGAGCAGGGTGGATATCTCACTACATTTTCCCAATTGGCATTCCCTTCTCTTGGATGACTCTACTTTGTGTCAAGTTGACACAGAACTAGCCAGTGGGGTGATTATTACCCCTTCAAAATGTGCACCTTGACTGATTGTTGGGCATGCCTTTTTCAGACGCTCCTGGGATTGAGAGGATCCAAATTACATCCAATGCAGGAAACAAAGTAGGAGACTCTTGACTATGTAGACGCCTTCGCCGAAAATGCTGGCGTTAACAACTAACACCGGGTTTTGGGTGCTATAGTGAAAAACACGTATCCGAAGCAAGGCTTTGCGCTGTTAACGGGGCATGTGGCCTGCGGATTTCTGTTTCAGCTGTTTGAGAAAGTCAAAGAAGTCTGTCCAAATGTACATGAGAAGATCAGGCCCATCTCCGCAGACCTCAACCAGCGTGACTTCGCCATCAGCAAGGAGGACATGCAGGAGCTTCTGTCCTGCACCAACATCATCTTTCACTGTGCGGCCACTGTTCGTTTTGATGCACACCTGAGGTATAATCCCTCTGTGCCCGAGGCTTGTAGCTTGCCCTCCCTCCCCCCCCCCCCCTCCCTCCCTCCCCCTCTCTCTCTGTAAAAAGAAAAGCAAATAGGAAAGCACCACAAAGCATATGCCAATGTAAAAAAGAGACATACAGAGACCTTCGGATGTCTCCGCGTCCTGCCGTGCAGAGGCAGCAGACTAGACTATCATGGTGTGCACACACACTCACCTTTCTTTTTACCTGTTTCTGCAGTTATGCAGACACGGGCTCAACTTCAAAGATAGGATGTCTGGGAGCGTTTCGTGCCCCGTCCAGTGCAGCTGGAATGACAGCGGGCATGGTATTGCACGCTTTTCTTACTTCTCTGATGATTAAGGAAGGTTGGTTGTCATGCTTAAATGCTTGTTGCTATTTTAGTCATTCTTGGAATGAATATTTCATAATATTTTCCTATTTTGAACTGGGGGGGTTATTTTGTTTTATTTTGCCGATTTCAAGATTACTTGGAAGCTTCCCTACATTAACGTTATCGTTTGCAAAGTCCAACACGTTCCAGCTTATCTGCATCTCTCTCTACTCTTGTATATTCACAATGTCTGATACTGGATAAACAATGTGTCCCTGTAGTGAGTTCTGGCCATCTTGCTGCTTCCACTGAGCTTATATAGCTTTCCACAGTACCAGCTATAATGCAGGATTTGGCGTCAATCTCCATGGCTGGACTGGGTCTTTACAACAACAACTTACATTATTCTTTCAAGTATCTACTCTTAGCCTGGCAGTGGTGGGGCACACCTTTAATCCCAACACTTGGGAGGGAGGCAGAGGCAGGTGGGTATCTGTGAGTTTGAGACCAACCTGGTCTACAAGAGCTAGTTCCAGGACAGGTTCCAAAGACAGAGAAACCCTGTCTTGAAAAAAAAAAAAGAAATATGTTCTCTTACTTCTCTCCATGTTGTCTGTATTTTCCATCTTCTTGAGTTAAGAGTCTTCATTTGTTTGTTTTGGTTCTTTGAGTGGCCACACTCTCTTCAGTTTTAGTGACTAGAATCACCTAACCACTAAGGACTCCATACGCCAGGAGCACATCACGATTTCAAGTGTCACAGACTTGCGCGGCCAGTTCCCGGTTCTTTCTTCCTCTGTCTGGAGATGCTCCGCCGGGATCTGAGCCCTTTACCTGTCACTGAAGTGGGCACAGCCATTGCACATACACCACTTAAAGCTTGGTACACGTACACACGGCTCACTGGAGGAGCTACAGCATGTGGTGGGTGAGCAGGTACGGGTTGCCGGGTGCCTTCACTGCTTCTTCCTGCTTGGTCCTCTGCAGAGAAGCTGTGCAGCTGAATGTCACTGCCACCCAGCAGCTCCTGCTGATGGCCAGCCAGATGCCAAAGCTGGAAGCCTTCATCCACATCTCTACTGCCTTCTCTAACTGCAACCTGAGCCGAATAGATGAGGTCATCTACCCGTGCCCCGTGGAGCCGAGGAAGATCATTGATTCCATGGAGTAAGCTGGAGCAAATGAGGGAGCTGGGCGGGCGGGCAGCAGATGCTTCCTCTCGGCTCCTTTGTCATTGTCAATGAAGTTATGAAGTAGGACGCTTTGGAAGCCAAGTGCTTTGGGGGAAAAAAAGAAATGCTTCACCTGGCTCTGTTAGTCCCTTCTACCAGGCAGAAACACAACCCTGGAGGGAAGGGATACAGAAAATCCGTGTGTGTGTGGACTAGGATCTAGTCGGGGCCTTGTGAATGGTAAGCAAACACTCTTCCCCTGAGCTATATCCCCAGCCCTGAAAATCCCTAAAGAAACACTTCGTGGAAGATAGGGCTGCAGAAATCCTAGACCATGAATGCATTCCTCCTCGCCTCTCAGGAGAGAAATTTTGGAGTTGGACTGATGTGGGTTCAACTCATGGCTGAGAAGTTGCTGTGAAAACTGAAGCAATTGTTTTGGCCTTTCTGGACACCCCCGTCTGTTTTTGTTGCTTTTTCTGTTGCTCTGATAAAATACCCGAACAGAAGCCACCTATGAGGGAAGGGCTTATCTGGGCTCACGGTTCTAGGCCAGTCCGTCATGACAGGGTAGCTACTGCTGCAGGGGCTGGAGAGAATGGGCCACACTGAACCCCCATCGAGAAACAAAGGACCAGAACCCCCAAACTGAGGGCGATTGCTTTCTGCCTTCTTGTTCTCAGCATGCCACCACTGTGGCCAATATTTCCACAATTTTGCTTCCTTCTCTATAAAAGCACCCTTTCCTCCTCTGACGTATCTCCCCACAATCCCAAGTCCTTCTGAGCCCACCCGTTCTGTTGTGTCTTTGTCCGTCCCTGCCTCCCTAAATCTCACAGAGTGTAGAAACTGAGCCCTCCTGAGGACGGGATGGCACAGGTACTAAGGAAAGCAGGGTTTCGGGGACAGGAAGGCGATGAGACGCATGGATGACGAAATGGAATCCCTGCTCACTGGACAGAGAATCAGTCATGATTCTCTGGGTGTCAAACACATGAGTGTGGAGGCAAGCAGCAAACATAACCTGGAGAAGATGAGGAAGGGTCATCACAGAATTCCTACCATTCGCTCCCAGAAGGCTTTCCTCAAAATGCTTGTACATCTGTCTTTCAGAAGATAAGTTAGGGTGATGCCTATTCCTCATTTCACTCAACTACTTACAAACAAGAAGCTATTAATACCATATTAAGGGAGAGTAAGTTAGAAGAGCCTGTGCTGTGTACCTGCATCAGACATACACCTGCTGCTCAGATCTTCAATGACTTTATGCTTCTTTTGAAGCAACTTAAGTAGAATTCTAGACTCGGAGACTCATGGGAAGAAAGTGAAGTCGAATTTGGGAACCGCAGACTTGTAGGTTCAAACCACGCCCTTGGATGTACTGCAGGACATTCGGATGGATGGTTCCGGAAATGTATGTTAATTCTTGCCGCTCCCGGGCTGATTCAGTTTTGAAGAACTAATGGGAAAGAGAATATAGGAGGGCCTCAGGCAGGACTAGAAGGGCTTTTGTCACACTGCCCTTCCCTCTGAATCCAGGAAGGGGTTACAAGGGACAGAAAATAGCCAGAGGGGCAGTAGAAGAAAAGTTACTTTAAAATCAACTATGGGCTTGCTTTATTAAAACCTGGGGATGAGAGAGGGGTGGGAAAGAAGGGAGAGAGTCCTGTTTCATTGTTTCATTTATGGGTGCATATATCCATGCTTGTCCTCATGATAATCCAAGAATTGGAGCAGGTATAACCAGCATCTTTCCTGAGTGACAATGGGGAGCAAGAACAGAATACAGGGGGCCAACAGGTGGAACTGAGTAGTGGGGACAAGCCTTCTGCATAAGCAGTAGGCTCTCACACCCACATCCCTAGAATCTATGCAGCCAATATTCTCCAAGACAGGCTAACTGCCCCACTGTGTAGGGCCCTCAGCTATACGCCTTTGCAATGAGCAGCGGTTCCTTGTGTTGTGACACTGAATCCCTGTGGGTTTTGGGTTCTCACTTTCTCTTGAAATTGTTTTTCCTTGCAGCCCTCATGACATTGAACTTGGTTTTTGTCATCTGTATTAGCACAAGAAATGGTCTTAGGTTAGCCAATTCACTACTTACCTACGACGAGATGAAAGGACACTGGTACAGCTACCCTCCCTATCTGTGACTTTTCATCTTTACATTCAACCAACTGCTGATTTGAATACTTGTGCCTGTATTGAGCCTGCCATTGCTCCGTTGACATGGGATGTCCCTCTGTACGCTGCGATATGTGGTGCATATTATTGGTTGATGAATAAAGGTGCCTGGGCCTATGACAGGGCAGAATATAGCTAGGTGGAAAAGCCAAACTGAATACAGAAGAAAGAAGGCAAGGCTGAGAGAGAAGAGCAGCTGAAGGAGAAGCAAGATGTGAGGTAGAAAGCCACGAGCCTCGTAGTAAAATAAACTATTAATAGAATTAATTAATTTAAATGTAAAAGCTAGCCAATAACAAGCATGAGCTATCAACCAAACAGTTATAATATTAAGCCTCTGAATTGTTACAAGCAGCTTCGGGACCAGGAAAGGCATAGAAAAGCTTCTAGCTATACTCCATAACAATACAAAAGCCAGAAGTTGGTGGCACACGCCTTTAATCCCAGCACTCAGAAGGCAGAGACAAGAGGATCTCTGTGAGTTCGAGGCCAGCCTGGTCTACAGAGTGAGTTACAGGTCAGGCTCCAAAACAATACAGAGAAACCCTGTTTTGAAAATCAAAACAAACAGTACAATAAGCACTTATACTGCATTTATATCATGCTCAGTGTTACAGCTAATGACACATGAGGATATGCATAGGTTATATGCAAACCATTCCCCTTGGATACCAAGTGGAATCAAGTGTGTGTGTGTGTGTGTGTCTGCCTTATCTATCACTCTCCCAATTCCCATGTGGTCTCCTAATTCTTTTTGACATGTGTATGTGTATATGGTGTGTATGTATACGTGCATACATGTGGAAGCATGCAGATGTATGTACGCACATGTGAGAGCATGTCGAGGGTCTCCCTTGTCTCAGTCTTCCATAGCACTGAGGCGTAGTCTCTTGGCCGACCTGGAGAAGGCTTATGTGGTTAGTCTAGCTGGACAGCCTGTTCGAGGGAGCCTGACTCTGCCTCGGTAACGCTCTTATTACAAATACGCCACCAAACTGGCATGTGTGGGTTCCTGACATCAAAACCCTACCACTCAACGCTTGTGTGGCAAGTACTTTATACACCGAGACATCACCCCGGTTCTGTTGTTTCAATTCTAGGAATTTCTCTGCTTTTCCACACTCAACCCAAAGGCATTTGTGTGTCCAGGTGATGTCCAGTGCTAACAGAAGTGAAGGAAGGGACGTGGAACCGTTCCGGGTAGTCTTTGTATTCTACCCCACTGTCGATGAGCGTGACTAAAACACAGCGCCGTGACTGGATAGATCTTAGCACCAGACGGTGTTTAACAGATTGTCACAGGAGTGGAAGGATAACTGCTAATGTTTTCTACAACCAAAATAGTCCGCTGATGCTTTCTCCTATGCAATAAGGGCAAATGCACTAAACGTGTTAGTTTAAGAACTGCATGGCCATGACTGGCAAGGTGACTCAGTGGATAGAAGCACTCCCCGCCAAGCCTGATGACTTGCGTTTAATTCCCAGGACTCACATGGTGGAAGGGGAACCGACTCTTACAAGCTGCCGTCCGTGCCAAATGCACACTCCCTGCAATCATACACACAAGATAAATACAATTTTTTTAAAATATTTTATGGATAATTACATTAATGTCATTTAAAAATTTTAGGCTGCCTGGATATATCAACAATTTAACCAAGTAGCCCTCTACCTAAAAGAAGCACTAAATATCCAAGTGGCAATAATGCTGCTCTTAGAGAGGTTTCAATAAACACAGGGTTATTGCAATGGCTCTGGCATGTTTTTGATTAGGCTGATGCTCTGGTACTGCCCGTCACCCCTAAGTGGAGCTGTTCAGTAGCTGTGCTATCTGAGCTTCCTCAGAGCTCTGGACTCGCTCTGCACCAGAGTCACGGGGAAGCCCTCAACAGTCTCTACGTTGTTCACTTCAGATTTTAAACAGTTCTGAAGAATATGTTATGGCTATGTCTGCCAAATGCAGCTGCTTTGTGCACACGGTGAAATTTTAAAAGTTAGAAACTACAGGTTTAAGATTGGTACAAGACAGCTTCACCGGAAAAGCCTGAACGAAGCAGCTTGGAGGAGGGTCCCCTGAGCTGGAGCACAGGACTCCCTTGCTCTTGGACATGGGTTTGGCGCTCACACACGTGCTCAGTGAACACACCAGTGTGACTGTAGAACTGCAGAAGTAAAGATAGGGGTAACATGTGATGCATCAAATCACATGGAAATAATACATGTGATTATTATATATCTGTGGAAATAATCACGTATCTGCGGGTGGTGGGGGCAGAGCAGATTAACCAAGACATAAGGAATGATTTGAGCGTACACACTTGTCCTTGTGACCCAGGGATGGTTGCCTCCCAGATTCAAGCCAGGAGGTAGAAGTTTTATTTGATTGGCTATTTCTTGTTTTCTTGTTGTTCTATTGTGCTTTGGATGATGCTAGAATTTTTTTTTCTCTTTCTCTCTCTGCTTTCAGGTGGTTAGATGACTCTATCATTGATGAGATCACTCCCAAGCTGATTGGGGACCGGCCCAACACCTACACCTACACCAAAGCCTTGGGAGAGATAGTGGTGCAACAAGAAAGTGGAAACCTGAATGTGGCCATCGTCAGGCCGTCCATAGTGGGGGCGACCTGGCAAGAACCTTTCCCCGTGAGCACACTTTCCCAGATTTGCTTCAGTCCAGGCTCCGTAAAAACAAGCTTCTTTTTTCTAATTCTCTCCTCTCCCCTCCTTTTACTCACCCTTTCTTTCCTTCTCCCCTCCCCTTCCTTCTGTATGACCAATTGGTTAGTATTATAAATGGGTGTGTAGGTATGGATGAACACACACACAGACCACACACACACACACACACACACACACACACACACACACCGATTGGGCTGCCCAAGGGTAACAAATTTTCTGAAATGTGTAACCAACAGAGATCTTTCTTTCCAGGGTTGGGTTGACAACGTAAATGGACCCAGCGGACTCATTATTGCGGTATGTACAAATGGAGAACTTGACGGAGACCTTGGTGTCCACTTTGCTGGTGATAAAGGAAATAGCTTATCTAGAGTTACCAAAGGAAAGGTGAAAGAAGCAGAAGTTGCTTTTATCATCAGGACAGAGGTGACTGACATGCTCAGTTGCTATTCCAGAGTTTTACTTGGGAAATGCTTGCATACCAAAAATTTTCCTTTGGTTACCACAAGGTGGAGGTATTTCTTTTTCATTGCTTTATTAATGGCTTGAATTAATGCAATCAGGATTATAAGAAAAATATTAGCCTCAAGAGTCAGGGATGTGGCTCCGCTGGTAGGTAGAGTGCTTGGTCTAGTATAGTTAAGACCCTGAGTTTGACCCCAGCATTTCACAAACTGAGTGTGTGTGGCAGCTCACACCTGTAATCCCAGACCTCAGAGAGGCAGAAGGATCAGAACCTCAAGGCCAGCCTGTGTTCCATGAGACCATGTCTCAAAACAAAACAAGTCTTATCGCAGAGATCATGGAATGCTTGATAGTAAAATACACAAGCTTGTGTGTGTATATTCTTACTTCTGCTTTTCCAGTCAGCCTCTTTCTGTTCCCTGGTTGCTTTCATTCCTTTGCCAATGCAGTTTAGATGGGGGCAAAATCATTTTAACAAGGGCTGGAATCAGTTCACTACAGTGCACACTGACCTGAATTCCACCCACTCCACACTGTGCTTTCAGTAGGCAAAGATTATCGCTAGTTTACATACACACACATGTGCACACACGCATGCACATACCACACATCACACACACACACACACACACACACCACCATCCCCCACACGCACACACACACACACACACACCACACATCACACATTACACACACATACACACACACACAGCACATCACACACACATGCACACACACGCATGCACGTACACACCACAATCACACACCACACACACATACACACAGAGCACATCACACACACACACCACCATCCCCCACAGGCACACGCACACACACACACACACACACACACACACACACACACCCTATGGGTTCTACAGCAGAAGGTGCTTGGTGTACAACCCCCACACAGACTTCACACCTTGGTTATATCTTATGCTCCATCTCTCCTGAGCAGACGGGGAAAGGATTTCTTCGGTCCATAAAAGCTACTCCCATGGCAGTGGCGGATGTGATTCCGGTTGACACAGTTGTCAATCTCACCATAGCAGTGGGCTGGTACACTGCCGTTCACAGGTAAGCATGCTTACAAGCTCCTGAGATGAGATAGGAAGTCACACTTTGAATCTACAAGACTCCAAAGTGAAAGGATGTTTGTTCCAGGATCTCAGAATTCCCAATATACAGGCTAAGGTGTGTGAATACTGACTAAAGCTCGGTGGGTAATAAAATAACTTGCTATCAAACCACTTACCATTGAATTTTTGAATAACCAAAAGGCTTTTCTTTCTATTCGGTATTTTTTTTTCCTTCCTTCTAAACGTTTTATTATTTTCTTATGTTAAAGAGTGTTTCACCTCAAGCTCACTTTGCATGGCTTTTCACTAGAACTCCATGTTAAAAATACTTTTTTTGGCTTCCACAAAAATAATGACAACTTTAAAAAAAAAAGTCTTAATTGGATTTTTATTTTTAAACATGAGTTCTTGCATGCATATGTGTGACACATGTTCTATCCAGTATCTAAGTAGGAACTGGTTGATGAAATGGCAGCACAGTTTATATTTCTGTTAAACTGCTGTTTAGTTGCTGGTTAAATGCCAAGAGATAAGAGGTAAGTTTGCTGACACAAGGAAAGGCTGGGGTACCTGTGCGAATGTGTTTCTGCCAGTAAGTTGCGAGGACGATGAAAGTTTTCTCGTGTGAACTCTGGCATCCATGTTGCACAGGTCACACCTACTCAATCAATATATGGGTGTGTGTACTTTTCCTTTTTCCTTTTTCCTATCAACCCAAAGAAAGAACAGAGGCTCTGAAAGTGCTGTGTAGACTCAGCAGTCACAGGAACTCTGATACTTGCCTCGGTGTCATTTTTCATTAGTTATCGACTTGGTGGTATTCATTTAACTTTTATCTTATCTTCCAGACCTAAATCAACATTAATCTACCATTCCACATCTGGTAATCTCAATCCCTGTAATTGGCATAAAATGGGTGAGTGCCTTTAACTATGTAAGTATATGACTACCGTACTGACCAGGGAAAAATAGTATGTCTCGTAGCCAGGAACGCAGCTGGGGGAGGAGGCCAAAACAAAACCAACCATAAGAGAGAAAACCTCTGCAGACTGTAAATGTGATGTAGCCAGCTAGAATGTACAGAGATGAAAGCAAAGTGGGCTGTGGGAACATTCATCGGAAACACCCCCAAACACCTCCCCCTCACAGTGGCCATTTCAGAAAGGCCACACAACAGCCAGTCCACCTGATACAGGGCAGTGGTATTGTTCATTCACTTGTTCAGATGGCTGCCCGGGCCCCGCCCCAACTTTGCAGTAGCTGTGATGCTGGTGTTTTGTTGGTAACAGATCTAGTGTATCTGGGGATCTGCCTGACCAATCCACGAATGGTGCATTCCTTTGTGGATTTAGGAGTTGGTTTTCTTAGTAGAGTCTGACATTTTAGACCCCCTAGCTGCTGTGATAGTCTGATTCCCACTCAGAGCACACACAAAAGTTGTGCAAAGTTGCAAACACAAAATTATCTGTGATCAAGTTCCTTTTTGTCATAAACCCAGTTATTTAGATTACATATCTAAATCAGAATTGATTTCAAAATAGTCAGAAATCTGTTTTTGTATCAGTAATGGGAGATAGCTAGGTTCCGCCCATACAAATTGATATTAACATAAGCAAATGAGATAGTGTAAACTCAGGACAAGAGAGATGGCCCCGTTAAGAGTGTTACTACTGTAGCAGAAGATCCAGTTTGGTTGCCAGCACCCCACCAATTGGCTCACAACTGCCTCTAACTCCAGCTCCAGAGGTCTGCCACCTTCTTCTAGCCTCTGCAAGCACATGTACACAAATGCACATATCTACACAGAGACACACATATATACACTCATGAGTAAAAATAAATTCATTTTTTAAAAAGAGCTCAGAGGATGTAGTATTTTTAAGAACTATCTTTCTTCCTGAAAACTCTCGTTGTATGGAGTTAGAGGTGATTACTGTTAAAGGGGCCTTAAAAACAGTCTGGGGTGCTCAACTTCTGTGAGGTCCAGAGAGTAAAGGGGCTTCTTGGATTCATAAAGGGAGCTAGTTGATCCCTGAAATAAAAGTAAAGCCAGGTCTCTGGCTCTCTTCTGGGTGAGTAACCTTTCCACTAGTAATTTATAAAAGAAAATATAAGGCACTGTTGGAAACAAAAATAAAGCCAGCGTCCTTGATCAAAACCCTTAGGCAATGCCAAGGAAGCCGCTATGTGACTATCGGCTTAATGGTTCCTCCTTTAAGAAGCCCACACTACACAAACTCCGTTGGCTGTGTCTTAGTCACTGTTCTATGGCTATGGACAGGCACCATGAGCATTTATAAATGGGGGCTGGCCTACAGTTTCAGACACTTGGTTCATTATCATCATGGTGGGGAGCGTGGCAGCAGGTATGGCAGACACGGTGCTGCAAGTGTAGCTAAGGGCTGCACACTGATAATTCTTCTAATCCTTCAAACAGTGCTACTTCCTGGCTGACTACGCATTCAAATATATGAGCCTGTGGGGCCGCTCTTACTCAAACCAACACATTCCACTGCCTGGCACCCATAAGCTTAATGTGATATGCTTTCGAAAGAACAATTTCACACGTCCCCATAGGCTTTCAAAGTCTCTTCTGGGACTCGTGGCTGTCTCTTAACTATCACCCCTTGTGAAATCAAAATGAGAAAAGCAGATCTCATACTTAAAATATAAAATGATACAGGATATACGTTACCATTCTGAGAGGCAGGAGAGGGAGCACAGTGAGGAAATACTGGACCTACCCAATAGGGGCCAACTCCAAATTCTACATCTCCCAGTCTGAAGTCTACAGTACTCTTCAGATCTCCGACTCCTTTCAGCTACGTCGACTACAACACACTTCTCTTTCTTGGGCTGGTTCCACGCTCAGTATGCAGCATTCCTTGGCAGGTTACCACGACCATGGCATCTCCAGTATCTTGTCTTCAACCAAGTTGAGGCTTCACCTTCACAGCTTAACACAGTGGCCTCTCCAATCCTCTACACAGGGGGCACTGTTTTGTTTTATTTATTTATTTATTTATTTATTTATTTATTTATTTATTTATTTATTTATTTATAGAGAAAGAGGTGCAAGAGAGAAAAATGCCATGCAACAGAGTTCAGGCAGAACTTTGTTCTTTTTTAGGGGAAAGGGGCTGTAAAAGGGGAAAGGGGAAGGGGGGGCTGACCTCTGGGGACAAGAGAAGCTGGAGAGAGGAGAGTGGATGGATATGGGGGGGGGACAGAGAGTCAGAGACAGACAGAGAGGCTAGAAAGGGTAGGAGGTGGGCAGGGCCCTTTGAATAGGCACAGGTGGTGCTCTTAGTGGCTGCATCTGAGGGTGTGTCCTGTAAGAACTCCAAGGACAGGCCAGTACAAATGCCTAAACACTAACAGGTATCTCTGATGCAGGCTTAGCTCGGTGGCTTTTTCCTTAGACACAGATGCACATTTCACAACCTCCTTGTATTCTTAACTCTAAAGCCACAGCCTTGTGGCTGAGGCTGCCAACTTCTGCTCCTTGCTGAGACTGGGACAAGGGACTCCTCATTCAATTTCTTTTGCATCAGCTTTTTGTTTTGCATGGTTTCCTTGGGTGCTTGCTTAAGCTTTTAATTCCTTTTCGCAAGCTGGAAGCTCAGCTGGGTGGGGTCTTGCCCTGAGGTCACCACTCCCTTTATTCCAATTAACATCAAGATTTTTACAAATTGATTGATTGATTGATTGATTGATTGATTGATTGATTGATTAATTTTAAGCCTTTCATCTCCTTGAGCACTGGACTTAGCTCCATTACATTTCCTGGTGATCCTTTTCTCAAACTGTACATTTTATATTTCTCGCTGCCCTGTTTGCTCCTTCTCATTGTAGATCTGCTTAAGAATGACCACTAGTAACCAAGCAACACAATCAATACTGGGCTGTCCTGAAATTGCCTCTGTCAATGCCATTAATCCAATTTAGTGCCTGGGAAATGTTTAGGACAAGGGAAGAAAGCAGCCAC
Organism: Cricetiscus sungorus; assembly: GCA_030556225.1. Classification (NCBI taxonomy): domain Eukaryota; kingdom Metazoa; phylum Chordata; class Mammalia; order Rodentia; family Cricetidae; genus Cricetiscus; species Cricetiscus sungorus. Next base: position 52,352,096 of record JANBXA010000735.1, read on the forward strand.
ATTCTTTACCAAAATATCACTACAATGGTCTCTGGGGTATTTACTAATTTCTTTCCCTCTGAAACTTCTTAATCTGAGCCAAAACAGTTCACATCACCCCAGACTGTCTTCCAGCTTCTGCTAGGATTCCATTAGCCACACTGTCCAGCCACTTTTCTAGTCCAAAGTCCTAAAGATTTCCACATTCCTCCAACAAACAGCATGGTCAAGGCAGTAACTGAGTCCTAGGCAGCAACTTGTGTCTTAGTCACTGCTTTGCTGTCATGACGACGTGACCAAGGCAATTCTTATAAAAGAAAGCATTTAACTGGCAGCTTGCTTACAATTTCAGAGGCTTAGCCCATTATCACCATGGGAGCATGGTGCTAGAGAGGTAGCAAAGAAGTATGTCCTGACCCACAAGCAGAGAGGGGGAGGAGAGAGAGGAGAGAGAAGAGGCGGGGAGGGGAGGGCGAGGGGAGAGGAATTGGAGGAGAGAGAAGAGAGGGGGAGGGGAGGGAGAGGTGAGAGGGAGGGGAGAAGAGAGAGGAGAGAGAAGAGGGGGAAGAGAGAGGGAGGAGAGAGAAGAGAGGGGAGGGGAGGGAGAGGAGAGGGAGGAGAGAAGAGAGAGGAGAGAGAAGAGGGGGGAAGAAGAGAGAAGAGAGGGAAAGAGAGAAGAGGGGGAGGAGAAGGAGGGGAGAGGAGAGGAGAGGAGAGGAGAGGAGAGGGAGGGGGAGGGGGAGGGAGGAGAGGAGGGGAGAAGAAGAAGAGAGAGGAAAGGGAGGAGAGAGAAGAGAGGGGGAGGAGAGAGGGAGGGGAGAGAAAGGAAAGAGGAGGGAGAGGAGAGAGGGGAGAGGGGGGAGGAGAGCCTGGGTCTGCCATGAGCTTTGAACAAGGTCACACCTACTCCAATTATGCCACATCTCCTGATCCTTTCAAACAGTACCATTCCCTGGTGACTGCTAAGCATTCAAATACATGAGCCTATGAGGGCCATTCTTAATCAAACCAACACAAGATGTTTACACATAAGGGACTAGATCTATTCAATGGCCAAGACCCACGGAAGTGAATTTAAATATCTAATGATGACAGAAGGTTAAGGAGGGCGGTCTGGCCATCCAACGGTGACACACCTCCCCTCTCTGTGTTACACAGTAATTCTCTCCTCAGTGGTGCCACCGGGGAAGCAGAGCAGCCAAGCCCTTGCAGCTTGCTGTACGATAGGCTGTTAACTTGGAGACTGTCTTTTCAGGAATGATAAGCACTTGGACATACATGCTTCTCAGCCCCTCACAGCACAGCAGATATGCTTAGCCGGCCCTGCCTTCCATCCAGTGCCACGTCTCTACACAAGACGCCGAATGCCCCACATTAGGATGCCGTGACCCACTAATTCAAGTTTGTTCAGTTTGGGACACCTTTATGCTTCGTGACAGGGCTATTAGGAGTGATCCAAATTCTTCTAACTGGAACCACTAGCAATGTCACCACAGGCTGAACATTTAAGTCTCAAGTAACAATGCAGAAGAATAATTGATAGCTGGGTAGGTGGACATGTAGCATCTCTCTCCATTTAGTTACCTCTGTTAATGCCCTTCAAAAAAAACCATTCTTTCCATGTAGTTCTTAAGCATTTTTATCATATTTATACCTAGGATCAAGGAAATGTATACCTTTTGTTAATAATTAATGGCATCTTTATAAAGAATACATTTTCTAATAGTTACTGGGAAGACATGAAAATGACTCATACATTATTCCTATACCCAGCTATCACAGGTTGTCTCTTAGTCTGAAAAACTATAGAGTCAAGATAGACAAGAAATAGAAAGCTACTGTGCATTACTGAAATACCCATCCACTCAGCCCAGTATTATTCCCTGAGCACCAACTGCCTGACAGCCACTTCTCAATATCTAAGTAGGCACAAAAGCAAAATTATACATCAGATAGGATTAATTTTATAATTAGTGCTTAAAGAAAAACAGTGGGGTAAGGAAGGTGCTCTGGTAAGAGGGGAGACCCGAGGGGAGTGAGGGCTCTGTCAGAAGGCAGCTGAAGGAAGTCTTGTAGGCTGATGGAACCATCACTACAAAAGCTCTTTATTCATATTCAAGGACAGGAAAGCCACTTTGCCTAGAGCAGAAGCAACCAGGGGAAATGGTATGAATGGGCCCAGAAGGATGGGCATAGGAGTGAGGACGCAGGCACCCTGCAAAGCCTTACCCATGTTGAGCATTTTCTCGTTGTATGAGAAAATGCAGATGTCACAAGGTTTGGCTTCCCTCCAACTAAGAGGGTCCATATGAAAAGTAAATTAATTCTAAGTAACATTTTCAAGGACTCATCCCGGCTATTGTATGGAGAGCAGACTACTGGGGGACAAGAGCTACAGCAGAGCCCAGTGCTGATACTATCCCAATATTCCAAGGGTCAGGGACAGCTCCTACCCATGGCAACAATGGAAATGGTGATGTTGGGTTCTTTTCAAGGGGAAGGGCAGTTATCCTGGTCTGTACGGTTATGAGAGTTGGTGAAGAAAGAGGAGGATCAAGATGCCTCCAAAGGTTCTGGCTCGCTTACTGAAAAGGAAAATAATCCTTTAGAGACAGACAGTGTGAAATGTGTCAGGGAAGGGTGGCTAGTAATATAGTAATAGTTATAGTAAATAGTAACTTTCCTATACGGCCCAGAACCGCCTGCCCAGGTGGCTAAGTTACTCTTCTCTTGCTATGAAGAAGCACCATGGCCTCAGCAGCTCTTACAAAATCAAGTATTTAATTGGGACTAGCTTACAGTTTCAGAGGTTTGGTCAATTAGCAAGGAGGCATGCAAACAGGAGAAGTAGCCGAGAGTTCTACAGCCAGATCCACAAACAGCAGGAAGAGAGGCACCAAACCTGGCTTGGGCTTTTGAAACCTCAAAAACTACCACCAACCCTGTGACGCACTTCCTCCAACAAAGCTGTATCCACTCCAACAAGGCCACACCTCCTATTCCTTCCCTAATGACTAAGCAAGCTTTCAAATGTATGAGTCAAGCTACCAAACCAAACCAGGGATGGTGAGGCTCACAGCGGGCTGGGCCCTCCTGCATCCATGAACAATCAAGAAAATCCCCTAAAGGCATGTCTAATCCAGACAAGTTTTCAAATAACTCTCTCTGAGTTAAAGCTATCCAGGAATAACTGTATTTTACATGTTCATATCTTAATGATATATTTTCAGGGGCAGTAATCAAATTATCACAATAACTGATAACTTCATCAACTGAATAATGAACTGCATTTTTTGAAAAGATCCAATTAAGTCAAAACTGAATTTAAATGAATGCTCTAAAAACCAGTGAATCTATAAATATTAAATGTGAACTAAGCTAATCTAAAAATATGAAAATGAAAAGGCAATTATATTCTACTAGTAATACACACATAGAAAAGTAAGAATATCATAGCAAAAGAAGCTATGGTATCTAAAGTGAACACACAAAGAAATCCATCTTTATGCAAGCCTTTGTTAAGACCATTTAACCTGCAAAGGATCCTTCCAGCCTCTAGCCTATCAGAGTAGACTTGGGAACCTGGAATTGAACACCTTTCTGAATAGACTGCTCTTATATTGAATAAGAAAATTCCCCAAGTATTTAAGAGTAAAATGTTTTAAGAAAAGGCCAGGCATGGTGGTACACATCTCTAATCCCAGCACTTGTTAGATACAGGTGGATCTTTGTGAGTTCAAGTCGTCCTGATCTACATGAATTTCAGTACAGCCAGAGCTAAAATAGTGAGTCCTTGTCTCAACCTCCCACCCCACCAAAAAAGAATCCTTTCTTAATGCAGTCATATTGCTTAACTATGTACATGTTCACTTGCCAGGCATAAAATTGTCACGTTCTTTCAAATAGATTTTTGATGTTATACAGCAAACACTGTCTGTCATGCTAAGCTGACTTACATTCTCTGAGATTTAGCACTTCCTCTTTGTGTTCCAGGATTACATGTCTTGGCAACCATGGAAAAGATCCCATTTGAGAGCGCTTTCAGAAGGCCAAATGCTGACTTCACCACCAACAACTTCACTACCCAGTACTGGAATGCTGTCAGCCACCGGGCCCCCGCCATCATCTACGACTTCTATCTCAGGCTTACTGGGAGGAAACCCAGGTGAGAAGTTGGGACAGTGGTTTTAGCAGTGTCACTGCATGGAACCCAGCGTCTCCATCCCTCCCTACAGCCGAGGATGGAAGCAGCAGATGTCTCACACACATGACTGGAGACGATCCCATTTTCATCTTCACACCTTCACCATCGAAAGAGAAATGAAGGGCAGCAAGGAGGTGCAGAAAGCCACCCGCAGCCCCTACTACAAACCAGGTTTACTGACACCTAGAGAGATGAAAAGAACAGACATGAGCCAAGCCAGCGCTGCCACCACCCAGCAGTGACAGAAGTACATCTCTGGCTACCTACACAACAAACTCAAAAGGAACAAACTCCTGAGATCACACTCTGACCAGGAACAGAACTAGTCCCTTAGCAGTCCCCTTCTGGGGTGGACTGTAGCATTCTCTGGACTAGCACAAAAAAAAAAAAAAAAACAAGGCAACACAGAGGCCGTGTGGCTCACCTAGCTTCTCTCATCCACGGAAGGAAGCGTTGTGACTATGTGGAAAACATCTGAGTTTTACCCAAGACAGATGGGACAAGAAGGAAAACACAGGCAGAAATTCCAAGTCCATCAAAATAGGCCAGGTTGGAGGGTTAGGAAGACATAGATGAAGGCAAACATGAGGAAAACACAAGACAAAAAAGTCATTTAGTTTGGGAGAAACTGAACCACACTGGTTTAGACCCTAAGATCTGGGGTGCTGTTCTTGTTTTACAAATTTAAGAACATACAATTAAAAAGAAACTAGCTTTCTAAAGATCTGCCTCAATGTGAAGAAAAAACAAAACAGCAATCCTTTTAGGCGACTAACTTGCTCAGTTTTGGTATGTCTGACGAGAAAGGGAGAGGTGTCTGGGAGAAGGGGTTGTAAAAGGTCTGGCAGACGCTGTTAGATTCAGTCTTTCCTTTAACAGAATTAGGTGGAAGGTGGGGAGGAGGGATGATAATTCTAACTCCTTTCAGTACCAGTAGACTTTAGAGAGAATGAGCAATTTGTTAGACTTACTGCTAGTACTCACTCACATGAAGGGATAAAGTACTTTACAAAAGATTAAAGAGAAGAAGCTTGATGGTGGAAACTCTCACTGTTAATAACTAGCCAAAGGAGGGATGTGACCCACAAACTGAGAGAGAGCTCTGGGGAACCGGAGAAAGGACTGTTTTACTAACTAGGTCTCAGTAAGTAGTCCAGGCTGATCTTGGTTGCATGTGTCTTCCTGCCTCAGCCTCCCCGGTACTGGCGTTGCTGGCATCAGCCCTCCGGGGCTTGCACCCTTCCCTGTGAAGGGAGAGGCAGTGGGCAGGATGCACTGCACAGCTACATGGTCTCTCCCTCAGGATGCTGAAGCTCATGAACCGCCTCCTGAGGACCATTTCCATGCTGGAGTATTTCATCAACCACAGTTGGGAATGGAGCACAAACAACACAGAGATGCTTCTGTCCGAGCTGAGCCCTGAAGATCAGAGGGTAAGTGCAGCTCGGACTCTGGGAACTCACAACTGTGTGGCCAGTAATGCTGACAGGGGCGTGCAGAGTACACGGGCAGATCGTTCTCCCCAAAGAACCCAGACAATGTCGGCATTCACAGGAAACAAATACGGTGCATGGGGCTAGAACTAGGTTGTGGATTGTGATTAGAGCTTCACTGCTGCTGGGCAGTGGCATGTTTGGCAACCAGTGAAGGGGAGGTTGAAGCAGGTGGGTCCTGAGGCTCACTGGCCGGCAATGCTAGCCCTACGAAGCAGCTCCTGGGACCCACACTGAGCAAGGTGACCACTCCGCAGTGCAAAGCCCCTAACATCTTTCACTACGCAGGTATTCAACTTTGACGTGCGCCAGCTGAACTGGCTCGAATACATTGAAAATTACGTTTTGGGGGTTAAGAAGTATCTACTAAAAGAGGACCTGGCTGGTATCCCCAAAGCAAAGCAACATCTAAAAAGGTACGGCCATTCCTCGGTGTGCGTGTGTGCGTGTGCGTGTGTGTGTGTGTGTGTGTTACGGTTGACTAACTTTACACTGGGTTGTATATGTGAATTAAATCACACCACAGTTATGCAGTACCCATTGTAAGGCTGGATTCACAGTTAAGCATTAGAAACGCTGCATTCCACACTGTCCTGTAACACACGATGTTGAATGTAGACCTCACTGCACTCCTGAAGCAGAACTCTGTTATCTCATTAACATGGGAAGTACTGAGGGCACAAAGAGCCTAAGAGCCTTGTTCACAGAAACAAGTACTGGACTCAGGCTTCTGTCCAAATCTGCGCCTCATCCCTGTGACCTAACGAAGACCTAAAAGACAGACACATCGTGCTACTTAACCTGGAAAACCATGTAGCTGCTCTTCAATTCTTACAACTACTTCCTACTTCTTTTAGTCAAAATTCCTGACAAACAAGTTAATGGGTTTAGGTCATGATTCCTGCAAAAACTAAGGTTTGTAGTCGAGATGATACCTAGGGAAAGACAGACAGCCAAGAGCGAGGATACCTGAAAAGCAGGCTGCACGGCAGAGTTCACCACCTGCCCTCCAGCCAACAGGGTGAGGGTTTTAAAAAACTGTGCGTGCACGGTGTGTAGGTGTGCATGCCACAGCTCATGGGAGGTCAGGGGGCTCTGTGGAGTCAAACCCCCTCCTCTGACTCCTACATGAGTTGTGACTCAAGTTCCAGGCTTACTCCAAACATGCATTTACTCACTCGGCCATCTCACGGGCCAGAGAGGATTTTCGATATTGAAAGATCAGAGCAGATTTTGAAAATATTACATTCTTCCATGAATCATGCTTGTAAAAAGCGTTCCATACAGAGTAGTAGGAAGAGTAACAAGCTAGGGAAACATGATTTATTCAAGAATAGGAAATGAAAGACGTAAAACACAAGAGCACCAAGTCATGTCGTGGGCTCTGAGATGTAGGTATCTGCTGGCCACAGACAGGGCACATTTGCATTTCGGGTAACACTGGTGGGTGCAGGAGCTGTCTTAACTGTGCTTTTGTTTCCGTCCCTCAGGCTCCGGAACATTCACTACCTCTTTAACACTGCCCTGTTCCTTATCATCTGGCGCCTCCTCATTGCAAGGTCTCAGATGGCTCGGAACATCTGGTTCTTCATTGTGAGCTTCTGCTATAAGCTCATCTCCTATTTTAGGGCCTCCAGCACACTCAAGATCTAAGAACATTCCACCAGCCCACCATCCGGAACCTCAGATACCTCTAAGGCAGTAAACTGTGTCTTAAACTAGGAAGAAACAAGAAGCACATCCAAGCTTCCAGTCAAACTTGCCATTCTACCTTCTTTCCCTACTTCTTCACTGTGTGTATTTTTTAAAATTTGTTCAATGAGAGGAAAGTCAGCCTCTTAACTGCATACATTTATGAAAACCTAACTTCCAGATCGTCTTTGACACCACCACACTCTACACTACCACATGCAAAGTATGAGAGCATCCCTTTTCCTATACTTAGCTTTCCCCTCCTAACACAACTAATTTCAACTTATTGAGCATGGCAGAACATGGCAGAACAGCCTACACAGACTGGAGAGAGGAAGCAAGCACTGACCAGGGAAGCATGCTCAGTACCAAGGCAAAAGCTTCCAGCCATGGTGGACAGAGGGCAGCTCAACACCCTCACAATGCCATAGAATAGCCTACTATACTAAACACTATATATAGAGCTCTGGTTGAGTTGTGGAGTGGGAGATGGAAACAGCAGATTCATATCCGCCCTGTTTCTCACCCATGCCCACATCTTATCCCTAAAAGGGACAAATGGTGTAGACAATTACACCCCAAATATGAACTTACTGGCACCTGGACCACGAGTCTTATGTACTGTAAGTCAACTGTATAGCTTATGTTTTTGACACCCCTTAGTCTAAATCTGTTTAATCACTGTCCTGAAAACACTCTCAAGTTCCCTTCTCATCTACTGATGTTGCCAGAGCCCTCCTACTTACTGTACTTCACTCAGACATCACTCAAAAAGGCTGACGGGGAGAGGCTAGAACTACAGACACCCTCCAACAGTGGCCAGGGAGGAAAGCTTTAAGTTCTAGTTTTCGTCTCCACGCTTGGAGTTGGGAAGAGCACAAGCCCCTGGCACCAGAGGCCTCTTGTACCTCAAACATCCCAGCCACACATCAATGGTATAATGTACAGGGCTCAAAAACAGAAAGTGAAGTTGTTATTTAAATATTTTAAATATAAATACAAACCTTTATACATCCACAATCCTTATACTCAGCCGTCACCCCAGTTTTGCTCATATTTGAGATTTGGGCTGGACTGCAGGATCTCTGCATGCTAAAAACGTGAATTATTCAAATAAGGTATTTGAGACCTAAAAAGTAACCACCACAGAAATCACTGAAAACTATACACAAGCAGTTATCATGTGTATGCTTACACCTGGTGGCTCAAGTGTGCCCAGTACTGAGCTTTCCTCAGTTCCATAAAAAACATGGTGGGAGAGACCTTTCTGGTGCAGTTTCTGCAAGTCAGATTAAGGTCAGGGACTACTCTCCAGACAGAAAACTCAACTTGGAGAAGGAGCACCTGTGGGTTCCCGTGTGAAACATCTGCAAGATGCTTCTGAGTTACATGGAAGACACCAGGTACGGATACAATAAAAACAGGAACTCAAGATACAGGACTAGATTTTTAAAAAAGCAATTTAAAAATTTACTACCTTTTGATCAGTTTCATCAGTCCAAAACTCCAGGAATTGAATATTAGCTTGAACTTCTGATTAAATAAAATTCTGCATTACCAGCTGGTCTTCGGTGTTTTTTAACTGCTGACCACCTCTCCCCACAACCCCTCTCCCGGAAAAAAAAGAACAGATAAACATAAGCCATATACCGACACCATCTTTCCTTGCCACAACAATGGGACTGCATTCGCAGGAGTGTTCTGTGGCATCTGATACATGGCACAACTTTACCTTGCAATACTTAAACAGGAAACGTAGCTAACTACGTGAAAGAAGTCCCCACCATTGAGAACTCCACCCCAGGATCAATTAATTACATGAATCCCAATATGTGCACAGCAATGGGGGGTGGGGGAGGAGTCTACCTGGGAGCAGAGTTAAAAGCATAAAGGTGCAATCTTGAAAAGGGAGAGCTGATTACAACCCAAGTGTCTTCTATACGTGTGAAAAAAGAATGCCAACACGAACCATTATATTTTATTCTATTAATATAGGCTAGTGAAAACATACAAAGTCTTGATAAGGTCTAATGTCTACCCACATCTACTCAATGACAGTGATCAGACAGTCACTAAGGCAACTAATGCTGACAGTTCAGAAAAACACTTCTCATACTTCTGTACTCACCTAGTACCACTTCAAACGCATTTAAATAATTTACAACATTGAGACAGAGAACTTCCAAACAGTATTTGTCTCAGTCACTGTTCTATTGTTGTGAAGAGACACCAAGACCAAGGCAGCTCTCACACTTAATGCTTCCTTTTATACTTAGTTCCAGAGGCTCAGCCCATCATCAGAGTGGCAGGGAGTGTGGTACAGGAGCAGGGCCTGACAGCTATGCCCTGATCTGCAGGCAGAGGGAAAGAAGAGGGAAGGAAGAGCCTGGGCCTGGAATAGACTTCTGAAACCTCAAAGCCCACCCCACTGACACAATTCCTTTCAATCAGTTTCACTCCCTGGTGACTAAGCACTCAAATATGAGCTTATGGAGACCATTCTTACTGAAGCTACCACATCACTATAACACAATGAACTTCAAAGTTAAGTTACATCAACCTAGTTTCCAAAGCCATCAATAGCTTTTAAAGCTCACGGGCTCACACACTACCTTTCGGGAACTGTGGCCCTATTCTATTGTCTTGGGACACTGAAAAGCAGTGTTGGTCCCTTATCCAGAGAAGTATGTTAAAAAAAAAAAAAAAAAAAAAAAAAAGTCACTGCTTATAATCAGCTTTAAAGACATAGTTAAAGAGTTCATGAAACCAACTTGGCAATAACTGGGTTCCGATATTATATGATGACGTGTGGCTACTTCTATGGCAAATGGTGCTTACCCGGAACAAGTCTAAGCAGAACCATGTCTTCTGACGTGGAACATTTTAAGCATCTTCCTATTTTATCTCAAATAACTGTGTACTAGGGTCAGAGATGTGAAATAGAATAATATGCATCAACTCTAGAAAACAATTCACTTTAATAGCAAGCAGAGCTGGAAGCAGGGCGTTATCAGTGGCACAGCATTGCTCAACTATTTAGGACCCCAGATTCAACACCCAACCTGACAGAAGAAAATAGAAAATACCTACAACTATCCAAGTGACCTGTACATTTCTGAAAAACAAATCCAAACAATTTCCACGGGTATTACCAGTGACACACATAGGCCTGCTAGGCATCAAGCCTGTATTAAAGGTTCTTCTAAGGTATTACATAAAGCCCAGAGGAGTTACACTCAGAAATGAGGTAATTTTAGAATAGTATTAAAAGGTCCCAAACACCTACGTGCCTTACTGACTGTAATCTTGTCAGCAATCTGCATACCCACTCATGTGAACCAGTGTCATGTACATGGATGCTCACATTTGTGTTCCTGTCTACATGTATGTGTACCCATGTGTAGAGGTCAGCAGTCAACGTTGGGCATCTTCCTCCTCTGACATTTTCTGTTTACTTTTTCACATAGTGTCTCAATGACCCTGGAGCTTTGCTGAGTCAGCAAGACTCGTTGGCCATAGGGACAGTCCAGTCTCTGCTTTCCTGGGATTACAGACGCATGCCACAGCAGGCTCCATTATTATTCTGGTAGTGTTATAAAGGATCTGAGAAGCCTAAACAAGAAGAGAAGCTGCAAGATTAAACGGCAAGCTGAATTTTTAAGGATCTCAGGGCTCTGGATCATGTATTTCTTAAACCACTGAAAAAACTGTTCCTAGGGTACAAGTGTAAACAGAATTTTGAAGTAAAGGAGATACATGTAAATTTACTTCCTGGCACTTGAATTACAATACATCTATCAAAATATTACATTTTATGCATTTCAAAGTTAAGACTAAGTTGTTTCAGATGACAAAATCTGATGAAAATCAAATAGACAGCTTTTCTGCATGTGTGATAAAGAGAAGTGTCCAAAACCCATCTAAGTTGGGAACAAGTGGGTCTGCCATTCTCACGCTGAGCCAGGCCATCTCAGGAGGTAGATAGTCAAGGGTTTAAACACCTGACAGTAATATGTTCCCCTAGTTACTTAGTGTCTTTATAATCAAGGTATACAAATACATAGTAAAAAAAGAATGCATTTCAGGTAAATGAGGCCTCACACTTAAAATATTAGGATTAGAACGAACACAACACACACACACACACACACACAGACCACACAAGCCCCCCCCCACACACACACACACACACACACACACACACACACACACACACAGACCATCTTAATAAAACGAAAGACTACTGAATACAAACTTTTATCCTGGCTCTAGGAATCCACAGGCATAGGGAAGCTGTGTAACTGGCAGGTCAGTGAGGATTTCTGGCCTGGAAAGGAAACCCTGGTGATACCAAAAGCTCTCTCCACAAATCCTAGCTGCAGTCCCATCATCACCCAAACAGATGATCAGAACTTTTATTCTTTTACTGACAAAAATGTGACCCTGACTATTTGAAAATAAAGTCTTATTAACTTCTAAAATGGAAATCAATGGCAAAGAAAATTTTGCTTTAAACAAATTCCCAGAGTCAATTTTAATGGAAAAGATACATCTCAATAAGATTTTAACGTGGCACTCAGCAAACATGAAAATAATTAAAATCTTTTAAAGTCATCGTAATACTAAAAGTAATTCTAAATCAGTATTTTCTTCCCTGAAACCTGACTGAGTTTTCTAGCAGTAGACATGGAAAAGCAACATTCAGTCTCAAGAGACCAACATTCCAGTTCTCACTCACAAAATTCTTAGGAGAGATGTTCTGTTTTTACCCCAACTATAAAATATAAGGGAAAAGCAAAACCAAACAAACAAAAAAAACCACAAAGAAACCAGACCTCAGAGAAGATTCATTCATTATTTGAAATTCCCTGAATTATTTTTTAAAAATTTAAAACAATATTACACTATTAGTTAACCTCTTAATACTGTCCATTTTAATCAAAAATTTTTATTTTCTACAAAATGCCATTTCATAAACTTTACCTCTGTTTTGTTGCTATCTCCTCTCTGCCTGATGGCCTACCCTCTTTCAAGGAAGCATTTTTGTTTTTTGTTTTTATTCTGTAAAAATCATTCACTTGAAAAACCACCAATCTGTGACAGGCCACACTCTAAGCCACCGATGTCTGCCAGGGATGGAAACCCAGTCTTTTCCTCAACGATTTCGCCCCAGGGATTACTGATGCTTCTGCCCGTAAGAATCCCTAGAGGAAAACCGACTGGCACAGGAATTCAGCAGTTTTTATCAGCAGCTGGCAGGGCGCCCTCATCACTTCTGCCCGAAGGCGGTACACTGTTCCGGCCCAGTTTCACACTCTTTGTGCCTATGCTGCTCAGACCTGACACTGTCTGTACAAACACTGCCTCCCCGCCTGAAGCTATCCCGTTTTCCTCTCCTGACAAAAATACCATCCTTTACTTTCCCTCACTATTGTACAAATTAGTGACTTTTATCTTTTTAAACTGTGCTTTCTTGTCCCTGCAGTGTCCCATAACGAGCTGTGACACCTGCTACACATCATAGCACTTATATAGCTGCCCTTGGGAAACGTCACCTTGATCTTCTAAGAATCAACTGTTAACAGTCAGCAAAGGAAAGCAGTCACCTTCCTCAGAGCCCAGTACCGGACAACACAGTCTTGTCAATATGGCTTAACATTAATATGGCTGTAACACAGGGCCAGCCGTTCCCTTTATTAACCATGTGAGCGGACTACAGTTTTTAAAGTCTAGACTAGTTTTCCATATGTTTTACACATTTTATTCTGACATCTTTTAAAAACAAAAGGACGCACACATTTGCATTATCAATGCCCTTTTCTTTAAAAATGGTTTCCCTTCCATCCTCTAGGCTCTGCTCTCCATGCTGTCCGTTTGCTGGGAGAGCATCAGAGGTGCTGTCTTCACCTGGAACTCCGGCTGGGCTGCCTTTCCCGTTAGCTGCATAATTTCTTCTAGTACATTTGTAACAGACACAACACATACAGGACGACTTCAGTTTGCTTTTTCCCTTGGCTTTTTTTTCCTTTTTTTTTTTTTTTAAATAAGTATGTTTCCAGGTTCTCATATTTTCTTTTCTTTGAATATATTGCACATTTTATTATTAGAAAAAATTTTGTTTCAGGCAAAAAGTTTTTCTCCACCCAGGAGGTGCTAATGTGTATTATTTTCTAAAAGAGGTAAGTGGTTGTCTGTGTGGCCATCTTCAAAGGGGACCTAGGGGCAAGGAGAAGACCAGAGTGTTAGTTCTACTCTGTATGATCTCTCAACACAAGATCACAAGGCTTTACAGGGCAGTCCTCTCTATGTATACTTAACAAACGATGACAACATGACTTAGAGACAAGTACTGTGTGTAGTATCACTTACAGAATGGACGGGCTTGTAGGATCCAAGTCTAAAACGACAGCAAATTATTTCCACTATAAATTTTCCAATTCCATGTAACATGCCTGTAATGAGTAAAATAAGTTCAAATTTTTAATTAAACTGCTTCTGAAATTGCTAATCAGAATAAAATACTGCAGATAACTGTAGAGGTCATGGAAGGCAGCAAAGCAGCCTGCAGTTGCCTCTAAGGCTACTCGAGAGATCTAAATTTAAAAACAAATACATGTTTTATCAAAATCAAAGCTCACACACAACTCACAACACTGATACAACCTTTTCAAGACTTTCTCGCATAACTTTGCTTAAAAAACTAAAATAAAGCACAATAGGAACTGCGTAAGGAAAACTGTTCCCTTGTTTTAGAAATACGCATCAAAATAACACAGGGCTCCAAGAACAAAACTTTCTTACTCAGAGTAACCAAGGGCTGGAATTAGATCTCTAAAGATTCCAGAATCTGATTTAATCAAAAAGCCACAAAATATGACTTCATATAGTATAGAGGCAAAGATATTTAAATCAAGGGACCCTACATCTGTGAAGCTTTCTGGGCATTTTCTCATTGGTCAATGCAACAGGTGTGGGCGGGGTGGATCTCTCACTACAGTAGGTGAACTATCTAAGGACTACCAAGTCACTGGCAGAACACAGCCTCCATCCTAGCTGTGTCTGAGTTTAACACCCAGGACCTGCGTGGCTTACCACATAATCTTCCTTACATTATCCATGAAATGGGTGTGCTTATAGGATAGGAAATACATTTAGAGCTTTAGAATTAAGTCTCCAAATATTAAAACATGAAAATATGTATATTTCTTGCCATCTTTTAATAGAGGCAGGATTTTATGTTGTGTGTGTGTGTCTGTGTGTGTTTCTGTGTGTGTGTGTGTGTGTGAGCACGCGCACACATGCACACACTGTGCCTTGAGAAAGTGAGGGCCTTCAAAAGCTATGGCATGCTACATCTTAAGTTGAGAAACCAGATAAAGCAGGGCATGGCCACTCATGCCTACAAACCCAGCAAGAGACACACGGTAAGAGCTTATCTCAAACAAAACAACATAAAAGGAAATTAGGCAAATAAATGAATGTTAACCTGTTGTTGAAAAGATTCCTCCAATAATACCACAGAGTCTTACAAAAAATTGCCAGAAAGGCATGTGTTCCTCAGTGACCGTCACCATGAGAGAACTGAGGTCATATTTCATAAATATTCCAGAGATTCCATGGCTGCCTGCAGCATGGTTAATGATGCGCTCCTGAGAGGGAGGTAGAGGGAAGAAACATGTCATGTGGGGACCCACACATATGCCTTACCAAGGCACGGCTGTACAGTGTGCATCACACCCTACTTTTCCTCAGGGTTAACTGCCCTGGACTTTAAGCTCTTTAGAGACAACTACCAGTGTCCTTGTAGGGCAGACTTTTCAAAGAATCACTTCCATCCTGGCATGGTGCTGCACATCTGCAATCCCACACTATGAAGCAAAAGATGGGGGCACACATTCAAGAGCAAAGCACTGTTTAAAAAAGAACCCAGAACCCAGAACTGAGCTATTCTTACCTATGTTTACAAATGTTCATCTTGAAACACAGCAGTTTATCCATGTACTTACAACTAGCCAAGCAAGAAAACCCAAGCTTATACTGCAATGTGCTTTTGTATTCTTTATTTGCAAGTACTTCTTGTCATTTTACTTCTACTAGGCTGAAATTAAACTGCAAGCATTAGGAACACATACAGTGTGGTCAAAAGCCCCTCCCTTATTACTAACATGGAGAACCTTATAAATAAGTCACAGTGGTTTCCAGCAATGAATTCATACAAACACTCTGAATTTTTCAGTATCATATTGAAGTAATGGAAATCCTGTGACCGCCTACAATAAAGCTAGCTATCTTGGGGATAGGGGATCAGCTGAAGAAGACTAGGAATAATTAAACTGGGCTTCCAAAGCTGACAGTGGCCAGCTCCTCTCCTACCATGCACTATAAAACTCGTAACAATGATCAATGCTTTAGTCACCTATAGCAAACATCCCTTACACATGGGTTTTCTTCTTTGTGATTTAATTTTGCATTTTCAAATATATCCTGGAGATAATTTCACATTCAAACATCATCCTTCCTTTTATAATTGCATGTCCTGCTGGATAGTTTATAACTTGAGCTGTTTCTAGACTACCACTATAGGAACACAATGAACAACCTTATACATGCAATAATTTTTTTTTTCCCCACTGTGTCTTGGAAAGGGTTTTCTAACACAGGGATAGCTGTAACAAAAGCAATGCACATACCAGTTTGAAAATGTAGGCAGACTCTCTACAAACCTATACACTTGCTTGCTTTGCCCCAAATCCTTGCCAAACATACAATGTTTCCAGGTGTCTGTCAATGCTACTGGGGAGAAACATCCTCCTACCCTCCTAGAAAAATTGAAGATTATAACATAGACTTACCTAGTTATTATGTGTGTGCATATGTATGTATACGCACACACCCCTATACATATGTATAAATAAACACCTGTGTTTGCTCCTTAAACCATGTGAAAAGTTAGACACTTGGCACTTGCCCTCTGAAATAACGTAATTCAGAAGACTAAGGAGAACCCTACAGTCACTAAGGCCTTGGTTGTGATCACCTGTATCACTGTCACATGGAGGATGGAGCAGAAGGCTCTCATAACCACGGTATTCATCTGGGCACTTGCTTTTGAGTATTTGCACTTTCCAACTC
Source organism: Cricetiscus sungorus (assembly GCA_030556225.1). NCBI lineage: Eukaryota > Metazoa > Chordata > Mammalia > Rodentia > Cricetidae > Cricetiscus > Cricetiscus sungorus. The sequence goes on from JANBXA010000735.1 coordinate 52,368,596, forward strand.
GATGTATAAGGAAATACAACCTGAAGCAGACACTGTTCAAACCTGCTCTTCCTCTCCATGACACCACTGAGACCCATCTACCTGAGGCTGCAGAGAACACTGCCACCAGACCCGCTGCACTGAGGGACTGGCTGAAAGCATCGAGTGTGCACATTCAGGGAAGCACACTTACAAAAAATAATACACCAGAAAACCTGAAAGGCAGATTAGGAGCTGCCTATATTGATTTCAAAACTTCTAATTCATTTCAAAACTTCCATAGATTTTTAAATGGAGGAAGGTACCTACTAAATTTCCAGTCTATCTTTCAGTGATGGACAATAAAAAATTCCTTCCCTCAATCATCTTAGCAATTAGGATCCACTCACCCTTTCTGTCACAGAGAACTGGTGGGTGTCAGCTGAAATCTTGTATGTATGTAGCTTTGTTGGCACAACTGTAATGAAATACTGGAACATCTGGTTGTCTATAATAAAAACAAAATATATCTTCTCATCAATCCGGCAGCAACAGAACACTATCAAATTACTAAATATGACAAACTTGAATTAGTATAATAGAAAAACAGTTTTAAAATAGAGAAAAGCTGGTGGAAACAATATATTTTGGTAAAACAAAGTCCTACTTAGGACACAAGAAATGTGAGGGTACCTGTGCTCACGCAAGACTACCCAGTAGAGGGATTGGGACACCAACACAGCCATATACCCTTCGACATACAGTCTGTCCTACCTACGGGAACTGCTGGATTAAGGGTGGCACAGAGTCTGTGGGAGTGGCCAACCAATGACTGGTCCAGCCTGAGACCCACCCCAAGACAGTGAGCCTATCTGACAATGCCGACATCAATGGACCAGAGACCCAGCATAGAACCCAACCAGAGAGAAAAAGTCAATGCAATGACGCCTAACGGCACTCTGCTGTACTCATAGATTGATGACTAGCCCAACAGTCATTAGAGAGGCTTCATCCACCAACTGGTGGAAACAGAGCAGAGACCCACAGCCAATCATTAGGCCAAACTCAGGGAATCCTGCTGACGAGAGGGATTCTGTAAGACCCAGAGGAGTCAAGGACATGAGAAACCACAGATCAACTAACGTGGGCTCACGGACGTTCAGAGACTGAATCCATAGCTAGGGAGCCTACATGGGATCAACCGAGGCCCTCTGCATATGTGTGACAGTTGTGTAGCTTGGTCTTCGTGTGGGACTCCTAACAGTAGGAGCAATGGTTGTCTCTCTTTTGCTGACTTTTGGGACCCTATTCCTCCTATTTGGTTGCCAAGCCAAACCTTAATACAAGGCAAGTTGCTTAGTCTTACATTTGGTAAAAACAAAGTCCCAATAAAGACACGGGAGCTGTGCAGGTGCCACATGCTATAGCTCAGGCCCTGACAACCATGCATGGTTGACAGCAGAAGGTAACTAAATAAACGGCTCAGTGATTGCTCTCCATTCAAAGGGCCATTTTTACGTCACCACGAGGCACCATCAGGATCAATACAAGTTACAAACAAAAATCAAACTCACACTCACATGGTAACATAAGCCTGCAATCCCAGGAGGACCACTGTCAGTTCAAGGCCAGCTTGGGCTATATTGCTACTTCCAGGCCAGTCTGATCTAAACAACAACAAAGCCACCTGAAAACAGGTTATGCACCACTTGCTACAGAACTAAGAAGTACTTTCACTTGGAGTAGAGGCTTAAAAACAAGCATACATGGCTGCTGTGACATCACACGCCCGGGGACATAGACAGTGCCACCCACTCTGCAGCAGCCAGGTTTCCTGTGTTGGTGATGCTCTGCATGGAGCTTCCTACAAAACCACTCAGCACTTCAGAGCTCTGAACCTCTCTCTGGCTACTGTGGAAGCCCAGTTACACCAAGTCAACACATCAACACCCCGGCCTGTAATCGCTTCAGACTGTTGTAGGACTTACTTTTTAACACTCAAACCCCATGCACTCCTACCACACACCCAGCCACCTTCACCAGGGCGATAGGAGGAGCGAAAACACATCAGAATTAACGTTTTTAAGAGCAATTTCCTGCATGTAAATTCTTGTTTGTTTGTTTGTTTTTGTTTTTTGAGACAGGGTTTCTCTGTATTGCTTTGGAGGCTGTCCTGGAACTTGCTCTGTAGACCAGGCTGGCCTCCAACTCACAAAAGTCCGCCTGCCTCTGTCTCCCAAGTGCTGAGATTAAAGGTGTGCGCCACCAACTCCTGGCTCCTGCATGTAAATTCTAAGACCAATCATTGAATACTTACGATCCACAGCAATCTTTTCAGTTCCATCCAGAGGATTAATAATTCCTGGAACAAGCTCTCCAAAAGATAAATGATCTATTCTGTGAGAAAAGTTGTAAGCTAAGAGAAAAAGATACAAGTGGAGAAATCACATTACTCTTTAGAAAAGTGTCTTGCTACAGATGGTTTTATATTCTTATCAATTCCAAAATTATCTAAAATTTAATGTTTAATTAACACGTTTAACACTTAAAACATGTTAAGAAAAATACATGAGTAATGTGCTATAAGCAAATTCTGATAAAATGTTGCCTCAAACCTTACGATTATATATAAACTTTTTTCTTTTTCCGTTTTTGGTTTTTTGAGACAAGGTTTCTATGTGGCCCTGGTTGTACCAGAACTCATTTTGTAAACCAGGCTGGCTTCGAACTCACATAGATCCGCCTGCCTCTGCCTCCTGAGTGCTGGGACTAAAGACGTGTGCACCACTGCCTAGCTTTATGCAAACTTCTATTAAATGTCTTATTTAATCCTCGTGTCCAAAACATACAACTTTCTTGATTCTAAACATCTCACAGAAACAAGACCATGCCATTGGAACACCTAGGATGGTATCCGTCAGGTAATGAAAGTAATCATATTTTTAATACATACCATTAGTATAACCAACTGACTTTTATAAAAATTTGTTTTGTTCCAAAAGCAAAGTTTAAGAAGAAAGTCTTTCAAGCCGGGCATTCGAGGCTGCCTGGTCTACAGAGAGAGTGTTCCAGGACAGGCTCCAAAGCAATAAAAAAGCCTTGCTTGGTACAGTGGAGCAGCGTGGAATCCCAGCACGGGGAGGCAGATGGGAGAGGGTCAGGTGTTCTGGGTCACTAGAGGCTCACTGAGGCTATCTGCAGTCTTATGCCAACGAGGCCACATACAAACGCTTCATTCAACCCCACTCTCCAAAAACACTTAAGTTTGATGGTAATCATTGTATCAAAGGAAGTGTGTGAGTGTGTACAGGCAGGTAGGTGTGTGTGGGGGACATGCCTGTGTCTGGATCTACAGTGTCTGAGGTAAACTTCAGACACCACCTTTGTTATTGAACGTGAGCAGAACTGACACCAAGCACAACTCCCCCCTAACTACAGGGAGTTCTGGACTGTGAACTTATAGATAGAAGACATTAGAAGTAATACATTTAATATTTTTTCTCCTCTAGATGGATATCAAGTTTTTATTTCTTTTTGGTTATCAAATTTTAAACACTTTACTTTGGTTTGGTTTTTACTTTCTGTGACAGGGTCCTGCCATTCACTGATACTCACTTACTATACAGCACAGACTAACTTCAAATTCACTGCAAATTAATCAACCCCCTGCTTAATCCTCCCAAGTGCTGGGGTTACAGGCCGACACACTTAGCTAACATTTTTTATTTACTTATTTTTGAGACTGAGTCTCACTGTGTAGTCCTGATTGGCCTGGAACTCACAGACATCCACCTGCCTCTGTCTTGGGATTGGCTGTGATTAAAGGCAGAAGGCATATGCTACCATATGAGTCAACTTTACTTTTAAAGCTCTACCTTTGTGTTTGCACTTAAACAAATGAACACACACACACACACACACACACACAAATTTAACTTCTCTTAAAAACTTTTCTATGCTAAAACAAATTCTCAGGAATTGCTCACAATCATGGTTGACGAGTGCTGCCAAATGTGCATGCCCTCGAGGATGTGGGATTGCCCTGAAAGGAGAAAAACAGACATAACTAACAAGAAGGCCAGCCTTCCGTGTTCAGCAGCTTGTATCCCAGAGTAGTGGTGCATCTGGCCCACGGCTAAGCCCCCAGCAATGTGAGAGCCGAGGGCTGCAGAAGCCAAAGGGAAACGTGTATTTAACAAGCATTTAACTTATGAGCCAATACCATGAAGGCCAAGGGTATTACCTGGTCATGTAACGAGAACACTATTTCATAAACAATTATCAATGAAACATAAAACCCAACAACCGAGTTCATTCTGTAGCTCACATGTGCTTTCCAGGGAAACTTCTTTGCTCACAGAGGTTAAAAGTTGCCGTCCCTAATTTCAAAAATGACCTCAAATTTGTCTGGTAATGACCTTAAACATTTCATATTCCCTCTCTGAAAACACAAATCCATAAGCACACTTCAACTGAGGCTATTCATTCCCTTGAGTGACTTTCCAGAGTACTATTAGAGTCTTCTCTTTATAGTTTGTAGATCACAGATCAGTAATTCTCAACCTAATGCAGAGTTTCCTTTGTTGCACAACAGATTTTTAAAACTTCCTTTGTACTTGCCCTGCTGTCTGACAACTAGAGCCAAGGTCTGAGCTGAGACATCAGGGTGTGAGACTGGAGACCTGATTCCTACAGCCTGCAAATCAGTCTGCTGGAGCCGCTCAGAACCACCCCCCCCACCACAACCAACAGAACCACCCCCACCCCCACCAGCACGAGCACCACCAGCACACCCCACCCCCATCCCCACCCCCCCAGTATCCCCACCTCCCCCCACACAGCATTCATCATCATCATCATCATCATCATCATCTCAGCGGCCTGCACACGGCACCCATCGTCATCTCAGCGGCCTGCACGTGTTTTCCCTGGTCGCAACTCTATGCCTACATGCCAAGAACATGCCTCTTCCTTGTGCATTCTGGTACGCACATTTCCAAGCATACTCGGGCCCTTTGAGCTATTCTCTGATGTACAGTAGGACTGCCATTGCACTCAACAGGTAACAGGATCACCATTGAGCCTGACAAACCCAACACAAAAAAACAAAACAAAAAAAAACAAAAAACAAAAAAAACCCCCACACACAAATCCTACTGGAGTTTATGACAGGGGTCTGTTTTATATATAGGGTTTAAGTTGTCATCTGCTGAAAGGCATGAAATTGGGGGGAAAATAGCAACAATAAAATACAGGCCATAATGCAGAAGCTCATACTACGCTTTCTTCTGGACTAGGGCATTGTTCGCAAGGAGGGCTTAATGAGCCTTCTCATCATGAGCTGCCTCTATGGTGCCAAGGCTTCAAAGACCCTACGACCATCTATGGTAAAGGAGCCCTGAACTGTGGCCAAACAATCAAGTCTGAATTTACAGGAGAAAATCACAACAAAGAAAACACAGTTTTGATCTGATCCTTATAAGCAATGACTTTTCTGATTAAAAAAAAAAAACCTAATGCTCTCTATAAACAAACACCCTTTGAGCAGGTTCTTTTCTGTGGCGTGTCCTCTATATATGAATTCCTAACTCCCCACACAATTCCAAAGTCTCCTCATGAAGCCTCTGCTGATTTGTAGACGTTATATAATTTTTCTTATCAGCTATAAATCTCGTCTACAGCCTCAATACAACTATAATTAAGTAATTACTAATGTACTTACTGGTCAAAGTTTGGATATTCTTGTAGGACCTGAGCACACGAGAGAGCAAAGCCTTACTCTCTGCTTTTCACTGTCTGACCCTGAGCCTCCAGGCTGGAGCTCTGCACACAGCCAGAGCTCACACAAAGGCTGAGCCTGGAAGGCTCATCAGCTCTCCCTGGAAGGAGGCAGCTGGGGAGCGGACGTTTACCCATGGTGAAATCTACCAAGAGCTTTCTGTGATGCTGGGTTGTATTCAGAAGAATGAGTGACAATGTTCCTAAGCTTTTGCCTAAGTTACTTCACACTACACATTAGTAACATCTGAATTTACTACAGTTACTCAGGGACTGCATTTTGTTGAGAACTCTCAAAGGGCTAACAAAACAAAAACCTACTACACATCAGTAAACGAAGACACTGACGGAGCATCTAGGCTCCCGGCTACAGAAGTTACCACTAAGAGGTTTTAATTCCTATTTACCCACAGACACCACTTTAAGTGCTGCCTGCCCTTTGTGGTTGTCTGTGTACTACATGGCCAGGAGAACGTGTAATTTTAATCCAGTTCCAACCCCATCTGAAGACCCTCAGGAGTGAAAAGAACATACTTGCCCACAGTTATGTGAAAATTCCCTGCTACTTTATTGACATATAGATGACCGTGGATTCTGCACGCATCTGGAGTCAGTGACGAATCATCTTCCCTGTAAAGCAAGACACATTCAGGTGTCTCAGTGCCCATCCGACATAGAGACCATGCACTGGTGTAAAAACGGCACACAGGAAAAAGACTCCCCAAAGACAAACTTTTAGCTAAAGCATTAAATGTCAAGATTAGAGCAGTAGTTTAAATCTACTTAGAGTTGCTATATAGCCACTACATTTGCATAAACACACATCATTATGTATCTTCAGGTCTACCCAAAGGACTACTAAGTCCAAAGCAGGAGAACCCTGAAAATCAAAGCAAGAGTCCAACAGTGACATACTTCCTCCATGAGTTAGTTTCTGGCACCGCGGTGCAGCTGGGTGAGATGAAAATCATTTTCATGATTACAATTCTTGTTACCTACTCTGATACAAGAGTAAAAATAAATTCCTAACCAGTATAATTTTATATAGAGACACACCACACATACAAAGTAAAGTAACTTCGTGAAAAGCTCAAAATCATAGGCAAGACACCCTAAATGTATAAAACACTTTCAAAGAAAGAACAGCAAACTAATACTAAAACTACATCAAAGCAAATTCCTGGTAACAAACTGAACTTTGAAGCTCCTCTCACCTTGGTGGCAGTGCCGTTGAAGCACTTTTAAAAGCACTTTTGAATATCACATCTTGAAGGGAGTGTTCTTCTTGAAGCCTACTCTGAATCAGCTGCAGCATCCTAAGTGTGACAAGACAGTAAAATGCACACCAAGCCAAGATTTGCTGAACTACAACAAGGCTTCTGACTAAGACAAACCCATATTTTCTATAGGATTACATTCCAGAAGGAAGTTGATCAGCTTTTCTCATGAGACCTGAGGTGGGAGGGGTCACAGTTAAATGCACGAGTAGTCAACGCACCAATGGCAACTATTGCTCTGCTCGAGTGTGTAAGCTCGCCTTTCACACACGATTAGGAAGTTTTCCTTCTGGCTAGCACTGAAGTAAGTGCTGCAGATTATTGAGATACAACCCCAAGGTCTATTATAAAGTGTAAAAGGCGTTTTCTTCCCCCAAAGTACACTTTATTCTACCAAACCATTCTAAGCAGAGTATTGTAGCTAGTCTTCGTGTAACTGCTAGAACACAATCAACAGGGCTACAGAAAACAAAGTCTGCATTTAAGACGCAAGGCTGGAGGGGGTGGACAGATGGCTCAGTGGTGAAGAACACTGTTCTCCAGGACCTGGGTTCAGTCCCCAGCACCCACACGACGACAAACAACCATCTGCGACTCCAGATTCAGGAGATCCTCTTCCTGCCTCTCCAGGACACAGAACAGACATACATGCAAATAAAACACCTATACACAGAGGCCTGTTTTGTTAACATTAAAAATCAAATTAACATTACAAAGTAAACTTAGTTTGAAATAAACCTTAAATATAGAAAGAGAAAGCAGACATCCCAAAAGGCTATGTCCAGGGTTTGAAATTGTGTTCTAAAAATATTGCATTCCTAATTAAGGCAAAACACTAACGGAGTCAGTCCCAAAGGTAAAGAACATTCTAGTATGTACCTTATTACAAGTGACAGTCCTTGCAGATCTCCCTCCATACTACAACACCCATTTAGAAGCAGAGGATGGTAATTATGAAAGATCTAGAAAGCAGATTTTATAATGAAAGACATAAACTTTGGAGCTAAGCCCAGAATCTGAGAACTTTCCTTCTTTTGTTAAGTCTCAAAGTTCAAGTTCAGCTTAATGGATGGCAGCAGTTTGAGAAACTGTGTGAGGCTTGTGCTTGGAACACGCCAGCCAACAGCCCAAGCATGCCGGGGCAGCCCTCTTAGTCAACTCTCTTCCCGCTCATCACTCCTCTGCAATACTTAGCAGACTTCTAGAGAGAAGGAGCCATCCTGGGTCAGAAGAGACACAAGTATGCATCACACACACCTGACTCTCACTTTAGTATTTCTGGATAAAAGTAACATTTCATCTCTAGAGCTTTCTAGTAAAAGTGCTAGAAACCCAGAAAGCCCCAATATTCACTGTTTTTATTCAACTATATTCAATGTCAATATTAAGATTCTTCCAACCACGAAAATTGGTAACTAAAAGAAAAGAGTCCTCAAGAGTGGCAGGGATTAGAAAACAAGCTGTCTTGGGGGGGGGGGGACAGGCTGGCGGTGGTGGCACACCCCCTTAACCACAGCACTCAGGAAGTAAGGGCCGGAAGGGAAATCTCTGTGAGTTTGAGGCCAACCTGGTCTACACACCAAGTTCCAGGACAGCCAGGGCTGTTACACAGAGAAACTCGGTCTCAAAAAACAAACATATACATTTAAATACATTTTTGGTAATAAGCTGAAATTAGAAAACCTTAAATATAAACCATCTTGGGAACCAAAATGGGATGGGGAAAACACGTTCTTAGACAAACACCAGAGCTATTTGTGCTCAGACAGCACTCTGACAAACGGAAGGCTCTGACACAAAGCTCCTAGGGATGCCTCTCACCACTCATAGCTTTGCTGTCCCCCAATGAAAAACCTTTTCCTTTATGCTGTTCATAAAATGAACCTTTTGTCTGTTTCTGAGACAGTTTCCAGATTTAACCCATGTTCTGAAACTTATTATTTAGCCCAGGAAAGAGGTGAACTTATGCCCCTCCTGGCTTCAGCCTCCCCAATGCTGGCATCACCACACCTGGCTCCAAACCAAATTCTAAACAATGTTCATGTACTTTCATGGTTAGAATTTTGTTTTAAGTAAAATTTTAAATAAAAACTAAAATTTATTTATGATTCAAATATACTACAGGAAAGATTATGTATGTCTTTCTTAAGATCTGATAGTTTTTGAGGTCATAAGAATTTATTAGTATATTTTATATACTAAAATATTTTAAAATATGCATAGATTCCAGCAGACAAAAGTGGTATAGGTTTCTATGGTGATGACACTGTTCACACTTTACCTCTGCCACTCTCTCTGCTGGGGTGAAAGGTCAAATACTGCCTGCAAAAAGAAGAGACACGTCACGATAAGCCCCTTGGCGTTGATGTACATCACAAGTTTAAATGTTTTTCTATGAGCAGGAAACATAAACCTATGGGACTACTAAGAAACATTCATGATTTACTCTGTAATGGTGTATTCAAAGACAGCACAGGGAAACTTTACTAATGATAACCATTTTCCTATGTAGTCACTGATATTTACAGGAACAAACACAAACCAATCAGAAGCAAAAATGGCTACTTTAGGACTTACAACCACTCAAATTCATAACTAACAAAAAGTAAAAAGGCAACACTGGGAATGGGGGTAGGCAGATAGGACTCAGCGTAAGTGGGAACTCAAACACACGCAGACAGACCTTCTTCCTGATAAGAAATCGTCACAAAACAAAGCCACACACCTTTGCTGAAAAAGAAGCCTCAAACTTCCCCCATAAAATGAAAAACAAAACACACAAAACTAAGAATAGCAGGAAACAAAGGCCACAGGGCGAGGGAGAATGCTTGGCTGGTGAAGCAATTGCCTCGCAAACATGAAGAACTGAGTCTGATCCCATGCAAAACAGCCAAACATGCAACATGTGTGTGTAATCCCAGCAGTGAAGCACACACACACAGGTGGGTCCCTGAGAGCAGCTGACTTAGCCCAAAGTTTAAGTTCCAGGACAGTGAAAGAGATCCTTGTGTCAAAAAGCATGGTGGACAGCACCTTTCCCAATGACACCATAGCTAGCATCAGGCCTCAATATGCATGCACCCGTGTAAATGAGTGCACACACATATAAGCTATACATGTGTACATGAGTACATACATAATCTACACGTGTGTAAATGAGTAAACACACAAGCTATGAAAAAGTACTGTAACTGAACATTCTGAAAACATGATAAAATGCAAATGTCTCAGTGTCGCCTGGTAACCATTTGGATCCAAGTCTGCAGATCACACTCTAATATATTGCAATAGTATCTGAATTTATAAAGCAAATTTCATTTACTTACTCCATGTAAATTACTATAAAATAAACTTTGTTGGTGGAAAAATAGAGATCAGAAGAAAGGATCAGAGTATCAGTAATAAATTACTTGTCTATCAACATTTCTACTTTAGGAGTGCTTTATGATCTGAATATGAACTGTCTGTCTCGGGTTTCTAAGTAAAACCCAGGACCCCCGCTGATGGTACAACTGCGGAAGCCTGCAGAAACTTGAGGAAGGAAGTCACTGGGCTGGGGTTGACTTCAGGTGTCGGATCCTGACTGCTTCCTGTCTGTCAACCACGAACAAAAGCTCCACTGTCACACATTCCAGCATCCATGACGCTCTGCCCAACTCTAAGAGGTCAAGGAACCACAGCCTAAACCCCCTGAATCTGAAAGAAAAATGAACAGCCCCTCCCTCAAGCCCCTCAGGGATATTGACTTAAAAGTGCAAACATGTATTTTCTTGCTGTAAATCTAAGTTAATGTAGCGATCAGAACTAGACCAGGGGTTTGTGTTTCAACCCAGTCAATGAATTTTAGTCTTCATCCATCATTAGTCATTATTCAAGTTTGTTTAGTTGCAAGAAAATGAATTTAAAAACGAGCAAGTACATAAACTACGTGCCATGAGGCCAGTGGGCCACACGCTTTTGCTGGAGCTGTTTCTGAGCTAGTCCTGGTCAGGTATGATGATAACAAGCGAACCAGCCCTGTAATGTGCCATGTGTTGAGTCAGCTATGTTATGAACAGCTTGTACTTTGAAACTAATTAAGAAAGTTATCAGCATCAGGAAAGGTAAATGCCAATGAGATTCCCTCACATTGTGATAAGAAAGCTACAGCTGAAATGTTTTTAAAGATTTAGGCTTGGTGAAAGCGGCATAGGTCAAAGTCTTGAGATAACCAGAGTACAAACTCCCATTCTCATGCAAACACAAAAGAGCACGAGAAGCCTGACTTGAAATGAGGGACATTAGAGGCATCCATCATGCCAACTGGGTTCCAATCTCAAGATTTGGCATTAGGTATAACTTTTCTCCATCACAAGTTTCTACAGAGTTTACATTACTTTTGGAAGAAGAAAATTCCAGGAAGAACTAAGAACAAATGTCAAAAGTATTTTCAGCACATATTTAAAAACCACATACATCAAACTTACTGGCTCATACGACAGACCATCTGCAGATGCAACCATGGTCTCTGCTAAATCCAGGACATCTGCTCCAACATCTGCATTAGAACAAAGTTTTTACACTCGGCACTTCAATCAAAACTATTAAGCAACTGAGATAACTTTCATTTGTTCAAAAGTAGAACAGTAGCCTTATGTAGCTTTTGTAGACAGGATTCTGAAATTTTAAAATGTTTTTATTTTTCTCCTTGCTCTGAAAAAGATGACACATAGTAAAAAAGCTAAGGTTAATTGACTGTCTAGCTTGCCAAAATTAAGTAGCCTCTCAGTACTAAAAATGCTGAACACAATATTAATCACCAGAATTATTTTAAGGATTTGAAGAAATTATAAGGCGTATCTACCGAGTATCTACTGAGACTTTAAAAAGCACCAAATAGGAAGTTTTACTGCAAAAGGCTAAAATTTTAATGGTATTTAAATATTCAAATATGGCATAGATTCAGGATCAGTGCTAACTCAAAATTCAGTTATAATGTATTTCCTTATATCTTACAACCATTAACATAAAGAAAATTGAAAAGTGAGACTTTGTTGTTTTGTGTTGAAATCCCCTAGAACTGATCCCTTTAACAAGGTAAAACTACTTTATTACTCAAGTGTTGCCTGAACTAGTTAATGTCTTCCTGGTTTCCACTTTCCAAGCAGTAACTTAGAAGATGACTTCCATACAAGTATCATTGGTGACTCAAGCATCATCTACCAGACACTGGTGCCTTTCCACTTTCATCAGTGCAATTAAGTAGGCCAGGGTTGGGACACAAGAGGAAGCTTACCCCTCCTCACCTAACAGAAGCCCTGCATCTGTGGCCTCAACTCTAAGAGGCTCAGATGGAACAACGCCATGTGCAGTGTGGGTAGAAAGCCTGGCTCTCCACAAGACAGGCTACCTAAATCACAACTCTTACTGCAAAAGCTTCCATACACTTTTCTTTACACTGTAGTCACGCTCAGGTTAAACCTCTTCATGCTCAGAAAAGTCAATGAGTTGACAGCCTGATGGTGGCGAAGGTGTACTCACACTGACACTTCATGGCAACGGTAATGTCTATGTTGATTCTCAACTTGCTGAAAGAGAATAGGGCAGCCATCAGTTCCTATCAATCAGCAAAACGCCAGAAATGAAAACAAACCCACCTATGAAAAATGTGCATTTCAGACAGTAAAGCACATGTCAGAACTTAACTTGTATTCCTTAAAATGAGAACAAGAACATTTAAAAACAACTCTTTTGTGTAAGCCAGCTGATGTGGGTAGGGGAGCTGAACTCTGACCCACTGCAAAAGCAATGTGAACGCTTAACCACTGAGCCAACCACCCCTCTTGCCTCCTGAAAGTTCCACTCAAGTGACTATTCAAACCTCATTTCTGGTTCTCCATGCTTAACAGCAGTCACCTTTGTTAAGAGCAACTTCGCAGCCAATAACCCCAAGAAACTAAGGATGGCCCATTTAAACTTCAGGTACAACCACCCTTTAAGGAAGGACATAAAACCTAGATCAAGAAACAGGAATTCCAAGATTTTCTTCCACTTATCACAGAAACCACGCATCATACATCATGTTGAGTGTCCTCCAATGCTGTTTCTTTACCATGGAATAAAAATATCAAGTAGACGCTGCAGGTTCAAGTCTTAGTGCTCAGAGGTGCGTAAGTGCCCAACAGAGACACAGCCATCCTTAGAGCCAGGCCCGGGCCAGGACACAGAGCTAACTGCCCGCAAAGCATCTGCCGCTCACGGATTTTACAGCCCTTTCTAAGACAGGCTCTCATTGTGCAGCCCTGGCAGCTTGGGACTTACTGTGTATATCAGGCTGGCCTTGAACTTACAGAGAATCATTTGTTTCTGCCTCTGCCTCCTGACTGCCAGGAGTAATGGGTATAATCACCGCAGCTGGCTTTACAAAGCCTTTAAACAAGAAAAACTTAGTTACCTAGAAAAATCCTTGTCTACTTCATATTCATATTTCATCCAGGTATCTTGATACACTGAGAATTCCATTATTGTTAATAAAGCCATAGTGGTAAATGCTATTAGAGAAACTGAGGAATCAAAAAGAGACAGAATTAAAACAGTAAGAAAGTAAACAGTTATCTTAAGCAGAACTAAAATGAGGAAAAAAAGGAAAGTGTCCAACATGGACATTATTTACACAAACAGTATGAATGATCCCCTTAAAGCATTACAGATGTTTGAGAAAAGCTCAGAAATGAAACCTAGAGCACAAAGACCACACACTGAGAAAACAGTGCTTGTCTTAGTTTCAACAGTGTCTGCCACCACACAGCACGGGTTTGTATTGTTACACAGCAGTCACAGATAGGATAACTAATAAAAATAAGCATGCTGACAACACCGATTTAAAAATACTTCCCTCATCATTAAGAAATATGTATGTGCGTACAATGCAACTTAAAACAAACGAACAAATGAGGTCATGAGATGCCACAGTATCTGTGAGCCAGAATCAAAAGCTCTCCAAGCCCCTAAAATACTTTCATCTATTTTGCAATCGCCTACATAAAGTATTCCTACACTGAATAGTGAGTAAAATCCCAGTCAAAAGAATGCACCAAATAATACCAGACACACGGCAGGCTGGCAGCAAGAACTGCGTTCCCCACTCACAGGGCTGGACGCAGCAGGTGGCTGTATTGCACTTTGTTTTACTTACTGGGGTTTTGGTTTTTTGTTTTGTTCTGAGTCAGTCTCACGTAGTTCAGGCTAGGCTATAACTGGCTATGTCATCAAGAATGACCTACAAGTTGAGATCCTCCTGCCTCCAGCTCCCTGGAGCTGGGATTACAGCCATGTGCCACCATGCCCAGTTCATGTGATGCTCGGTCAAAACCTGGGCTCCACACATGCTAGGCCAGCGTCACCAGCTGAGTTATATGCATCCTTCATTACATTTCCTTTTACCCAATGACGCTCCAAAAGCATATGAAATGTTACCTTAATTTACCACAGGGCAAAAATAATAGTATAGTGATATATAGCATCATTATAGGTAGAGATTTTTCTTACACATTCCACCACTCACTTTAACAAATATTCTAATTTGTACCAAGTGTTGCTCTAAACACTTACACAGGAGTTCCACAATTAATGCATTAACTCTAGCAATATGAACGCTAAGACCCTCATTTCACAGAAGAAAAAGGCAGATGTAACTGAACTATCTCTCACTCCATTCTGAGGACTTTTTTACAGCAAGTCTTCACTGTCCTCCAACCCAGAACAGCATTACAGTATATTATATCACATACACAGTAACATGTAAACACAGTAAGATTTAATAAATACGGCTACAGGCATAGAGGCACTGCCAGACGCTACAGAGAATAAAGATAACACAAGCAAGCTCACCTGTCCCCCCGCTCGCTGACGTCTCCACATAGCTCTCAGGAATCTTGGGAAAGGCGTCCAACTCTTTCACCAAACTTAAGGTTTTTTTCCGATTCAGTCGCCTCATCTTCAGAAAAACCTTCCTCTCCCTTCATATAGTCATGCTAAGGAACAAACACAGAATTGAACATATGACCACTTCCTCAGAAATCAGCATGCCCATCTCTCCTCGGGAAAACAAAACAAAACAAAAACAAAACAAAACTGTAGTGCCCATTTTACTCTTCTCTGTCCCACTCTGACAAATTAGGAATGAAAGGCAATATACAAACACACATTAAATAGAAAAACAATCGAAAGCGAGAAACTGTCACACTTTTAACATTTAAAAAGTTAAAATTTTATTTTGTATCAAGTTGATAAATGATGCATATATATATGGAAAAAGAAGTTATAAGGCGGCAACACAGCTGTGACTAAGCTCTCACATACTTATATTAGCAACACAGGTGCTTCTCAGTGTCCATGGGGAGTTGACTACACAGACGGAGACTTGCGATGATACAGGCACATTATCATGAACACTTTCAAATCACCTCTGCATTGCTTACCTGAGACTGGCCCGTCAATCATTCAATCTCCATCCACTGTGTATGACAGATTTTCTATGTGTGAGGAGTATACGTGGTGCTCATTTTCCCACGTGACTCCCTGATCTCTCACTGCCACCTAGATTTGGATTCCTCTCACTCTTCATTTCCAGCTACAACCGTCTCCTGAAATACTTCACCACTGGTTTTCTCCCACTCTCCTGCCTTAATAATTAACAGTACACAGCAAACTGCACAAGCCAGAAACACAAGTTACACCTTCAGACTTAACCCCTTCCTAAGTCTCTATTTGGTTTCTCCTGGGGGCAGGGAAGTCCCTTACTAGGACCTTAGTCTCATCGGCCACAACTCGCTGCTGCATTTCTAAACTCACTTCCCTTTCGGCCATTAATCAATTATCAGCAGCCATCAGACTGCACAGTATCTAAACACCCTAAAACGGCTTCAGAACCCTCACAACCAAGGCCGTCAGACACAGCGCCCTACAGCCTGAGTCCCAGCAGCACACACCTTGCAGTGCTCCTTCTGCTCTGGCAAATTAGTCCCCTGTCCTCTCCCCAGTTTCCCCGTGACGGACTCCACTTACTCTTCCGGGCCTTGTGGACCCAGAACTGTTTCTAGCCACGAATTGCATTCTTTCTATTTCCTCCTGAGGACAGTAAAGGAAGGAGCCGTGTCTAAGTCCACCTTCGCGGGGCAGTGCCAATGCCTGACAGGACAGGAGGTAAGTATGGAGGGAAGGAAGAGGAGCAGCCACACAGCACTGACACTGACTGCAAACCCAACCTGTCACGCTGGGCTACATGAACACTAAAAACACTCACTATCCATGGGGAGAGTCACCAGCTCCAAACAGTAGCTGTGTAAAAAATTTTATTGAAAAAAATAAACAGAGTCTACTTCCAAAACTTCAGTATGTTTTCATAGTAAGCTTTATAAATAGTTTCTTTTGGATTACACAATGGCTATACAGCAAGTAGCCGTCAGTCTCACAAACACCAAGAACAAACACTCCCTTGAGCCTGACAGTGCAGCCCACCTGGCTACCCGTCCCTTCCTGCAAGCTCACTAACTGCTTCCAAGAAATGCATCCATCTCCAACACTTGCCACTGGACAGCCACTGCTGTAACACGCACAAGTTATCCAATTGCTTTAAAAAAATAAATCAACCTGCTCTTTACGAAATCCTACTTCCTCGTGTTGTTACTTTCACGCAATACTTCATTCCCAAGACTCTCGGCAAAAAAAAGTTATGCTGTTAATCGTATTTCTCACCCCACCCTAATATTAGCAGTTATAGCACACAGGGCTACCTTCTTATGCTGTTAATCGGATTTCTCATCCCACCCTAATATTAGCAGTTATAGCACACAGGGCTACCTTCATTGTTAGTATTTTCATCCCACCCTAATATTAGCAGTTATAGCACACAGGGCTACCTTCATGTTAGATCCCTAATATTAGCAGTTATAGCACACAGGGCTACCTTCTTAGTGTTAGATTCTACCCCACCCTAATATTAGCAGTTATAGCACACAGGACTACCTTCTTATGCTGTTAAGATTTCACCCACCCTAATATTAGCAGTTATAGCACACAGGGCTACCTTCTTATGCTGTTAATCGTATTTCTCATCCCACCCTAATATTAGCAGTTATAGCACACAGGGCTACCTTCTTATGCTGTTAATCATATTTCTCACCCCACCCTAATATTAGCAGTTATGACACACAGGACTACCTTCATGTTAGATCCCTAATATTAGCAGTTATAGCACACAGGGCTACCTTCATGTTAGATCCCTAATATTAGCAGTTATAGCACACAGGGCTACCTTCTTATGCTGTTAATCGTATTTCTCACCCCACCCTAATATTAGCAGTTATGACACACAGGGCTACCTTCTTATGCTGTTAATCGTATTTCTCACCCCACCCTAATATTAGCAGTTATAGCACACAGGGCTACCTTCTTATGCTGTTAATCGTATTTCTCACCCCACCCTAATATTAGCAGTTATAACACACAGGACTACCTTCTTATGCTGTTAATCGTATTTCTCATCCCACCCTAATATTAGCGGTTATAACACACAGGACTACCTTCATGTTAGATCCCTAATATTAGCAGTTATAACACACAGGGCTACCTTCTTATGCTGTTAATCGTATTTCTCATCCCACCCTAATATTAGCAGTTATAGCACACAGGGCTACCTTCATGTTAGATACGCTTCAATACACTTGACACGCTAGCGTACTCTTCTAAACCACACATGCCACTTTCATTCCTTATTAAGTAAGAAGTCAGACGTTCCTTTCCAGGAAGGTAAAAGTGATAGTGTGTACAACAGGGTTGAATCCCAAGCAGCCTGGCTGCAAATCTGCTCCCAATTCCAGTGCCCCTGCCTTCAGGACTTGTAGCCGCATCAATGGACATCTATGTGCATTCACACTTCCCCGTGGCTTCTGCACCTGATCAGTCCATTCTTGTCTCCCCCTCACCCCATTCCACCATCATCTGATGTGGAATATGCATGCATGGAGGCAAAACACCCACACACATAAAATAAAAAGAGATACAGTAAATAATTCAGGTGTTATGAGAATTCTTTCCCACCAGCCTGATCCCATAGCTGCCTTGCCCCCCAAAAACACACAGAAGCTGTATTATGAAACTGTTGGCCGATGACTAGGGCTTCTTATTGGCTGGCTCTGTCTTAATTATTAACCCATAACTACTAATCTATGTATTTCCACATGGTCTTACCTTACCAGAGAACACCTGACTCGAATCCTCTCTTCCCAGGCTCATGTGACAACTCCCCTCTGCCTAGACTTCCCAGCATCCTCCTCATCTCCTAGCCCCACCTATCTTCCTACCTGACCAATCCGTGTTTTATTCATCAACCAGTAAGAGAAACATATGTCCAGAAGACATCCCATCACACAGGTTATCCTTATTTAGTAAAATTAACACTATAACTCTATTTCCATCCACAAACCCAGCCTTCACTAGCATTATTCTTATATATATTTCTATATTGTTCCACAAAATCCAAAGTCTTGGGAATCTGCACAGTGTTTCTGCTCACTGGTAGACAACGTGTGTACTTTAGTGATCCAATACCACAGCTGGTTTCTTTGCTGTCTCCCTTAAACTGTCTAAAACAAAGAGACAAAAATTAAACTTCAAGGATATGGTAATAGCGACTAAGACAATACAACTGCTTAAGAAATAACTGTTCATGTTAAAATAGACACCAACCCTCCTGAAAGCAATACATAGCCTACTTCATCACTGCGCCCATTTAAATATAATGAGAGTGAAGTACAGAGCCTGCTCAGTTAAGCTTATTACTTATGCAAACAGAAAGAATTTATTTTGTAATTATGTTTATTAGGGAGGAGACCTGTGCTGTGGCACGTGTGTAGATGTTAGAAAGCAACCTGCAAGACCAGTCCTCTCCACTGTGTGGGTCCTGGGGATGACAAGCAAGCGTCAGGCTCAGTGGCAGATGAGCTACTCCATCAGCAACAAGAATTTATCTTCCATTATCAATGTTACTGAGTTAGGTGCTATGAGAAATAGCTGAATGATTAGAAACCACTACACTGTGAATGAACTGATTTCAAAGAGATATGCTGAGTCCTCAGCCTTGATATTTGTGAATGAAAACAGACTTAGTTGAAATCATAACGCATTAGGTGAACCAAATAAAAAAGGGCTGGTGTTCTCTCAAGGTCACAGGGTGAAGTAAGTCCCACATAGAGGGGAGGACGTCATGCAGAGACTGTATGGACTGATGTGTTCATGTGGATTATTCAGAAGCCAGAAGCCAGGAAAACAAGAGCACTCTGTCCCAAACCTTCTCATGAAGTAGGACCCTTCCCACATCTTGGTTGGAGTCTTGAAAGTTGAAAAAAGTAAATTTCCACTTTTTTTTTAAGCTTCCTAGATTGCAGGAAATAGAAATTTGTACAAGAAATACAAATTTCTTACTGATAAACAAGTCCACTGGGAGGACCAGTAATGTGCCTTACAAGCTTTGTGATCTGAAACACAACAACCACACAACCACACAGACCAAACCATCTTCTCCAGTAAGGTGCCTTACAAGCTTTATGATCTGAAACACAGCAACCACACAACCACACAACCTTCTCCAGCAATATGCCTTACAAGCTTTGTGATCTGAAATAAACAAACACACAACCACACAAACCAAACTACCTTCTCCAGTAATGTGCCTTACAAGCTTTGTGATCTGAAACACAACAACCACACAACCACACAGACCAAACTTATCTTCTCCAGTAATGTGCCTTACAAGCTTTGTGATCTGAAATACAACAACCACACAACCACACAAACCAAACTACCTTCTCCAGTAATGTGCCTTACAAACTTTGTGATCTGAAATACAACAAACAAACAAACCAAACTATCTTTTAGGAACTTACTAGTTGTTATGACAAATTTGAAGATCGTCAACGTCTCAGAATTCCTTCCATATGGGCTACCCCAGTTAGTAATCAAAATAAAGTGATGCATTTAATAAATGTCATTTTCAGAAGAGAGATCTGAGATGTATTTCTAATCAGGGTGTGAGGAAGTGTGTGAACACCCGAGGTTAGGGAGGTTAGGGGATAATTCCATTAACGGAAGATGGCATAATCTAACATCATAAAGTAAAAAGAGAGAGCGTACCAACCAGTATCATTCCAACAGGAGTCTGGAAGTGCTTTCCAGCAACAGAAAGTAAGGAGAAGCATTAGCTACTCAAAGAAAGTTCATGAGACTAAAATAAGGAGAGGGCCGAGAGCACATGAAATACACCTACAATAAATACAGGAGCAGGGCAACGAGTTAACAGAGAAGTGGGCTGGCGGAGGGGCATTACCGACGTCAACAAGCCTGCATGGAGAAACAGAAAGACAAATGGATCGCAGCTTCCCGAATAGAGGAAGCCAAGTGTTCAAAGTCTCTACTAACCGTGGCCTTCGAGTGTTCAGTCAATTTTAGGGGTCAGAAACTACTTCTAAAGGATCTCCTTCGTCTCTCTATTGCGCCTAAGTAGCCAGGGAGAGACAGACAGACAGACAGACAGACACAGACACAGACACACACACACACACACACACACACACACACACACACGAAACTCTCCAAGTCAAAACTCGATAAATGACAAGACAGCACCACCCTTCTAAGCACTTGCATGATTTGAAATTATGTACTCTTCCCATCCTTTTACAACGGTCGCTCTCGCAAACTACAGTGACGCCCTCTTACCTTGCCTTACAGCACTCGCGGCGGAACGTGGTGAAGCCTCCTCCCAACCCCCGCCACAAGTTAAACAAAAGAATCAACAAAAATAAAAAAAAAAAATTAAAAAAAAACCCGGGACTGGCACTTGCTCCACCGCGCGGGGCGGCAGCGGTAACTTAGAAGGAACCGATCAACGAGGGTGGGCAGATGATAAGAGCCCTGCGCAGCGGCGGCTGCAAGAGGTGAGCCCGGGCGTGCGTGCATCGCGGCGGCGGCCAACAACAACAACAAAGCAGAGCCTGCCGGCTGCCGGCTGCCCACCCGGCGTGCGGGGCGCTCGCTGGCTTGCACACGGGCTGGAGGGACCGGACGGGACCGGACGGGGCGGGCGCGCCCACGCGTGCAGTCCGTGCACCGATGCCCAGGCACGGCCGGCGTGGAGCACGGGACACACACGCCGACCCGGTGCCGTTCGTTCGGCGGCTGCGCCCGGCCCGGCCCGGCCCGGCGACGCAGGGCGCCGGGCCGCGGTGCGCGGACGCCGGCCACGCTCGGCAGGAACGCCCCCAGCCCCAGGGCCCGGCCGGCCCCCACCCGCTGCTGCCCCGCGCCGGGCCGGCGAGAGCCCGTCCGCCGCGCCCACGCCCCACCCGGCCCCACCCCGCCGCCGCCGCGGAAGTACGGAGGGAAACGGCCCCGCCGCGGTCCCCCGCACCTTACCTAGTGCTACGGTCCCAGCCGCCCGCCATGTTTCAACGCAAGCCCGGGGCGCCCCGAGCCCGGCGTCGTCGGGAGTTATCGCGAGAACAGAGGGAGGCGACTCTCCGGCAGCAGCAGCTGATCGCGTTAGAGCCGGGAGGGGGAGGCGCGAGCGGAGACCTCGCGATGTTTCCCGCGTGTCGGTGGCGCGTGACGCCATCAAGCGGCGCGGCGAGGCTGGACCGGGGCGTGGCTGCGTGGACGGGAAGCGAAAGGAGCCACGAGGCGCGCTTGGCCGTTTCGAGGAGTGCGTGGGGGTGAGGGAGGGAAGGAAGTGGGGCGGGCGGAAGACAGAGAGAGGGAGGGAGGGAGAGAGACGGGAGAGAGAGAGAGAAAAGGGAGAGAGAACTGTTTTAAAACGCTTTTCCTTTCTCATTTAACCCCGACATTGCTATTGCAAAGTGATACCATTGCTTACTTGCTTAATAATTAGGTAAGGGAATCTTAGTTTCAAGGCCCCGGGTTAAGGAGTAGTTAAGAGCTGTCAAAGCGAAACAGACCGGGAAAATCTTGAGACTGCAGTACTAAACCGTACACCAGCCGTTCGTTCATATCATGGTGCTTTACTTGGTGGATACCTTTTACTGAGAAAGGAGAGCTCGTATACCCCCAAAGCAAGGGCATGCCCTCTGGCGGCAACTTAATTTCCAGACTTATCAAGAATCCGGTTATTTGAAAGGTCCCCGCTGACTTGTTCAAGGAACATAGTTGAATGTATAAGCACAGTCTCTGCAGCCAGGATTTCCTAGGTTAGAAATCCAGTCTGACATCATAATGGCATGTGAATTGGACCGTATTTCATTTCTTTGTGCCTCCATTCCCTCGTCTGTAAAATGGTCATAATATTGCATATGTCTACAACGCAACTTTATCTTAGCTGTAATCTTAGCCATAAAGACATCAACACACAGACATCCCTGGCCCCTTTCCCGACCCCAGGTCTGCATACACAGACTCTCACTTGGATAGAGGCTGGGCTGTTGTTCACGTGGTCCCACCTGACCCTTAGTCTCCAGAGTGTCTTTTCGGGTAATAACTGTCCCCTGAGAGCTTTCACAATAGAGCAAAACTAACTAATTTGATCCTACTATTTTTAAAAAGCCACAATTCTCGAAGCTCACGTGAACACGAAAGTTAATTTCCCCCAAAGAGTGAAACTTGTTCATCCATCAGTTTTGTTTTGTTTGGTACCTGGGATGGAACTTGGGTCCTGATACAAGTTAAGCTGCACCACTTGGGGCCACTGCCCATGTAACCTGCCTGATTTTATAGGTTAATTTCCATGTAACTTGTGGTGGTGTTGTATCTGGGGGGATGGGGGGGGGAATCTACTTTTGAGAAAATCCAACCCATTATGTTTCACTTTGTGGAGCTTGTTTAAAAAGAATCCATGTCCTGTGAAAAATGCTCAAATATTTTCATGGCACCTTTTTACTTCTCTGGGGTTTGGGTATGAACTTTAACAAGTAAATAACAAATGTAAGAGAAACTGATTTTTTTTTTTTAACTATACAAAGGCCCACGTGTATCTCAAGTGGATTTTGTGTTTTATTCCTACCCAGATCTATTCCTTCTCCCGATATAGAAAAATAAACATCACCAGCAGCCTCGAATTTGATTGGATTACAGTCTGTTTCCTTCCTCTCCCTGAGTGCCAATCCCAGTGGTCGCTTCGCTCATGAAACTCCTGTCCAGGAGTGATCACCAGAGTTCCCTTCATCTTGTGCTTCGAGTATAAACGATTGCTAATTCTGTACTCAAATTTTGTGCCAAGTAACTTTTGTTTGCTGAGACAGGCTTGGCCTATATCCCAGGCTGACCCTGAACTTGGGGAAGTTGTGTCTCAGCCTCCTAAGTGCTGGTGCTACAGGTGTGAGACACCAGACTTAGCTGTATATGCATTTTCAAACGTTGTAGAATATGTGCTTCTGTCATTTCTCCATGTTTGTGGGGTGTGTGTGTGTGTGTGTGTGTGTGTGTGGTTTATAGTAAAAGTTTGAATGCCGTCTGCACCATGCTTACGATACTACAGCATCCCGAGTGTGTCTCATAGTTCACTCTCACCCTGTTTTACATCGTTGTGTCTCCCTCCCTTCTTCCTCTTCCTTTCCCTCTGCTTCTCTGTCCTCTTCTTTAGGACATGCTGGCATTGAACTCGCTTTGTGTAACCTTGAACTCCTCACGCTGCTCAGCTTCCACCTCCTGGGTGCTAGGAGTGCAGCTGTCCTGCGCTTTCTTAGAACTCTTTTCATGTCTGTTTCTGTTTGAAGAACTTCCTTCAGCCTTACTTCTAGAACAGGTCTAGGCAGACACACTCGGCTTTGATCTGGGATTGTCATTATCTCTTCATTTTTACAGAATAGCTTGGTTGGGGACAGCTGACGCGCATTTTTCTCTCCATTACCATGAAAAACTAACAACACTCCAGCCCACATGTCTCTGCTGAGAAGTGTACCGTTAAGAGAATTTTGTCTGCCCTGCGTGTTCTTTCTAGTTTCTCACAGCCTTAGGACCCTTCTGTCTTTAACCTGTAAGAGCTTGCTTGATTATAACACTGTTGACTTTGATTATAACTGTTGATTGTAACTTGTTGACTTAAGTTGGATTGGTGACTCTTACCTTTCCTATACAAGGATTTTCCTCTTCTCCGGGTTTGGGAACTTTCCTGTCATTATTTCTGTGGATAGGCTTTCTTCTTCTTTTTCTCTCCTTCTCTTCCTCCCCCTTCTCCTCCTTCTTCACTCACAGGACCTACTTGCACCCCAGTATGCGATGCTTTTTAACCCACCTGCTTTTGACACCTTCTACAAGAGTCTCAATTTCACAAAGAATGTTTTTTAACCTTGGGAACGTGTTGATTGCTTTCAGCTTGATGAGTTCCGCTGTTAGGAGTTTCTGTTCCCCTGAAGCTCATCAAATTTTCTTCAAACAGTAATTTCAGCTTCTCACTGAGACTTCTGTGCAGGTTACTGCCTGAGTCTACATGAGCTCAGAGTTCCCTAAAGTCCCCTAAAAGCTCTTGGTGTAAGCTAGTGTGACATGTGAGCACCCAAAGGTAAGATGTGTACACTAGTCCGATTTCCACTTAGCCTGCCTGTCCCCAGGGAGACTGGTTTCCTGGGAACTTGCTGTCCACGTTTTAGCACTGGATGGCACCCAGCTGCAGAGTTGCTCCAGCTCTGTCTGCTGTGAGGGTCTTGTCGTTGTTTTAGATGGAAATCCAAGCTAGGTTTGTTCCAGTATATAGTCTTGGAATGTTGTTGAAAGAGACATTGGAGATCTAGAAACAGCCCACCTTCTGGATAAGATTCTCCCTGGTTCCGGGTTAGGGTTAGATGCCTCTTCCACAGTTACTGGCCTGCAGTGAGGCTGCCGGACTCTGGGCAGGGTCACCATGGACAGACCCACTTCCAACTCCTGTGTCACATGTAGCCAGTAATTCCACCCAGCTGTGTGATACACTGAGCCCACAGCCTGACAGTTTCAGTATAACACTGCTGTAGTAACAGACTCTCGCTGCTAAGGAGGGTTTGTGGACCATGGTCATTGTAAATAGACACAGGCTAAACTCGCTGGCCCGGTAGTCCAACAGACACGGGCCGCCTGTCCTGCCTGGGTCTGCTGCTGCCAATAAGAGTCCTTATTGGCAGGCAGATTTGGAGCTCCGGGGTCTTTGGGGGTCTTCCTTGTGTTGAGATTTATCAACACAGCACTAAGTTACAAGGCAGAGTCTCAGGCTTACAACCTTGCCCAACCCTGATGACAAATGTGTCTCACGCGATGCTGTTCTAGCCAAGGTTGGGAGAGCAGCGCTGAAGACCCCCTTGGCCACCTACGCTAGGGCCAAGCTGGGTCACGCCTAAATCTCACTGCCATAGTACCTGCTTAATCTTAGGGACACATTGGGGTCACACCACAGCTGGCTGTGATGCCAGCCAAAACAAGTCTGTCTCGCTGGGACAGGGTCTACCTGATGCCAGAGAAGTTTCAAAGCCCGATGCGTAAGCAATGTCGATAACCGTTGGGATACTGGCTGTGAGGGAAACTACCAAGATAGGAGGCAGCAGAACCTTACAATCTCTGGGACTGGTCCTGTTCCAGAAGGGAAGCGTGTGCCTCCGCTCCGCCCCAAAGTTGAAGTGAAGTGGCCGGAACTCTTAATCTGTGTACCAGCACACGGGCAGACACACGGGCCCGATGTCAGAACCAGGCTGCAGGTTCCATCTGTGAGCTCTGACCCACACACCAGATCTCCTGTTCCCCGCGACGGAACCAAAGAGCTTCTTGCAAAAGTAGTCAGTCAACTCACAGAGCTCTCCACATCCCTGGGTCTCACTGGTTACAAGTCTGAACCCGAGGGGCTGACATGGCAACTTCTTCCCACCTTATCCAGCTGCCAGCTTGCCTGTTTCACTAAGCACAGGTGCTGTGCACCCTTACTTGACGTCCTTAGCTGCTGTGAGCTCGATGGGAGTGTTGTTCGGCTGAGTCAGCAGCCCTCCTGCTCTGCCACTAATCCTTAGGGGGAATTTTGAGAAGAATAACTAATTAAAAGAATTGGAAACATGAGAACTGGGCAATCAGAAAGATGCCCTGAAATCTTGAACAGTGCTGCTATCCAAACCAGTTTAACCCAGTAACAAAAGGCAGTTTGCTTCCTAGACATAACAGTTTTATTGTGAAAGTTTTATTGCCTGGAAATACCAGCACTATGGTAGATTCTTCTCATCCAGAAAGGGAGAAAAAAACTGCTAATAAAATCTCCATAACTTTCAAAATTTGAATTAAAATTTTATACCTCTAAAACAAACCCATTGTAAGCACAATGCAATGATTTTAGTAAAATTGTAGCTATATGATCACACACAATTTCAGATTATATATATGTATATATGTTCTTCTCCAAGGTAAGTCACAGAATTCTGATGGGAGCCAACCACAATGCAACCCTTCCACCAAACTTTCCCGTTACTCACTCATAAGATGCCCATTTCAGAAGGGATCCTACCCCATCCCCGGGAAGAAAGAAATGCTGCACAGAAAGGCATGATGTGTGAGTGTGTGTGTGTGTGTGTGTGTGTGTGTAAATGAGTGTGTGAATGAGTGTGAGAGAGAGTGTGTGTGAGTGTGTGTGTGAACGAGTGTGTGTGTGAACGAGTGTGTGTGTGAATGAGTGTGTGTGTGAATGAGTGTGTGTATGAGTGTGAATGAGTGTGTGTGTGTATGTGAGTGTGTGTGAATGAGTGTGTGAGAGAGAGAGTGTGTTTGAGTGGTGTGTGTGTGTGTGTAATAACCATTTGTGAATGAAACATTCTAAACATTAAAAGGGCAAAGGTAAAGTAGAAGGATTTAAATGAGAAGATGTAAAATAAATTGATTGAGTGGTTTGCTGAAGAGAAAAAAAGGCTAGCCAACAAAGTAGAATACAGACGCAAGCTCTCATTTTATAGTCTCTAACTTGGCAAAAGGGGGCGAGTTTGAGAGCGAAGAATGCAGAGGAGAATCCAGCAGCAGCACACTGCTGCTGGGGAGCTGTTACTGGGGCCCGGCTGTGGGCAACCCAGCCTCTGTGAATTGAAGACGTCAGAGTACTTAGACTCAACTGTTTCTCTGGGCATTGTTTCTGAGATGGCTGCATTTCAGTGTAAATATCTGGGGCAAATTTAAAGCCCTTATGTGATTCTTAGATGCAAACAGGATAGAGACCAGTATCACGGGAGAAAATGATTTAGTCATGAACCACTAGACTGAGAAATATTTTATATATGTGTGTGTATATATATGTGTGTGTGTGTGTGTATACACATATATATATGCAAAACACTGTGATTCTAAATACCCATTATAGAAACAGAGAACAAATATAAAATACTCCACAGCAGGAAACACAGATTTGCCCATTAGCTCTTTGGGTGAATCTTTTAAAACAGTGCAGAGTTTACAAAACAAGTTTAGACTTGATACCAGAAATAAATACAGTAAAATGTAATGTTTAGGCTGAAACAAAGTACCTACTAGGTTTGGAACTTGCTGTATAGCCCAGGCTGACCTCAAATTCATGAGGATCTTTCTGAGACTGTTTTCAAAGTAGTAAACTACAAGTTTGTATCACCACACCTGGCCATTGATCCACTATAATTGTTTTACTTGGATGTTTTTTAAATTTTACAGTTTATATGAAGTTACTCATGTCTCCTAGAGATTAACTCTTTACCAGGTGATATCAGCAGGCATTCTCTTTCATCGTGTTGACTTTTTGTTCTGCTGATTATTCTCTTTATTGTACTTAAGGATTTTTTTTAACATTACTTTTGTGATGAGATGTCCTTCTGTATGCTGCAAATGCGTGTTGCTTTTATTGCTTTTATTGGTTGGTAAATAAAGCTAATTTGGCCATTGGCCAAGCAGAATAGAGGCAGGCAGGAAATCCAAACAAAGATTCTGAAAGTAGGCAGAGTCAGAGAGACTCCACTTAGCCGCTGGTGAAGCAAGATTGTAGGGCCCTGCATGGACCCCCCCCCCAGGCACTCCCAGCAAGCCTGAAGCTGTTGGCTGGAACATCTTGCTCCCTGAGTTGTTATTGCTACTCTTCCTGTTTTGCTACACACACATCTGCTGGGGAGGAGTAGCTAAGCCTGAAAACCCTGTGATTTTCCACTGTGCCGTGAGTCAGTGTATAAGCCCACTCCTTCCCCTCAATAAATGGCATTCGACATTCCGACATTACTGTTGAACAAATGACCCACCGTCTCGTCTCTTATTTCAACCTGTAGGCCTTTGCCCGATTGGTGGAGCAGATTGTAGCCTGGGCGCTACACAGGATGTGAAGTAACAAGCAACAATCCTCACGGTAAAATATAGGATAATAGAAGTGGGTTAATTTAATTGTGAGGTCTAGTCGGTAATACGCCCGAGCCATTGGTTAATCGGGAACTGGCGAGTGGGATGAGAACTCTCCAGCCAGTTTTGTATAATTCCCTTTGTCACACTTGCTGTTTCTTGTGTCCCTAGGGGAGCAGCCAGAAACAATCAGCTGTGTCAGCATCTGGACAGCTCCTGGTGGTTCCTCAGCGGTTTCAGACCCTCAGGCAGACCTTTCTGTCTTCCATCCATGTGCTATAGGCTGAGCCGCTGGGCTCAGAGGACCAGGTCCCCACTGCCCCTGTTCTGGTGGGCAGAGCTCCCTCCCCTTACAGCGCAAAGCGGTCTGTCTGTGAGCCACTCAGCCACGCTGCTGAGCCAACCATGGTTCACAATCTCTGCCACTTTTCAAGATCTGTGGCCTGGGGCACGGTCCGTAACATCACGCTCTGCCTTCACGTAATTTTACATAATGTTTTTGAGATTATAATGTAATATAAATACTCAAAGGGGATTCAACCAACTGACGTTTACAACGGATCATAAGTAGGTGTTGGATAAAAGTCAAAGTGTTAGGCAGATGGTTTTCAATACGAGAAGGACTCAGCGGTCATGAGAGGCCAGCACAAGATCCTTGACATGCCACATTAAATTAACCTAATTTCATTTTTAGAAGATTTAATTACGAGGTGGCCAGGGGAAACAGGATAGAGTTAATGAATTCCGACTTGAGTGAAACACTTAATAAATGTCTCATGATGCCTGTGTGAGCAGAGAAAATAGTAGATAATTATTGTATGGCTGGGAAGTCCATTAACTTTCAGCTGATTGAGAAGCCATATAAGACTTGTTAACCTGGGGGGAGAATATCTTTTTTTTTTTAAGATTTATTTTTAAGAGGAGAATTCGAGTGCAGCCCCCGCCCTCTACTATCATGAACTGTGCAGTCCCAGTTCCCTACATTTGGGGATATCTCAGGGACCAGCACATCCAAGTGCAGCCGATGAGCCTCGCCCTGGGACACTCCCTTCTAATCACAGGACACACACGCGTGAATGCATGCACTCATGCACCAGATGTGTGCACACACTCAGGCACACAGGAGATGGTGGGACCATTTAGGAGGTACAACCTTATATAAGAAGTAAGAGGCTGGTCCTGCCAGCTTGCGCTCATGCAAGGATCCACCACAGGCCCAAAAGGGACCCTGAACTGAGACCTCTAAAACATCAATCCTGCTTCCTCTTTCCCTGTTCACTTTGTACTTTGTCACAGGAATGAAATGGCGGTTAGCAAAGTTTCCTTCCTAGTCTACTGGAAAGTTAGAGTTGCTCTTGGTTCTTTTCAGAGATTTCTCTCTGCTAGTGGACGGGGCACCACACAACCATGAGGAGTGAGTGTTTTGAAACCCCTCAGCCTGCTTTAGGGCCTGGATGAACCATACAGTCTCCGCCTTTCCCACACACCAGCCTGCGTAAGATACCTTTCTGACAGTGAACACGGAGTATATGGCTCCAGTATTGAGTAGAATCTCTTTAGGTATATCAAAAAGGACTTCTTGAAAAAATAAAAATCAGGACTGTGTAAAAGGGAACCGGACAGACCTTTGGCTGTCAACCTTCATTTTCTGCAGAAGAGATTGTTAGAAGTCATATATACCTGCTCCCTCTCCATCCTGGGAACTTTGAAAAACAATCTCTATTCTTTATATACAGAATTAAAAGTAGTATTTAGAATGTTACAGCTTAGTGATCTTGCTTGTTAATGAAGACCAAAGAAGAAAAGCAATCATGAACTGCTTGATCATGTGCCAAGAATTGGTATAAACACATGACTAGACCCCAATCCGTTGCCTTTTGTAGGAGTTAAGTAACCAAGAATATGTAGGCTTATGTTTCACATTAATTTAAAATAAATGACCCAGCTGCTTTATCTCTATCTCATGAAGAATATATTGATAAACACTTTACCAAACTTGTTTTAAGACATATTTCTAGATTACCACAAGAACTGAATTACCAGATAAGTACAATCAACATCTCAGGCTGCTTTCTTGTTAAAAATTTTTCGTTGTTTGATTATTCCAAAGAAGTTTTTTTGGTTGGTTGGTTGGTTTGGTTCTTTTTTCGTTGTTTTGTTTTTGTTTTTTGTTTTGTTTTGCTGTTGTGAGTGGGATTTCTCTGATCTTCTTTTGGCATGTTTGTAAGTAGGATGTAAGCAGGAAAACCAAATGATATGAAAGACTTTGAAGACTCCCCATGGAAGGCCTCACCCTCCCTGGGGAGCAGAAAGGGGATGGGATGGGGGTTTCAGGGAGGGGGACCGGGGGAGAATGGGAGGGTATGGGAACTGGGATTGATATGTGTAACAAGCTTGTTTCAAATTTAAATAAAAACGTTACATAAAAATTTTAAAAAAGGAAGTGGTTAGAGGTACATTAAGGTCATAGTCAAGGGTGGTTTGTAGGATTGGTTATTCAAATCTGCTGCTTTTTGTAAGCTGCTACTAAATTAATGGCATTCACTGACCCCACCCAGTCTTTCCACAGTTTAGGGCCAGTGATTCTATTACACAGACAGGCAGAAGATCAGCCTCACTGCAACAAGAAGCTAAGTTGGGAGACTCACTTGAATCGTTTGCTTGCATTTTGGAGGTGGTGACTATTTTAAACTGGGGCCTCCTGCGTGCTGAGCAGGCCACTCCCTCAGCCCAAGAGACTCAGTCTTGATCGGGTGATAACTGGTACAGAAATGACACTATGTATCGAAAGAGGATAATGGCTAACACCGAGGGTTACTTGCTTTCAAAAGCCCGTGTCATCAACAGGATAAAGAATCAAACGATAAGAGGTCCGAGTCTCTGGCTTAACCTTAAATGTGATGAATATGATATTGATGACATCTGGAGTGTGTAATCTTTATAGATTCAAGCTTTTTCCGGCATTGATTTACAAACTCCCCGTACGAATCCTTTAACTATTTTTCAGAACTATTGAAAACCCAAGGTTCACTTGTTCAATTTTTTTTTTCCCCTGTTGAAGAAAAAAATTTAATTACTTAGGCAATCGTTGAGTTTCATTTCCTTTATATAATACAACTCGCATTTCCCCAATTTTAATGACATGAAAAGCATTTGCTCTTTTGGCACCTATCCTAGGGTCTGCTACACCTAGTGGTGTGTCTCTCCTCTGGTGTGTCAGGACGAATGTCAGTCGCCAATGTCCTTGGGCCCACCCCTTCTAGGCCAGTGTCTCTCTCCTGCCTTTTCTTATGCTAGTTGTAGCGGTCACTGCTTTATAACCGGTTTTATCATGGGATGGGGCAATTCTCCTTGTCATCTGGTTGCCCACTGGCCTGGAGCTTGCCAAAGTAGATCTGCCTGTCTCTGCCTCCCAGCATTGGAATTACAAGTGTGCGGCCACCACACCTGGCTTCATATGTGTGTATCAAACACAGGTCTTGATGCTTGCTTGCAAAGAAGGCAAGCGTTTTATAGAATGAGGTCTCTTCCCCAGCCCTGAAGTTTTTCCCAGAGGCATTTTTCATGCAAGATAAAGGGTTTAACTCTTGGCTGACTGATTTGCCCAGGGCAATTTATCATCTCTGTATCTGAGTTTTATGTTTACACAAAGCAAAAGGTCAAAATACGTTTTAAAAACTGACCGTGGAAACGTTAGGCTGGAGCACAGCTGATGAGCGAGCATGGCTGATGAATGTGTTGATGCTTGTCAAATGATACTTGGTTCATGTAACCCATGCAGCCTCTTAGTTCTCAAGACCTGCCATGCCTGGAAGGACTCGGGAGTTCCTTATCGGGCTTGAGAATCGTTTCATTACATTTTAACGTCACCCGTCCAGAGAGATGCTTGCTGGTTAACGGCACGTGTATCTTTGTGGCCCTCATACCTATATCCCCGCTCCCAGCTCTCACACACAGCCATGGGTCCTCACACCCTGCTCACTCTGCTCCCCTCACTGTTCCCATCTAACACATATCTTACTGTATTTCACAATGCTTCATCTCCTTGTTACACTTTAGCTTTAGGAAGGACAGGGGTTGGGGACCATTTGGTAGTTCACTGGGTCCCTGGCCCACAATAGATGCTCCACAAATATCTATAGTGGGGAGGGGGGGGAGTGAGGGATTTATGTAGAAGAAGAAGAAAGAAGAAAAGCATTATTGGGCTTATTTGAGCCATTGACATTTAAATATCGAATATTCCTTAAAGCAGCAAGAAACTAATGCTATTCTTGAATGAAATGTTAGCTCCCACAGGGAGAAACATGGCATTTTATAGTACAGGATATTACACAGAGCATGGATGACATAATATATCCATTATAGCCATGCAGGTCTGCTAGCTGTAATCTGAAGAGACACAACAATCCCATAAGGTTCTAGCTGACAATTTCATATCACAGAAATGCTAGGTTAGAAAATTACAGGGCATTTTCAGTGACACTGCAACAAAGCCAGAGTTGTCAATAGGCAATATAAAAAAAAGACATATTTCCCAGGAAACTTGTCTCTGTATGAGACTCTAATATACAGAGAGGTACTAAAGTTGCCAACGGGATCATTTTAAAGTTTCACTTATTTATTTTGTATGTGCATGTGTGCATTAGTTACTTTTCTATTGCTGTGCTAAAACACTGTAGCCAAAACACGGCAGCAGCAGGAGGAAGCCAAGAGCTCGCATCTCAACTATAAAAACATAGCAGAGGGAGAAAACCAGAACCGCCCCCAATGATGTACTTCCTAAGGCAAAGCTGTGCTACTGAAACCTCCCCCAAACAAAGCTGCTTCAAATATCCTAGGCTACAGAGGGTGTTTCTCAATCAAAGCACTGCATCCTGCTTCCTGGTCCGTGTAGGCTCAAGGCCATGCCGTAATGCAGAACGAATGTGTTTAGTCCCATTTTAGAAGTCTACATAGCCTTTCACAGTCACAAAATTGATTCAAAATCCAAAATCTATTTTTTTTTTCTTTTCTGAGACTCAAAGAACTCTGAATCGTTACTTTCTATAAAATTTTTTTTAAAAGTACACAACATACTTCTAACATAAGGCACGAAATACACAGATTTACCATTCCCAAGGGAAGGAATGCGGTAATTAGGTAAGGTAATTAGGAAGGAATTAGGTAAACACTAACCAAAGCAAGACCAAAATCCATTAGGGCATACACAAATCTTACAACATCATGTCTAATGCCTGGGATCTTAATTTTAAAATTCTATGGCTTTGCCCCACCAGCTCTGCTGCCTGCAACACACTTCTCTCTCCTGGGTGGACCCCACTCCCCTTGGGCAGCTTTTCTTGGCAGAGCTCATGGCCCTGGCATCTCTAACGTCTTAGGTTTCCTACTGCAACCCAGACTTTACATTTGTAGTCTTATTCAGTGGCCTCTTGGGGCCTCCTGCCCCCTCCGCCTTCCTGTAGGGACTTCCCTACTACACAATATCCAGCCTCAGTGGCTCTCTGAAAACATAAAGAATCCAAGACCCTTTCATGTTGGGGGCCATGAAAGGGACAACGTTGGAACTCGTGGAACACAGCTGGGCAGTTTGGCAAAGCCATACCTGAGTGAGCCCCGGAGAGACAGAGCCCTGAGGACTATGTGTCCTGAGGACCTCGTACTATTATTGAGCGTGGCTCCCATTGTTGCCTTTGAGCTCACCACGCCCCTCATAATCTGTGGGTTGTATGGAAACCCTCAGGGAGTCTCCAGCCCCCTACTGGGCCATTGTCACTCGTTCTCACAATTATAGTGACTGACTTTTTCCAAGCATTGCTGCTGGAGCAGATTAATGACTCAACCTCCACACTTAGAAAGAATTTAGACATGTAGAATTATTAGTAAGGTTGGGTTAGGGTGTTTTTGTTAATGGCTTTGAGATAGAAAATCTTGGGGGGACAATTTAAAGTTTTCAAAGACACGTTTTTAATAGTTAAACAAGGAATTCATTGAGATCAGGGAACAAAACAATGGCAGTCTGGCTGCTGCTGGCTGATGCACCTTTCTTGCTACGGTGGGTTGGTGATCAAAGGTGATGATTAATTCCTTGTACCTATTTCTGCCCTCAGCTTCCTGATATATCTGTTGATAAGTGGATATGCACTCGGAGGATTTTAAAATAGAACTCACTGGTTGTTTTTCATATATAAACGTTTATCTTAGTGATTCCTTTAGGATTTTTTTTTTTAATAAGATTACCTTTTGAGACAAATAATAAAATAATTGATCCTTTCTTTGTAACTGCAAAATGCAGCCTGCCACCAAAGGAACTGTCTTACACTCTGTTAATCTACTGCAAGCTGCTTGGGTGTAAATGCATGTGGGTTCTTGGGACAACTTGTTTTTCACCTGTAATAGGTCAAATGTTTAACCATGCAAGGGATATGAGAAATGTGTTTGTTACCTGTATTGATCTCAATCCCTCCGCTTAAAAAGCAAAATGTAACCACTTATAACTTTTATATTGCTTGAAAGATTCTGCTTGGGTAGTATACAAGCTTTAAGGGGAAAAATAAAGAGGGGGGGGGGGAAATACCAGGAAAGATGTAGGAGAAAGACATCAAGAGAGACATAAGCGAAACATCAAGGTAGAAGAACAAAACAGAAGAGGAATAGAGTAGAACAAGCGACAGAAACAATGATAAAATGAAGAACTAAGCTTTGGCCCTCAGAAAAGTCTTCATGTGTCTGTCTGTCTGTCCATCTACCATCTAGACTGCTCTGCGTCTGCTCCTCAGTTTCTCCAACCTGCTGAAGACTTGCCATTCATCAGCACCCTAGGTGAGATCCTGGTATGTTGGAAGCACGTGTGTGTGTGTGTGTGTGTGTGTGTGTGTGTGTGTGTGTGTGTGTGTGTGTGTTTCCCTTTTTTGCCGGTCCCAGAGAGTTAGGTTTTACTCCCTCAGACAGGGAAGTCAAGTTGAGGGTTAGTTCGAGGACTCATGTAACCCCCTCTATCCCTGAGCTGCTGGAGGCTGGTCCTCATGGCAGCAATATTTTCATTCCCATATCTTTAAGATGCAAGGAGAAACCTTGGTAGTAGTATTCCAGGGGAAGAGAAGTGATCTGATCTAGGGCCGAGCACAGCACCGTGTAGCCTGGTTAACAATGCCTACTGTTCTTAGGAAGAAAGATTTCTTAGATAAATTTCTTACGTCTTATGACTCGGTGACTTCATCCCTTGGAATTTATCCCCAGAAACCAATCTCAGCCTCAGAGCTACTTCCTGGCCTTTGTGTCTTTATGGAACAGGTTTGTTCCCCGGGCTCACAAAGCTATCTGCAACTGTTTCCAAGTTGTTTTCATCGTCTAGATTACTCCAGTTCCTTCCCCATTTCTCTCCCGACTGTGAGCCAGAAACCTTTCGTCGGTGGTAGCAAGCCTGTTCTTGAACACTTTCTGGATGAGTCAGTGGGTCACCTGATCAGTTGTTATCTGCACAATGGTGACAACTATTGTTCTGCTTCTATTCTTTGTCTGAAGTTAGGCAGGATCTGTATTTGGTTGGAGGATTATTAAAAACACCAGGAAAGCCTGAGGACAACATGCCTTCAGCACACAAGCAGCCTTTATCCAAGAGCATGCGGGCCTGAGTTACTGCAGTCACTGTCTGACAGCTGCAGGCCTGAGTTACTGCAGCCAGGGTCTGAGATGCAGGGCTGTGGTTACTGCAGCCAGGGTCTAAGATGCAGGGCTGTGGTTACTGCAGCCAGGGTCTGAGAGATGCAGGGCTGTGGTTACTGCAGCCAGGGTCTGGAGATGCAGGGCTGTGGTTACTGCAGCCAGGGTCTGAGAGATGCAGGCCTGAGTTACTGCAGCCAGGGTCTGAGATGCAGGGCTGTGGTTACTGCAGCCAGGGTCTGAGAGATGCAGATCAGAGGTAATGCAGCCACGCCTATTCTGGATCTGGATTCTACAGTCATTTAACAAGATGAAGTTTCTAGAGCCGCCCTAATTTCCACACAACGCCGAGCAAAATGAAAAATAGCAAATGTAAGAAGTTAAGGGAGGTTCCAGCTTAAAAAAAAAAAAAAAAAAGAAGACTCTCATTTCAAAGGCTGTTCTAAACCCTCTTAAACACAGAAAGACAAACCTTATGAAATTTTTATACAAGTTCTAGCCTGGGTTAGAATGAAAACCATCAATGCTCAGGAGTCCTGAGATACGTTCATACATGTTGGGCTAAGAATTTTAAATCAATCAAGTTTCCTGTGTTCTTACACTTAGTTCAGATTCTAGCAGGACCTACCAGGGTGACCTTGAGCTGTGGAACAAGGAAGAAAGCATCCTCCCCCCCACCCCACCCCCCAAATCATGTTTTCACCAGCTCAGGCATCTTGGGGAAATACCGGCTGATGTCTTCCCATGGTTTTTTCTCAGAGGATACAAACTTTGGGAACCTCCAGCTACCCAGAAAGTTAGCCCAGGGACGCTCCATGGGGTGAGAGGGATGGGGACCCATGTCTTCATGTCACACCCTGCTCCTCTTTCTTGAGGGCCAGCAATCCTCGCTCCTGAACTGTTTGTTGTACGCTTTCCTTCCAGCCGTAAAATGTCTTTGGAGCCTTCATTAATATCACCAGGCTATTTTCAGACGGGGAAGGAAAAATATAAGGCTTATTTGACAAGAGTAATACAAATATGTAAGGGAAAAAAAAAAAACTGCACTGAAGATGAGACAGACAGGTTTGTTCCTATCCAGTCTCAAAACAGTATCTGACAGGGTTGCAGCTCGAGAGGCCACACTTTATAAAGTCCTAAGAACCCAGAAATGGGTCCAAGAGTCTTCAGTTACAGGCAAAACTCACCCATGATGCTAGGATCCAGGGTGCTCGGCGACTTCTACGGGAGTGACAGGCAGCAGCAGGGGCAGGCAGGGACTACTCATGTTTGGCACTTTCATTCTCCACCCAAGTGTCAGTTACGTGGGTATGTCCATGTTGTGAAAATTATTCTACCTATAAACTTAAGAGTTTAATGCTTTTTTTTTTTTGTAGCATTATAGTGATGTCAAAAACTTCAATCTGGAGGATGTCACAGTGGTCAAGAGCACTGGCTGCTCTTGCAGAGGACCTGGTTCCAATTCCCAGCACCCACATGGCGGCTCACAACTCCAACTCCAGTTCCAGGGGATCTGATGCCCTCCTCTGACCTTCTGAGATATCAAGCAAACATGTTAACATGTTTTGGGTTTTTTTTTTTTTTTTTGCAAACACACAAGGAGGCAAAATACTCGTATACACAAAATAACCCAATAAATATTTTAAAAGAGCAAAGGAACCGATATCTATTAATTTGCCATGTCAACGCCTACTGATAGATGAAGTATGTAGAGACTGAATCCATCAGTAGTCAGGCGCACACCAGCACTTCTGTTTGTTACTAAGCCTTACATATCTCAGGACTGTTACTTCAGAAAGTCGCTGAAGTTATTTTTCAGCTCTTTATTCAAAGCAGGTTCCTGCATACAGGCGGGGACCTCGGTTCTGGCCGTAACTACCCCCATTTCCATTTCTCGCATGATGACACCAGCTCGGTCAAGGGTTTCGGGATGCCCTTTATTTAAAGCAGCAGCAGCAGTTACCGAGTACCTTGCAGATGTTAATGTCTCCATAACAGAGGCTATTATCATGGCCGTTATCTGTTACGCACGCTAATATGAAGATTCAATTTCATTTTTCAAAGTCACCCTTTGAATTATTGTTTGGTGGTAAAGAAACTTAGTTCTAAAGTTATTCTTTTTTCTTTCTTTCTTTCTTTCTTTTGATAAAGACAGTTCCTCTTGGTCTGTAGGGAGGTCAAGTTGACCTTGAACTTGCAACTCTTCTGCCTCAGGCTCCTGAGTGCTACTGGGATTACAACTAAGTTCTACTATGCCTGGCTCAATTCTTCTTTGAGTACAGGTGACTACCCAGACAGGCTTGGAGGTATAAACCTGT
This sequence comes from Cricetiscus sungorus, assembly GCA_030556225.1. Lineage (NCBI taxonomy): Eukaryota > Metazoa > Chordata > Mammalia > Rodentia > Cricetidae > Cricetiscus > Cricetiscus sungorus. The sequence continues at coordinate 52,406,916 of JANBXA010000735.1, forward strand.
GTTGTGGAACTTCCAGCAGCCGTTTCACCCCCTCCTCAAAAACACGGACGCCATATTAGTTATGAAACCGTTGGCCAGTGGCTTGGGCTTCTTATTGGCTAAGCTCTGTCTTAATTATTAACCTATTTCTATAATTCTAAGTATTTCCACGTGGTCTTATCTTACTGGAGAAGTGTCCGGACCTCTAACTCCTTTGCGTGCTCACATGGCGACTGACCTGCCTACCTTTCCCAGAATTCTCCTCATCTCCTAGTCCCGCCTATGTCCCTGTCTCTATTGGCCATGGTGTTTTATTCATCCAGAAGGACGTCCCCCATCAGCCCTGATACCCTACCTGCTTGGAAGCCGAGGCAGGAGTACCCCAGAGTCAAGGTCTATGTTGCCATGGAGTGAGTTCAAAGCCCCACAGGCCAACGTTGCTGTCTTTGGAGCACCACCGACAGTGTCAACTAGGCTGGCATCTAGTGACCCTCAGTGGAAAGGGACTCTCACAGCTTCCGCTTCTGTCTTACCTCCCACAGCAACCGCAGTCCCCTTTCACATTTGAAGTGCGGCCCTGGAAGCCTACAAGGTCGGTAACGTTGACGCAGAGTGCAGCAATAATGGGCACTGAGTTCCCACAGAGATAGACCATGATATAATAGTCTTATCCTAGAGTATTGAGGTGCATGGTGGAAAGATCCATCTTCCAAGACCAACTCCCTGGCCCCAAGACTTCGTTCCCACGACTAGAAAGTATGGTACAATGATATTTGCAATATATATATATATATATATATATATATATATATATATATATTATATACATACATACATACATACACACATATATATATATAAATCAATACGTGGTAAAGCACTTGCTTAGTAGAGAGAGAGAGAGATGTTCAGGTCCCAGCAACTCACAGCTATCTATATAGCTCCAGTTCCAGGAGATCTGGCACCTTCTTCTGACCTTGGGCACTAAGCATGGAAGTGTTACACATATAAAATATAGGCAAGGGGCTGGAGAGATGGCTCAGAGGTTAAGAGCACTGGCTGCCCTTCCAGAGGACCTGAGTTCAATTCCCAGTAACCCCACGGTGGCTTGCAACCGCAGTAATGAGATCTGGTGCCCTCTGCTGGCCTGCAGACATATGTGCAGGCAGAACACAGTGTGTGTGTGTGTGTGTGTGTGTGTGTGTGTGTGTGTGCGTGCGTGTGTGTGCGCGTGTGTGTATCAAATAAATAAAACTTACAGAAATATAAAAAAACATTCAAAAACATAAAAGACATTTGTGTGTGTGCGTGTGTGTAAGAGAGAGGGTGGGTGTCAATGCTCATGAGGTCTGAGACAAGTTTATTTATTCTGGCCTAAGAATTTTAAGCCATCCACAGGCTTCTTGTTTTCTAAGGCTTAGTTCAGATTCTAGCACAACACTCCAGAGGGCCCTTGAAATAGAGGACAGTGAAGAAGTTATCCCTGCAATCCTGTTTTGTGTGATAAAATCCATCAACACAGATGCCTACACCCAGGAAGTTATCCCAGTGAGGGTCCTTGGGTCATTTCTGTCCCTACAAACCAATGCTCCTCCCCCTTTCGTGAGCGAAGGAGTATATGAAAATATTCACAGTTAAAATTCAGTCCCCGGATGTCGCCAATCATATCTTAGTGCCAGCCTCGGGAGTTTGCTGCCATTCACCTTTCCTACCCAGTGGGTGCCAAAATCATACACGTCCTTGGCAAACAGACTCTGCTGTAAGAGAAAAGAGAAGCCAGTGTTGGACTGGATGTGAAATGCCAAACCACAAACACTGCAACCCTTGCTTTCCTTACTGCCATCTTGATTGATTCAGTGAGGCTGGGCCATAGTGGTGATCCTGCCCCCAGCACCAAAATGAGGAGGCGTGGAAGCAGGGATGGTAGCAGGACAGGAGAGAGCTCTCTCTCAGAGCAAGACAACTTTCTCCGTAGAAGCCAAAAGGAGTGGACGAAGGGAAAGGGACTCTGGAAGCAGGAACTCCGCAAAGCACCGGCCAGAGGGAAGGAAAGGCAGAGCCCGATCTCTGCCAGGCCGTTGTAAGCTAGGTATGTGGCAGCTTTCCCGTCTCGTGATGGAGGCGACACGCAGCGTGGTTACACCTAGAGACAGATGCATCAGGGCCCAGGTCAACCGTGCTGCAATGCCCACCATCCATGAGGGGAGGCCCTGCGTCTAGTGAGACAGATGAGCTTTCTGATGCTGCAGAGAGAAGCTCAGCATTCCTAATTGACCTCTCCAGACAAGTGGGCAAGTGACTTAAAGTGTTAACCCAATTTCAAGTCAATTTTATCGAAATACGATTGTAAGTATGAATGGATGACATAAAGGACTTTTTGGAAAAGAAATTCACCCAATTTCAGTTAACAGGCAGTTGTGGCCTTTTCCAATTTCTGTGTAAATGCTTACCCAAAAGGGAAACTCAGCACCTGTAAAATGATGTTTTGTAGAATTTTATTTAGGAAAACACAGAGCCACCTTCGAGCTCCGAGGTAATTAAAACTGTTCATGTCTGAATCATATAATGTGTTTGGACATATGTGTTCATGTGGAAATGATAAACTGTCCTCCACACAGTTACTATTGCTGGTGGCCAGAGTTGCCAGGGGCCAGCCCCAGTGGTTGGCAAGTCCCAGAGAGGAGGTAAGGAGTCTGCAAAGGAAGGAGTGAGCCAGGCATGATGGTCTGGAGAAACTTGAAGCCTGACTGACTAGCAGACAGAGAGCTAATTTATTTATGTACAGTTCAGTAAGCAGGGATAAATTCATGTTGTTCCAAAACATAGATCATATCATTTTTGTTTTGTTTTATTTTACTTCCTCTTGGATTTCTTTTAGTCATCATTGATAAACAATTATCTCTTAGAATCATTTTCCCTCAAGTTTTGACATCATTGATAGAGTTATCTTTTATAACCATTTTTACTCGTTGAACCCATAACCCAATTTTTAAGAATCTACAGGCATATGACAGCCTGTTCTCAGGCTAATAGCTTTTGTGGCTTCAAGGACATTAGACCAAATCAAAATCTCCAGTCAGCCCAGGCAGACTGCCATGTCCCAAGCAGTGTATTATTAACTCTTGATGGTCAGAGTGCCCAAGAAATATCCTCAGGCCAAAGCCACTGCGGTCATTATTCAAATCCTGACATAACAACGTGTTTACATTTCTATTTTTAAAATATTTTTTATAAGTGGATTCCTGTCATTCTGCCATTCCTTGGTCATATGACACCACAGTGGCTCTGCTTGTGCTACGTTTTCTAAGAAACAGAGGTCCTCACATCTCATTCCTCTATCATCTTTCCACTCCATACTTTGCTCATCAATATAAGTCTCTGTGTGGGGCTGAGGTAACTTTACCTAGCCTGCTGGGTATGCCATGTCATTGTCTGAGTGTATACTGGGAAGAACCCTGCAATCTGAACTGTGGCCAACTCCTGTAGCCCACCCAGCCTTACGGACCTTTTTGAGCTTACTTCGTTTGGATATCTTGTTCCTGTGCAAGTACGGAGACAGATGTTTTCAAGATTATTTCATAGTCTCATAAAGAGCCTTCTGGCTTCTCTGTGTGCGTCACATCCTCCAAGGGGTAAGGAAGACCTTTAAGTAGGTAAGGACGTCTCCCTAAAGTGAGGGAACAGTGTGCTCAGGACTGTTCTGGGGAAGCTCAGAGACAATACTCCCGGGAGAAGGCATACGTGACTCATATGAAAACCCATCAATTCAACGCCCCCAAACTGTGCAAGCACTCAAGTATATAGCAGGTGGAGATGGAAACCAAAGTGTCTTGGCGGCCATCGTGTGGCTCAGCTTTGCTGGATCTATGTCAAGCAGCGGTGCTGGCCTTATGACTTTTGCTGCTCCCATCAGATATGGCTGTGAGGATCTGTCCCCTCCACACATCCACAGCACACCACCCAGAAGGATTTAGTCCAGCCGCTGGGCGTCAGCCTCCAGAACGAGTGCCTTGCATGACTGTGTGAGGCCCGGGAACTTACTGTCTACGTGCCGGTTCTCGATTTAACTTTATAAAGCATTGCAGTGGTTCCAGTGTCCTGCGTACTCTCTTACCCTCTATGGAGCAAGGTCACCTGCCGTGACTTTGTCGGACAAACCAAAGCAAAATGATTGCAGCAGGAGCTGGGTGTGGTGGCCACACCTCTGGTCCTGGTATCTGAGAGGCAGAGGCAGGAGGATCTCCGAGTTGGAGGCCAGCCTGGTCTGTCTACAAAGTGAGTTCCAGGACAGCCAGCTACACAGAGAGACGTTGTTTCAAAACTATAACAGCACCCCCTAAAGGACAGCCGCAGGGACATTGTGAACAGTCTGTTTTTTCAGTGTGAGACAGCTATGGGAGGTGACAGCTATGGGAGGTGACAGCTATGGGAGGTGACAGCTATGGGGAGATGACAGCTATGGGGAGGTGACAGCTATGGGGAGGTGACAGCTATGGGGAGGTGACAGCTATGGGAGGTGACAGCTATGGGGAGGTGACAGCTATGGGAGGTGACAGCTATGGAGAGGTGACAGCTATGGAGAGGTGACAGCTATGGGAGGTGACAGCTATGGGAGGTGACAGCTATGGGAAGTGACAGCTATGGGGAGGTGATAGCTATGGGGAGGTGATAGCTATGGGGAGGTGACAGCTGGGGAAGATGACAGCTATGGGGGTGACAGCTATGGGGAGGTGACAGCTATGGGGAGGTGACAGCTATGGGGAGGTGACAGCTATGGAGAGGTGACAGCTATGGGGAGGTGACAGCTATGGGGAGGTGACAGCTATGGGGAGGTGACAGCTATGGGAGGTGACAGCTATGGGAGGTGACAGCTATGGGAGGTGACAGCTATGGGGAGGTGACAGCTATGGGGAGGTGACAGCTATGGGGAGGTGACAGCTATGGGGAGGTGACAGCTATGGGAGGTGACAGCTATGGGGAGGTGACAGCTATGGGAGGTGACAGCTATGGGGAGGTGACAGCTATGGGGAGGTGACAGCTATGGGAGGTGACAGCTGGCAGTCTTTGCTGGGTGAACAATTACAAAGAAAGCAAAAGATACATTTGTTACTCAAGGTTAACACATCATGAAGACAGAGTCCTGGAAAATGAATTAAGTACTTTTGGGGGGTTGGAGGGGGGTCCTCGGGAGTTAAGAGCATTGGCTGCACTTTCAGAGGATGAGGGTTCAGTTCTCAGCACCCACCTGGCAACTCACAATTGCCTAACTCCAGTTTCAGGGGCTCTGATGCCCTCTTCTGGCCTCTCTGGGTACTTGTATGCATGTCACACACACACACACACACACACACACACACACACACACACACACACACACGCACGCACGCAATAGAAATAGAAAGCAGTGGATGTCACTGTTGTGACCTAATACCCACCAACTGTTGAGCTTCTTCAACCACTGAATTCTGGGGAGTGCAGGCTCCAGGCCCTTTCCCTGCGTCTCACATTCCACACCTCAGCCACACAAGTGCAATGCAGGTGGCTATGCTCCCACACAGAGTCCGTGTTTAAGGCTCTGCTTTGTCAAGATTTCAGCCAGATTCCCAGGCCTAACACGGACACTCTCAAGTCACTCAGCTTTAAAAAACGCCCCCTTAACTTTCTAGGGTTTTTTTTTTTTTTTTTGTTTTGTTTTGTTTTTGTTTTGTTTTGTTTTGTTTTTACAGGAACACCCCACAGGCAGCTCAGAGCCCTCCCACTGGCCATAGGCTGCCCAGGGCAGCAGAGAAACAGCCCCACCTCCTGCCCTGGATTTTGTTAGAGAACTGAGTCTTCTCCCAAGATTCCGGGACCTCTAGGGAGGAGGGCTCCGTAACAGAAAGCCCCAAACTCCCAACTGAGAGCGTCCCACCAAGGCAGGCATTTCTTTGGGAATTTCTGGGCCCGCACTGGCCGCAGCCGTAGGAAACCCATGGGAGCGAGCGAGCGAGCCTTGGAGATGTGAGCAGATGCAGGGGCCTCCACTCACCGTGGTTCTGGGGTTACCGGCCAGCAGCAGCGGTCCATCGCACGGCAGAGGCGCCGTGGTCCCCGTGAGATCTCTGCACCCTCCTCACCCACAGACTGCAGATACTAGTGAGGAAAGTGAGCCCGAACGGCTGTTTTATTCCTCCCAGGGCACGTTAGGGCTGCACCTGTCTCACCTCCGGGTTCAGGTGTCCCTCGTGATCACTCTGCTTCGCTGTCATCCTGGCCCTTCAGGGTTTCCTAGCGCCTCCCGCCCCAACCTGGCCCTGGGAGGGGTGTCCCCATGGCTAGAGGTCCCCTCCTGTGTGTCAAGGGCACGGCTCACATCTGAGGAACAGGGTGGTGGTTATTGGCGTGGGGATCTTAGATCCATGAAATCCGCAGACTCGAGCAGGATGCAGAGACGGTGGCACTGAACCCAGGAATCCATGCTAGACGCAAGCGGAGCTTCTGTGAAGCCTGTCCAAGCTCTCGACCCACTGCTTTCCCGGGTTGCACCGTTTACCGTCCGCTTCAACAGCCTGAGCCAATGCTGCATGAGCATAATTAATTCGTTGGTACGATGTCATGCCAGTGCTTTCTCCATCCACATTAAATGGCAATGAGTTGGGCCGAGGATGGGAAAGGAATAAATGCCAGGCTATTATAGTGGGCTTATATTTGATCAGACTCGGAGGGTAAGCCTAGGAGGACACTCTGCGTGTACCAAAAATCGTGGGCCCCCTGCCCAGGGCTCCCCTGTCTCTTGGAGTTGGAGGGCAGACAAATGGAAGCAGGCGTGTGTACTGGGGAGCCAGAGACACTCAAAACGGTAAAACGTGCAGGTGCAGGCACCCAAAGAGAGTTCTTGGTTTTCATGATCCAAGTCCACAGAAATGAGGCAGTGGGCTGGGGCAGAGGTGGTAAAATGTTCAGCTTCCAGGCTCGTGTCCCCTCTCGGAATCATCCCAATGTGGGCTGGCTGGCCGGCTGGCGGCCCCTAACTCTTTCCTCCCAGAGTTCTGCTTTCTCTGCCCCAACGGTGCCATGAGGATTGCACGCCGAGCTCTGGTTTACCCCAGGTGTGCATTGTTTTCCGGTAAAGCTCAGCGTTGCACACGGACTCGGCATTCTTTTTCAGTACGAGGCGATATAAAACCCACCCGAAAGCCTGTGGAGTAAAGCCACAGCCTGCAGCTGGGCAGCTGTGCTACGGAGTAACTGCAGGGCGCAATGGTCCCGGTCTGGTCCTGGAGTCCGTCTCCACAAGTGGTCCCCAGACCTTATGCCCTCGCTCTCCTACGCGTGGTCCCCACAGCTTTGCCTACGTCCTCTGGTCCCTCCCACACAGCTGGGCACAGTCCCATTCCTTGGTACTCACTGCTCAGCCCCCTTTCTTACCAGAGTTGAAAGCCCTCTCTCTTATGGGAGACCCCATCCTAATGTAGAGAACTCATCCCTGCAGGCCCACGCTAACACAGCCTTCCCATCCGTGGGGAAAGAGCCTATTGGTGTGAATTATAATGCAGGGTGGCAGGTGGCTAGACATCTTCAGACCCACTAAATTAGATTGTCAGGGATAAAATGCATGGGGGGCCTTGGAGGGTTCCACAGCGGAACGAGGGACCAAAGTGCCAGGCAGACAGAGCTTGAGCGGGAAGTTTTATTAGAGAGGGAAGGGAGACGGGGGAAGAAAAGAGGGGACAGAGAGAGAGGAGAGAGAGAGAGGAGAGAGGGGGAGAGAGAGAGGAGGGGGGGGAAAGTCCTGCCCTTTCTGAGGAACAGTGAAAAAAGAGGGCGGGAGTGGGCAGGGCCAGGTTTGCCCGGATTACGGCAAAGATAATGAATGGCAAACAGAAATCGTCTACAGTAGAAGAGAAACAGTGCGATGATATCTAAATTAACAGAACATATGGATAAAGAAAAGAACCTTAGTCTCGGGGAGGGGGCTGTGCTGGCCTGGAGAGAACTTGTGGTACGTGGCATATCTGCCTTGCTTTGGACACATCTCCCCTAGAGTCGGCCAGGAGCAGTTTGCGACTCAGAAAGCAAAGCGTGGCTGTAGACTTGTACTCTCAGCAGTTTGATGATCAGCACAAGACCCACGCCATGCCTGCTGACATCCCATCACAGAGCAGGAGGGGCCGCCGTGCCCTCCCTCCATGAGGATATAAAGGCCGGTGGTGGTTGCTGGGGGACAGGAGAGACATTTCTTTTTCTGTGGTGTGACTACTACTGTTGTTCCTGTGAACAGCCCTGAGTAAACGTGCCAGGCCATAGAGAAAAAGTGTGATTGCTGTGGGAAAGAATCTAGCAGCTTTTGGTGGAATGGAGGACTAAAGGGAGGACCTTTCTGGCTTTCGGTGGAGATTGTGGTGTTTTCTCCCCTTTTGTGGTCATGACTGGATGATTGTGTCCCCACCCGTTAGTTAGCGTTAAGGCAGAATCAGTAAAAGCCAGCAGATGGAGGTTAGTTAACGGGGAGAATGAAGTTGCAGGTGAAGTCCTGACTCCAGAGATGGGGCTGGGCCCCTGTACACCTGTGGATAAAGTACAGGGGAACCCTGGCTTTCTGACTTCCAGGGGCACCAGCTAAGCCAGCCCCAGCGGTACCGTCTGGTGTGGGTGAGAAGCAGATGGTCACTGTGTGTCCTGAAAGATGACACACAGGCCGCCTTTGCTTCTGAAGCGCAGATCCACCGGCAAAGAGGCTATCGGTGGATTCTAACCAGAGAACTTGAGAGACCGAGGCCAGACAGAAGTCTCATTTTTAGCACGTTTTATATAAAATAGACATTTACATAAATTTTAATTCTCCAAAGACTTAGGCAAAGTATGCGGTCAGACTTAAACGGAGGAACGTTTTAAGCGGCACAGCAAAAAATAACTCAGGCGCACGTTTATAATGCAACTAACCGTAACGGGAACATTGAGTAGCAGGAACAAGGGCCAAGGTCCTGACCACAGACATGGCTTCCACAGGGGCCTCAGTTCCTGAGGAGAAGATGTTATCTATTCTCCCAGGAAAGTGGACAGGGTCCCCGTGAGACTTTAAGCACAGCAGCAGAGTAAGAGTTACTGTTGTCATCTAATACACCTGGGCAGCCTAGTTTCCCCAGGGTTGCTGTCTGTTTTGTAGTGGTTGTTACTAACATCGGTCCGGAATAGGATCACTCAGATCTCCACAGATACACAGTGCTTTTTAATGCATCTTGGAGGCTCCTGGCACTCCGGGGACCACTGGGCAGGACAGTGGGTGTATCACAGGTGACAGACAAACTCTGCTGAGATGTGAGGTAACCTGCCCTGGTAAGGTGACTCCTTAGAACTCTGGAGAATCCTGAACTAGTGTGCCCCCACCAGGGGCCAGCGGCTAAATACGGTAGAAACTTCCAGACTCACTACAAATACAGAGTGTGTGCCCTTGACAAAGGAGGATGTATCCTGGAGCTCTGCCTGCAGACATTTCCGGTTAGGAGGGACTGGCCACCTGTATCTACACTCACGCCAGCACTGTGTACTGTGAGGTACTGGTTTTTGTTTTTTGTTTCCTTTTAAAGTGGAAGAGCCTTGGTGATGGAAATGGACTATTTCAGTGTGAACCCACTGGCGGCTCCTGGTGGTCCATCCATCCTGCTGTCCCACACTGTAATCCGAACTCACACTTTGTCCTAAGATTACTTTATCCCCTCTCTGTGACAACAAGCTTTGCATTGAGAACTGAGGACAATGGTAAGTAAGCATTACAATGTTTCCAACATCCGTTTTTGGTTACCTAAAGTCTTAGCTTATATGGCTGCAGTCTGAGAGGAAGGTTTGGCTGACATTATTACACGTCTTAAATGTAAAAGGGCGGCGTTTAGACACTTGGGGTTTGCTGCATTCAGGTGACGCCAACCGACAATTAAAAGTGTGGTCTGAAAACAAGAAAACGAAACAGCCTATTTCTACCACAGGTGTCATTCCTCATCTCCTAACGGGATTTACCGTTCCCCTGGACGGATCTGCCACAGACAAAATCAGGCATTTTTACCCACGATTGTTTTTTTTGTTAAAAGGATTTTTTGTTTGTTTGTTTGTTTGGTTGGTTGGTTTGGTTTTTCAAGGCAGGGTCTCTCTGTGTAGCCCTGGCTGTCCTGAAACATGATCTGTAGACCAGGCTGGCCTCAAACTCCTAGAGATCCGCCTGCCTCTGCTTCCCAAGTGCTGGGACTAAAGACATGTGCCACCACACCCAAGTCACCAAACCAGGTTTTAGTTAAGTGCAATCAAGAACTAAATAACAGAGCCCTAGTGTCTGTGTGTCAGGCAGGAAGAGACAATCTCTGTGCCATGGACATTTTCAAAGAGTAAAAAGATATCAGGGTTTTTTGTTTTTGTTTTTTTTTTTTTACCCTTGGCATCTTGCCTGGTACGTGCAAATGGTATGGCATGCCTCTCCATTTGACACCCAAGAATTTTCTATATAGAAAGGCAAATTATAGTTCAGTGTAGAGACACCCTACTCAGCTGCCTGCCAGTCAGACTAAGAATAATGGCCTTGACCAACTCTCAGAGCAATGACTCATTCTTTAAAATTCTTTGGCTCAATTTAGTTCACTAGCTAGAAATAAAAAATTTCAAGATACCACCCACAGCTTCGTGGTAGAAGTCATAAACCTTGTAGCCGTTTTCAGCCCTGCAGGACCTTGCTGGCACCAGAGAGCTGGGTCTTAGGGAGGCTGGAAGAGTCCTAGCCCTTGCTCTCTCAAATGCTGAGAGGCGCTGTGCAGGACGGAAGGCCCAGGCTGCTGTGTAATCACAAGCATGCAAGGCTATTTGCTAACAAGCACAAGAAACGGGACGTTTGCTTTCTTTTCCCCCTTGGTTCAGTCACCCCAGGTTGGCTTCTGCAGTGTGGTGTGCAGTTTTCTGTGGGAAATTCTGCTGCAGACGTCAGGGGAGAGCCTGCATACTGATGGAAGACCAGAAACCTCGTTGCTTTGCAATAACCTTCAGAATAAACAAGTCCAGGGCTGAGAGTGACAGACGGCTTGCCTGGTGTGTGGAGTTGTGGCCATAGAATCACTCAGACAGACCCCACCCCACCTGAGTTTCACCTCCAAACCGGGTTTCATAAAGGGCGTTAATAATATGAAACATTTGGATCACTGTGAAAAATCCTGACTGGACAATCCCTAAGTTTAAGATAAGACGGCAAAGCCATTCATGTAGCGTCTATGTCAAAGGGCTCGTGAATGGCCTGCCACTGGGTGGATTTTATGACAAGGACTGGGTCTAGGCAGGATGAGGGACAGGCCTGACTTGGAATGCTGGGGGAGGGGCTGCACAGAAGTGAAGGGCTCAATGTGTAACAGAGGAAAGAACTCCACAGGAGAGACTAGACCCAGGCAAAGCAACTGCTGATTCCATCTTTGCCTCCTCCTGTGAAATACCCAGGGCACGTTACAGATCTGCGAGACAGACACGGGGGGCCTGACCCTTGTTAAACAACAACAAAACCAAACAAACAAACAAAAAAGCAAAAACATGAGCTCAGTCAGTGGAGAGTGCTTCCTGGCGTGTACAAGGTCCTGGGTCTAATTCTCGGTACCAGCGACGACGACAATGACAGTGTTAGAATTACCAGCAGAGTACCTGAGTGCACAGAGCCAGCTTTACACCGAGGTTTCAGAAACGGCTCCCCAGTCACTTGTGGGGCACACGCCTGCCCACGGCAAATCAGATGCATGTTCACGACAGGCCAGGCTCTCTGCTTCTGCCGTAGTGACGCTCATGCATTACTCCACGTCACAAGGGCCAAATGGCGTGCTACAAGACACACTCGACAGCTCCGAGAAACACTTCACAATTGATTTTTCTCCCAGGCAACATCTCTACCCTGGAAACTATCTCATTGGCTCATTTAATATCCAAGCCAACGAAGCAAGCTGACGTAGTTTTTCTTTTTAAGCAGCACTTGTTTTTACTGCTCAGGGAGACGCCCAACTGGGCAGACAAAATGAGGAAGGAGAGAGGCCTGACGTAGCAGTCTCCAAGGCGACGTGTGGCTTTTTCTCCTCACAAATGTTTATGTTGTAATTGCCTTTTAAATTGTTCTAACAAATTTACACCGAGACCTTCTGTAGCACTTTACAGAAGGGAAAGTTGTGTCAAACTATCTGCCCCATTGGTCTTTAACGCACCCTTTTTGGTAAATGATATTCTAAAAACTGGTACTAAGATGTTGCCAAGGACCCCTGCTTTCCAAATTAGGGGGCTTGGAATTGTTTTATAATAAACGCTGCAGTACACATTTTTGGCCTTGGTGCTAAAGAGGTTATGTCTTTGATGGAAGAAATTAAGATTCCACGTCATTTATGATATGTAACACTGACAGACGATTACATACATCAGGTAATAGTAACAGATACCGGCCCCAAAGAGTAGGTTTGCACGGGGTCAAATCCCCTTTTGGGGGAGGGGGGAGCAAGACAGGATTTCTCTGTGTAGCCCTGGCTGTCCTGGAACTCAGGACAGGCCTTGAACCAGGCTGGCCTTGAACTCATAGAGATCCGCCTGCCTCTGCCTCCCGAGTGCTGGGATTAAAGGAGTGCGCCACCACCACCTGGCTTCACCACGCCTTTTCAGCCATTTATTTCAATTTACCTTCCAGAAAAAAAAAAATATCACACAGAGGCATTGCATCCCGATGCTGGGTTGCAAGAAGAAGGGGCTCGCCCTCTGGCCTGGCCGCACAGGGGAGACATTTCACTCTTTGGCTGTCATGTTTGTGTGACAGCCGGCTCAGCATCAGGACCTATTACCTGTGGGTTTCTGTTTTCAGTGGTTAAATGCCCAGTTAAAAGCAGCCCCAGATCCTTCACTGACACCCAAGCACTGAGCAGACCCCAATTCCATTAGCTTTAAGTGGCAAATAACCAGTATAGTTCGGGGGAGAGTGTTAAAGCTTTCCTGTTTTGCAGTTTTCATAGGATTGGTTTTGGCAACTGCTATCAAAATGCCTATGTACAGAGGAAAAAAAAAAACAGACATGTGGATATATATGTGTATATATTAAATATTTCATAAGTTATACAATAAATAACACTAAAAATAATGTCAAATTATGATTTCAACTTTGCCTCATTTTTAAATATAAATATATTTTTAAAAAAATTATGAATTTAGACTTCTTTACCCGAGAGCTTCAGAGCATTCTCCGTGGAGTCTGAAAACTTAGCAGGCAGAGAGTCACTTGTCTTTTAAGCACACATTTCCACTAAACCCCAAAAGTCAATAGATAGAGCTCTCTCTTCCCCTCAACGTAGGCCTGGAGGGATTCTGCAACACAACGTGAAGGTTCCTCCATGCTCAAGTACGTCTTTGAGAAATAATAAATCTCACAATGTCTTGACCTTAAGAGAATAAAGGAGAGCACTTCCCTGGGCTGGCCCCCCTAGCACTTACGGGCACAGCGCGCCCTGCACACCTCAGGGCTCCACACCCAAGCACCACATTTCAGGGTGGTGGCAGTCTCCTGGCTAATGCACTGACAACTTTCAGCATGGAGATGCTCCTCTAGCAAGATCTGGAATAGACAATTAATTCAAACACTTAGAAACATTCCCATAACTAATTAAAGATGTTAAGATTTTTTTTTTTAACTGCTCAGGGAGCCTTTTCCTGTTGAGATAAAGATACCCACATACAATTCTAGATCTCCTCCCTCATGTTTTAGGCACTGGAAAAATGTCTTTCAGAGTGGAATTTAATGTACTTATCCAGAGGTCCTCGGTGATACTCTTGGGGGATATTAGACGGAGCCCAGAGATCAAGTACTCTGTGCCCCCTGCCTGCCTCCCATAAGCTTCTACCAACGCTTTTTCCACCAAACACGCTGGGTTCTTGAGAATTAACTGAGCTTCCACGAGTGGATTTGCTCAAGGGTTGATTGACTTCAGAGGACACGACAGCTGTCTCCTCGACAGAGCTTCAAGCTTCTGTGTTTCTGGGCTACAGTAAGAATGGAGTTCCGTATCCTGGGGCCTGTGAAGTGCACACACTTTTCCCTTCCCTGCAGACTGTCCGCTCCCCTTCAGGGCAACAACTCTTTCAGCCCAGCACGGCCACCCACTGTGCCACCAGGAGGGGCCTGGCTGGCTGGCAGAGCCTGCTGTGTGTGAGGCCTCCCTCTGTCTTCTTCCAGCCTGCTGAGTCCCGTGTGGCTGTGTCCACCTATGTCTGATCCCTTTCTCGGACTTCTTGTAACCTTCTCTCCAGGCGATCCAGCTTGGCTAGATTCTCCTTCAGCAGCTTGCTGTCCGGAACCAGCTTCAGAGCTCTCTCGTAATAGCCCCTTGCAGACACATAGCTTCCCTGGGCGGGGGTGGGGTGTAGAAAGAAAGATTGCTTAGTATAACCATCTGAGGACGGGAGAAGGGGCTCTCTCTCTCTCTCTCTCTCCCTCCCTCCCTCCCTCCCTCCCTCCCTCCCTCCCTCCCTCCCTCCCTCCCTTCCTCCCTCCCTCCCTCCCTCCCCAGCCTCATCTTTTGGGGTGCTTTTGGGGAATCCATTTGTTTTAAGGATCAGAACAGCTGGAGAATGTGGAGTCTGATAGCTGCACCGTGACTTAAATGGCAGAAACACAGACTCAGCCTCCACGGTGCGGGGAAGGAGGAGACTGCCATTATGCAGTGTAGTTAGTGTAGTGTTCCCAGGGGGGTTAGCACTGGGTCTGCTGCTCTCCGTAAGCAAGTAGGCTTGGGGTGGGGGTGGGGGTGGGGCGGGGAGGGAGAGCAATAATTCAACAGACATCTACTTTTATTCCTCACTTTGTTCTAATCTTCCACCCGAATCATGAAAGCAGCCTTTGCCTGAAGCAGGTTTTTCGGAGATGGGCTGCGTCTCGGTTAAGGGCTGCGGAGATGGGCTGCATGGCCATGAGCGCTTCTTCCTCTAGGGGTCCCTGGGGGGCTGCTGTTATTCACTGCACACACATGCCGGCTCACAACTAACTGTGGCCCCGGTTCAAGGAATTGAACGCCCTCTTCCGACCTCTGTGAGCATTGTATGCACACGGTGCATGCGCGTACACAGAGGCGAAGCTCTTACTTGTATAGGAAATAAATCTTTAAAACCAAAACAAAACTTAAAGATGGACACAGATTTGTCTCCTAGCCAGGGTGTGTGGTGAAAAGTTCCAGCTAGACAGCTGCTGCGGGAGGGAAGGAGGGATGTGACCTCTGGCCTGCTGAGCACACCTGCTCCCTTTTCTGTCAACATTCATTCTGTTTAATAACATGCGTGTGCCTGGGCCCAGTGGTCACAGCCAGAAGCCTTTCCTGTCCCCTCTTCTACTGTCTAATGCGCATCGTCCTCGTCTGGTGCGGCCTGCGGTTCTGAGTCCTGCAGAGCCCCAAGACTCTCTGTTACAGAGCGTCTGGTGCTTCCTCTGCTCACAAGGCCCAGGAGGCTCGTGAGACTTGCGGGACCCTCTGAGGTCACATAAGCAGTCCACAGCGGCTGCAAGCCGAGGGAGGAGGCTCAGGTGGCTGAGGCTCATGACAGCTGGGCAGCGTCTCTGGAGATACAGCTGAGATGAGTAACACAGCAGGCCCTCGATTCACCAAGCTGGGCTTAGCTAGGCCTCCCCTGTCTGGGGCACAGACGTTCACACCCACCCTCCCTAGGAAGCTGCCCGATTTCTTCCCATTCTAAAACAGCACACTGACTTTATGTCATCCTCAGCTGCAGCTCCCACGTGGGTGGACACAGATGTTTCAAATTGCATCACAATTCAAAACACCACCTCCCCAAGCCAGCAGCTAATGCTTACCAAGGTGTAAGCATCTGCCCACACGTGTTCGCGTGTGTCAAGAGTTTAGAGTTTAGAGGATGCCTGACGCACTGTGAGACCTCAAGGGGATTCTACAGTTACCCCACACCCCCACCCTCCACCCCCTTCAGTCTCTATGACTCACTTTCTAGTTACCGTGGTGTTTATTTGTGCAGCTGCTGTAAGAAATGCTGGAAACAAACAAACAAACAAAAACCAAGAGAGAAAGCAGTTGTGCCCGGAGAAGCCAGCACTGGCTTGGGCAGTACACAGTTACAGCTGACAGCTAATGAACACGGACGGCACTGACTTGGAACAAGGAGGCCAGTTCTGCTGAGTTGTTGCTTTGTTGACCCCAGCACCCCCTCCAGGCCTCTGGTTTCTGTTAAGCTTAGGGTGCACTTGGGTGCCTGCAAGCGGTGGGTCCACGTGCTGGAAAGATCCTCCTCTTAGCAGGCCCTCAAGCTGCCCCAGGGGGCTACCCTGAATTTAGGCCTGGTCCTTAATGAACCTTGGCATCGCCTCAGATCACTGGGTTTCCGTCTTTTTGCACAAGATCTAGTTTCCCCTCTCTCTCCCTCAAACTTCTCTTTTCTTGAATAAACTGTAAACCTTGTTTATTATTATTTTTCTCTTAAATCATATCCCTTAAGTCAATGACTATAATTCTGTGCTGTGTAGGAACTGGAATGTTCCAATTTCTAGAATCGAATTTTAATTAATTAAGACTAAAAGGCACTGATCAGTCATACCAGGCACTGTTGCTGCGGCCAGTGTCCCCAGACGGTGAAGACATGAGACATGCTCATCATGCCGGAGAATTCTACTGGACCACACCATTATGCAAAGCACAGCTGGCCGTCATAAAGCCATGCTGAGACTACTTTGAAATATCGCTTGGACGATGGACTCCTATTACAGCTTGAAATTCTAGCCCATCTACTTCATCTTATGTAAAAGTCCATGGAACGTTCCTGAGAGTGAGCATCTCTAGCCCCCAAATGCAAAATGTTTAAAGCCTGACACTTTCTGAACAGACAAGGTACCATAAATAGAGGCTTCTGTAACTGACCTCATGGGACAGCCTGCCTGTCAAACTGCGGACACACTAAAAATATCCCATCCAATTAACAGCAGGGGCTGCATGTAAGGGCGGATGTGAGGGGGGAGTGGATTCTGCAGTTAGACTTGACTGCCCACATCTGAGGCACTTTGGGTGACAGCACTGACCTTAGACACAGTGTGTGACCGTGCCCTTCCTCCCCAGGATAGCCACGACCATCAGTGTCTTTCCCCCATCTCCAATGCCACCTCCTTGCGAAGCCTTACTTCATATCTTCACCTTTGGAACCCCCGGAGACCTACAGTCTCCAGGCACAGGGCAGGAGCCAGGGCCAGGATGGGTGACACTGTGATGGACACTCTTGCTAAAGTTCAGGACTGTTCCTGCATGCCCTCAGTGACAATCCTAGTCTATGATGGTGGTGTCAGAACGACCACGGCCAAGCTATGTGCCCACTACACACGTTTATATCAGATCACGGTGTTCAAATTCACCCACGGGATTGTTAGACCATGAATGTGGGAGTTTCCTATTGCTCCGGCTAACCCATGGCGTCTGCAGTGACAAAGGCTGGTTCTTTCAAACGGATGTCAATTACATTTGAAAACAATACACTCAACAGATAATGCTTCAATCTCCAGAGCTCCGTCCTATGGATATACAGCCCTGAGTTTAGATACAGAATAATTACACTGTTTTCTCTTTTGGATGCTCTCAGGTATATCCTTTCTACTTCTTCAAGTAAACAACTGAACTTTAATTTCTGGTATATTCCACCTGAGAAAGTTATGTATTATTATTTAAAAAAAAAAAAAAAAAAACTACTAAATGAAAAGTTTCCATAGCCCAGTATTGGGTTTCTCTACTGATGCAACAAATCAAATCAGGCCAAGTTAGTAAGACCAGGTTTAATGTGGGCAAAGCATTCCTGGGTGGTCTCTGGGGGGAGAGAAGGAACCAGAAGGAACTGGGCAGGTTGGGACCCAGTCATAAATAGCCTGTGGTGTGGTCTTGACACCTCAGGGGTAGGAGCCATTAATGAGGCAGGGTCTGGAATGGGAGCGTCGGGGCTGGGTGGAGCTTTCCAACACTAAACATATAACGTAAATATTTAAAATATTGTACTAGTCTCAAGACTAGTACACAGCAAAGTGTGGTAGAACATCCCACGTACTGCTCGGACCAGAATGTGGGTCTGTGACGCAGGAGTAACATGCTTAGGTTCCCCACCGGCATCCACACAGCCAGGGTTCCTTTCACTCCAGCGTCGTCGTCGTCTTTATAGAGCGCTCAGGTGCCCCCAGAAGGGAAGCACTGGTGGCCCATTGGGAATTCTCAGCACTGCTCCGCTCTCCATCCCTGCAGGGCCTGAAGGGAGCCTGCGAGCCAGTCAGCACAAGTCAGACGGTGGCGGCATCTCTTTGAAACATCCTTCAAGGACCCAGCCTACTTGGCACAGAGGCCTAAATTCCTGGGGATCTCTTTGAGGCCTCGCCCTCGGGCCTCAGCTTTGGCCGTCTCCTCCTACCTCCTCTGACCACCGTGCTGCGTGCTAACCATATTCCAAACATGCCAGGCACCTTCAGCCAGCCTCAGACCTTGTTTGTCCACGTGACTCGACCTCCTCAGATCCCTGCACGCTACAGGAGCCTTTTAAAGAAAGAGCCCTGCCAGCACCCCCCTCCTTTCCTATTTTCCTATTTTCACACACTTCTGTAGTTGCATCTTGCTCTGCCGATAGACTTGCGGTAATGGCCTTAGGGTGTGGCCTAGGGTGTGGCCTTAGGTAATGGCCTTAGGGTGTGGCCTAGGGTGTGGCCTTAGGTAGTGGCCTTAGGGTGTGGCCTAGGGTGTGGCCTTAGGTAATGGCCTTAGGGTGTGGCCTAGGGTGTGGCCTTAGGTAATGGCCTTAGGGTGTGGCCTTAGGTAGTGGCCTAGGGTGTGGCCTTAGGTAGTGGCCTTAGGGTCTCGCCTTAGGTAGTGGCCTTAGGGTCTGGCCTTAGGTAGTGGCCTTAGGGTCTGGCCTTAGGTAATGGCCTTAGGGTGTGGCCTTACAGCGTGGCTTTGCTGTGTGGATGTGACCCCTGGTAAGGAAGAGGAGGGGCCTCAGTACAGCTGTCTCTTGGGTTGTCTTCTCAGCATCCTCAACTCTAAATGGGGGAACAAGATGCCACTACACCCATCCTACCATCTGGTATGTTTTAGGCACGTATATACGTGTGCGTGCGTGCGAGTGTGTGTGTGTGTGTGTGTGTGCGTGTGTGTGTGTGTGTGTGCGTGTGCGTGCGTGTGCCTGTGCGTGTGCGTGTGTGTGCGTGTGCGTGTGCGTGTGTGTGTGCGTGCGTGCGTGCGTGCGTGTGTGCGTGCGTGCGTGCGTGCGTGCGTGCGTGTGTGTGTGTGTGTGCGTGC
The DNA here is from genome assembly GCA_030556225.1 of Cricetiscus sungorus. Lineage (NCBI taxonomy): Eukaryota > Metazoa > Chordata > Mammalia > Rodentia > Cricetidae > Cricetiscus > Cricetiscus sungorus. The sequence goes on from JANBXA010000735.1 coordinate 52,426,190, forward strand.
GTGCGTGTGTGTGTGTGTGTGCGTGTGTACTTTTTGCCTGTCATGCAAACTAGAACACGCCCTGCAGCAGGACGGTTAGCGCTGTCTTGTCTAACCACTGTTGCATGCCCAGCACCTATCGCGGTGTGCGGTGTGCGCCTGCCACGCAGGAGAGACGCCAGCAGGGTGGACGAGTGCATACGTGAGTGAATCGTGGCACACCTCTGACTTCACTGCACACACACAACACCCCGCCCAGGGGCACTGGCACACGTCCGACTTCAGGAATAAAGACTGTTCCCAACATGGAAAATGGGGTACGGGAGAGATGGCTCAGCAGTGAAGAGAGCAGTGTACCTCTCTTACCAGGGCCCACACCCGTACGTAATAAAGAATAGGAAATAGTAAAGCAGTATTTACGTTAGCGGTCTGGTATTGCTGGGACGCTGGCAGGCTTCACAGGTTAGTGCACACAGACCTCAGCCGCTGTCTGATAACCCAACCCTCTTCCCACACCTGCGGTTTCCTTACAATCAGCAGTACCGTGGAGTCAAGTTTATAAACATTTAAACAGACCCATGACATTCACCATTCAGGAGACAGCGCTTCTGAACTTTACTTTCAAAATGCCTGTTTTAAGCATTTAAATGATTTAAGAGAGAAGATGCACAGATGATGGGATGTCCTTCTCTCATTGGTTGATGAATGAAACACTGATTGGCCAGTAGCCAGGCAGCCAGTGGGGCTACCAGACCAGGAGAAGGCTGGGGAGAGGGAGGTGGCAGAGAGACGCCTGGAGAGAGACGCCATGCGGGCGAAGGAGGGACATGTTGGGTTTGCAGGCAAAGCACAGCCTGGTGGCAATACATCGATGAACAGAAATGGGTTAATAACTAAGAGAGAACTAGCCAAACCGTTTCTAACTAGACAGCTGCGGGGCCAGGAGGGAAAGAAACAGTGGCTTCTGGACCAGGGTGCGTCGGGAACACACTGAGCACCATTCCTACCTGGATGTGCCGGATGCCACCCATGTTCATCCACGCCTGTGCCTGGTCAGGGTCCAAGGCCACAGCAGCTTCATAGCTCTGAGCACAGAGGGAAAGTTTCAAGTTAAGACACGAGACACGTCTAAGGAGCCACACAACTGTGCAAACCCCTGCCCACGGGGAGGCCCTGGTCGCTAAGGGCCGCTTAGCAGGTGGCAGGTTTAGTCTGTTACCCTTTTACAGTGGTAAAGTGTAACTGAAGTGGAGGGGCCAGGGGCTTCTGAGACAGCACAGGTCTGCACTGCCAGTGGGGCCAGGGGCTTCTGAGACAGCACAGGTCTGCACGGCCAGTGGGGCCAGGGGCTTCTGAGACAGCACAGGTCTGCACGGCCAGTGGGGCCAGGGGCTTCTGAGACAGCACAGGTCTGCACGGCCAGTGGGGCCAGGGGCTTCTGAGACAGCACAGGTCTGCACGGCCAGTGGGCCAGGGGCTTCTGAGACAGCACAGGTCTGCATGGACAATGGCCCAGGGGCTTCTGAGACAGCACAGGTCTGCATGGACAGTGGCCCAGGGGCTTCTGAGACAGCACAGGTCTGCTCTGCCAGTGGCCAGGGGCTTCTGAGATAGCACAGGTCTGCTCTGCCAGTGGCCAGGGGCTTCTGAGATAGCACAGGTCTGCTCTGCCAGTGGCCAGGGGCTTCTGAGACAGCACAGGTCTGCACAGCCAGTGGACCCAGGGGCTTCTGAGACAGCACAGGTCTGCTCTGCCAGTGGCCAGGGGCTTCTGAGACAGCACAGGTCTGCTCTGCCAGTGGCCAGGGGCTTCTGAGACAGCACAGGTCTGCGCGGCCAGGGGGGCCAGGGGCTTCTGAGACAGCTTGTTTCTGTGGCTCTGCAGGGAAGCTGTGCTTTGTGGCTCTCCCTCACCATAAGTGAGCTGATGAGGAACACTGTTGCCTGGATTACAGAATCCAAGGAAGGCAGTTCCGTGCAGAGCTCACACCCAGCCCACGTGAGGCCCCGGGCTCGATGCCCCAGCACTCAAACACAAAACAAAGCCAAACGAGACAAAGGAAATCCATAGAACCCAAGGTGCTCGTCTAGCAACTTAACCTCCAACCTCCAACCTCCAAGCTGTTGCGAGGCATCTAAAGAAAGCAGCACGCTCACACTGCTTTGTAGGGGTCACCACACTTTCCTCTGCCTTTGGGAGCTCTTCAAAGCTGAGATGTGGAGGCACACTGCTGTAATTTTATCTGCGCGGGGGCAAATGACCGACACCTTAACGAGGGAGGGAGTGCTTATTATTTTTTATTGACAGAGTCTCTCTCTCACTGTAGCCTTGTTGCCCTGGTACTCGCTGGCTTTGAACCTGTGGTCCTATTTTCTCTGCCTCCAGACAGATCTCTACATCCTGTTAACACAGGAGTGTTTAAAACATTGTGTGTGTGTGTGTGTGTGTGTGTGTGTGAGTGTGTGAGTGTGTGAGTGTGTGTGTATGAGTGTGTGTGAGTGTGTGTATGTCTCTGTGTGTGAGTCTGTGAGTGTGTGTGTATATATGTGTGTGAGTGTGTGTGAGAGAGTGTGTATGTATGTGTGTATGCAGTGTGTGTGTGTGTGTATGCAGTGTGTGTGTGTGCAGTGTGTGTGTGCAGTGTGTGTATAAGTGTGTGTGTGTCTGTGTGTGTGAGTGTATGAGTGTGTGTGTATGCAGTGTGTGTGTGTGAGTATGTGTGTGAGTGTGTGTGTGAGTGTGTGTGAGTGTATGTGTGTGATGCAGTGTGTGTGTGAGTATGTATGTGTGTGTGTGTGAGTTGTGATGTGTGTGAGTGTGTATGTGTGTGTATGTGTGTGAGAGAGTGTGTATGTATGTGTGTATGCAGTGTGTGTGTGTGTGTATGCAGTGTGTGTGTGCAGTGTGTGTGTGCAGTGTGTGTATAAGTGTGTGTGTGTGTCTGTGTGTGTGAGTGTATGAGTGTGTGTGTATGCAGTGTGTGTGTATGCAGTGGTGTGTGTGAGTATGTGTGTGAGTGTGTGTGTGAGTGTGTGTGAGTGTATGTGTGTGATGCAGTGTGTGTGTGTGAGTATGTATGTGAGTGTGTGTGAGTGTATGTGTGTGAGTGTGTATGTGTGTGTATGTGTGTGAGAGAGTGTGTATGTATGTGTGTATGCAGTGTGTGTGTGTGTATGCAGTGTGTGTGTGCAGTGTGTGTGTGCAGTGTGTGTATAAGTGTGTGTGTGTGTCTGTGTGTGTGAGTGTATGAGTGTGTGTGTATGCAGTGTGTGTGTATGCAGTGTGTATGTGTGTGAGTATGTGTGTGAGTGTGTGTGTGAGTATGTGTGTGAGTGTATGTGTGTGATGCAGTGTGTGTGTGTGAGTATGTGTGTGAGTGTGTGTGAGTGTATGTGTGTGTGAGTGTGTATGTGTGTGTGATGTGTGTGTGAGTGTGTATGCAGTGTGTGATGTGTGTGCAGTGTGTGTGTGAGTGTGTGTGTGAGTGTGTGTGTGAGTGTGTGTGTGAGTGTGTGTGAGTGTATGTGTGTGTGTATGTGTGTGTGTATGAGTGTGAGTGTGTGTGTGTATGTGTGTGTGTGTATATGCAGTGTGTGTGTGTGTGTGTGTGTGTGTGTGTGTGTGTGTGTGTGTCCTAAGTGAAGCGAGTCTGTAGCACCGTTGACTAATCACAACGTTCACGCTGCAGACCACCAATGACTGGAGCTCACAGCCTAGACTCGCTCACTGGCTGTGGCATCCCTTAACCCTGTAAACTTAGCGACGCTTTAGTGTGCCTTACCTCAAACGCCTTGTCCAGAAGGCTCTGCTCTCTCAGCTGGTTTCCTTTGGTGAAGAAAAGTTCAGATACGACTTTCGGGTCCCTGGGCTTCAGCTGGAGAGCCTTGTCTATGGCCCCGAGAGCCTGCAGCAGTGGGAGACGCAGGAACCCTAACTTAGAGTGGCATTTCACCTCGTTCGCAGCTGTCAGCTGGTGTGACCACGGTAAACTCCCATTTTCTCCCTGGGAACCAAGGGCCCCAGGAAGAGCGCCTGAGGTTGTGTGGTCACGTGTCCATCTGGACTGCTGTCTCCTGGTACCTGCCCCGACGTGGCACATCGACATTGCTTAGAAGCACAGTTCTGCCTTTCCGCTAACACTCCAAAGTTTTTCCTGGATCAGGAACCCCTGGCCTTTCCATAGGTGTGGGGCGGAGACTCATCTCACCAATCGCATCTGCCTTGGGGTTTCTTGACCAATCTGTGCCCCTCTCTCTAAATAACCTCTATTAAGACCAGGATGACATTTTCACCCCGTCTTCCCTTATGCCTGGTGTCTACCATAGTGCCCCACACTTTACAGGCCTTGAACAAATACTTTCTTGAGTAGGTTCATGAATTAGTGGTTACATGATTTTCCGACACACAGGTAAAGAGTAACAGTTCTGACAGCTCTGCCTCTCAGGGCTATCCTGAGGATTGCATCAAACATCAGAACTTGGAGAGCCACAGGGCATGCGGGGGCTACTTAGCTGGAAACAAACTGTAATAATGACGTGAAGCATTTGAAAGTCAAGGAGGAGCCAAGGATGTGCTGTTTCAAGGTGTGTCAGGGGGGAGAGGGCATCCGAGAAAAGCTCCCGGTGGGCAGAATGTCCAGATCAATACTCTCAAGTCTCTGCGGCACTGAGGGCAACATTCGGTGCACGCTGGGTTATTTTATTTTATTATTTTTCTGTGTAAACCCCACATGGCTCTGAGAGCCCCTTCCTATCTCATCCTGTCAGAGAGCCTGTAGGAGCCTCTTCCCTACCTTCTCATGGTGCTCCTGCTTGCTGTAGATTGCTGACAGCAGGCGGTAGCATTCCAGGCACCGGGGTTCCTCGGACACTATGTGGCTGGTCATCTTCTCAGCTTCTTTGGTCTGGCCCATCACTGCTAAAACCTGTGCCTGCAAAAGCAGAGCACCAGGCTTAGGGGACACCTGGTCATCCCTCAGCAGGCGAAGCAGCCTCCGCATCCATCCCAACACCCAACACAAAGCATTTTAGAGGCGGCTGAATGCCACAGCAGGAAGGGCAGCATTCGGCGTTAGATGGCACCGGGGTACCATCGGTGTGAGTGCCACAGACACCCACCAAGAGGCTTGTGACTCTTAAAGAAGTCGAGGAAACACACCAGGAGGTTGTCCCCTACCATCCTCACAGAACACGGCGGCGTTTGTAAGAAGGTGACAAGTCTGGAGTTCAAAACACTGAAACTAAAAGTTGGAGGTGTTAACTGCCCTGAGTTTGATCAACACGATGCAATGATACCAGACACTATCCTTACTTACAGGAGCCACATAGGAAATAAGTTGGAGACAAAAGGGGTGGTATCTACCTTCCACAAACGGTCATGCCAGCAGAAACATACCATGCATTAGTAAGCACGCAGACACATCCAAACAGGTGCGTGTACACACGGGTCTATTCACACTCACATACGGGGGGGGGGTGACAAGCATCCCGTGGATCTGGGTCAGGCATTCCAGACAGTTTCGTTTTGGTTTGGTTTGGTTTGGTGCTGGTGACTGGAACCCGGGCCCTGGACGGGCTAGGTAAGTACCCTGTCGGTGCACAGAGTTCCCTTGTAACTTGCTTTGGGAAGTTTGGGGTTATTTGGAAACAAGGAGCTTCACCAGGGTCCCTGTCTTGGCCTTTGATGGGGGATGTCCTTCTGTGTATATGTTTCTCTTATTGGTTGGTGATTAAAACACTGTTTGGCCAATAGAGGCAGGGAGGTAGGCGGGACTGGGAGACGAGGAGAATTCTGGGAAAGGTAGGCAGAGAGAGAGATGAAAAGGGACGCCATGTAGCCAAGGAAGGAGTAACAGGTCCGGATCCTTCTCCGGTAAGATAAGACCATGGGGAAATACTTAGATTAATAGAAATGGGTTAATAGTTAAGAGAGAGCTGGCCTTGTGTGGCGGATGGGTCTCACTGAGGTCCCTGGCCTTGTGTGATGGGTCTCACTGAGGTCCCTTGAGCAGTTACATGCTGGCCCTAGTACAGAGGTTTCCTTTCGGCTGGGAGGCACAGTGGCGCCAGCTCTCTGTTTGCAAGCCGCTCTTACACCTACCCTCACTTTCTCTCCTCTCTACTCACCAGTGCCAGGCGGAGATCCCTCTGGGAAGGCTGGAGGGAGACGGCTTCCCGGTACACTTCCAACGCCTCCTTGTGTCGGCCAGTGTTGTAATAGAGTGCTCCCAAAGGTGACAGGACCTCGGCCGTGCGGGCCACCTGCAGGGCACTACAGGGAGAAAGGCAAACAGATGCTTCTCTGCTGGGCACATTTCCAAAGGTCTACGCTTTGGCAGAGGGAGGACTGTCCAGTTAGGCACTTGCTTGAACTTAGTCTGCTTACAGATCAAGGTCATTCCGTGTCCTGGGTGAACGCCCCCGGTGACCCACCAACCTGGCAACTGGGTCTGCAGGGTCGGTACCGTGATGAAGACCGCCTTGCTCGGGTTCTGACACAGGGGCAGCCCCTCGTCTGTTTCTAGTACATGCATGGCTGCTTCACCCCAGCTCTGAGCACTGGGGCCTCACCAGCCCATAACCACACTGCCACGCTATTCTGGAAGGGAGGGTCTTTGTCACCTGAAAACATGAGCTCCTATTCTGAAAGCCTGTCTGTTCCGGTAACCAAGGAGCCTGTGAGAAGCCGCCCGCCGATGGCTGGCTACAGGAGGCCGAGAAAGTGAGGAGAAGGGACTGTACCGTTTGTACCACTCTTCGGCCATGCCGTTCTCGCCCAAGGACCTGTAGAGCCGGCCCAGATTTACCACGGCCACGTGGTGGCTGGGGCTGAGCTGAATGGCCTGCTGGTAGTGAGCCACAGCCTTCTCTGGAGAGCCTGTAGTGCGGAGGGTGGGAAGGAAGCAGCACAGGGATGAGGGGCGTGGCTCCCAGCCTCCCTCCCAGCATGATAGCATCCCACCACCAGGGGCTTGATATTTTGCCTCTTACGCTTGCCACTGCATAACCTTGGCCCGTCAGTATTCATCAACACTTCCTAGGAAATTAATTACAAGTTGGCAGTGATTGTGTGAGACAGAATCTTATCCTTCAGCTCAGGCTGGCCTGAAAAATCACCATGTAGCCCAGGCTGGCCTTGAACTCATGGAAATCCCACAGCTTCAGCCTGAGTGCTGTGATGACAGGAATAAGCCACCACAACTGGTTGTGGTTATGTATCTAAGACACTGTTGCTTATCGTAACACACAAAATAGTACAGGCCACTGCAGAAAGGTCACGGGTCTCAGTAGTTTCTAAAGGCCTGTCTAAATTAACAGGACGGACAAAAGAGTCTGACAGTTCTCTCTCGAAAACCTGTAAATTACACATTGTATTCAGTGTTGTGTGTGTGTGTGTGTGTACACATTTTATTCAGTGTTGTGTGTGTGTGTGTGTGTGTGTGTGTGTGTGGTGCACATACTCTCATACACATGTGTGCACAGGAAGCTCAGTGTGAGATCCTGTGGGAATCAGTTTCTCTCCTTCTAGGAATCAAACTCAGATGGTCAGGCATAGAGAGGCAAGTACCCTCCTTATCCACTGAGCCATCTCGTTGGCCTCAATGGTCATGCATTTGATGTGATTTCAAACACGGGAGCTATGTCACCTTGCGTTTGCCCAGTGTGCGTATTAAAACCCCTCTGCGCACACGGCTTCCACGGTTATTTAGGATGCTACTTAGCTGCCTCTTGGGATCTGAGGCGCCTTTTAAAACCACCAAAACAAAACGATCTCTTTGCAGGTGTAGACACTGAAGCGCAGAGGCCTTTAGAGACTTGATGACAACCCCAGGGCAAGTGAAGACAAAAACCAGAGGGGGAAAACTCTGTCGGGTCCTAGCAGCGTCCCCAGATAAGCTTCCTAGAAATTCGACAAGTGACTACATTTCAGAACAGCCCAAACTGCAAACGTCTGGGTCCACAGGGCTACACATTAATCTTCCCCACTATGCTCCCTTTGAACACAGGTTTATCTAGGACCATCTGTGGTTCGTCGGGGCCCTTTTCAGGGGTTCACGTGGGGCTGTTTGCTGTTGAGTTTAAAGGACAAGCTTTAGGAGCATAGGGCGCATAGGAGCTCTTTTTAAGATGTGTTAGCGTGCGTCTAATGATCCAGCAGGGGGCAGCACACCGCAATTTACATGCAAAAAGAGCTCGCTTTCCCTGGAGGATCCAAATGTAAAGCTTATTAAACTGAAAAGCTTCAGACATCCTAGAGAAATGAAAATCCTCCCGAGCACTCATTATTAAAAAGTAATAATCAGACTGAGTTCTCCTGTAGGGCGGACAGTCACCGAGCCAACAGGACAGAGGGGCACTTTTGTATTAAAGCCAAGTGTCATCATATTATTACTTCTGAGGATTCATTACACGTGAGCAGTGTACAGAGCTCTGCACGTATCACAGAGGAAGCAGAATCTATGCCCAGGTCCGCCTGTCACAGGAGACTGCTAGGGTGCGTTTGTGGGATGCACTTCTCCAAAGGCTGAACGGAGTCCGCCAGAGCCGCGCAGCCACATTTGCTGGAGGCAGGCTCTGCACAGAGGGGTATGGCGGCAGCACTGACGTACAGCCCTGTGCTGTGGATACGGTCACTTCCTGCTCCGGGGAGTCTTCTGACAGGCAGGGTTCCGAGCTGAACTTGGGAGACTTGGAAAGAATGACAGCCTCACAGTGCTCGGGTGCAAAGTAAGTAAGCACAGCTGGTACCTGCCAGAGGAAGGGACTCTCAGCAGAGTGGCCTCTCACTCACCAGAGTCAACTAAGAAGACCGCGTAGTTGTTGTGTAAATCTGAGCTGTCCGGACAGTTCTTTATTCCAGCCTGGTAGATGTCCTCCGCTTCCTTAAATCTCTCCTTTTAGCACAGAACAAAAAAAAAAAAAAAAAAAAAAAAAAAATTAAAGGTTTTTGGTTTGTTTGTTTTGTTTTTTTTTTTTTAAACCAGCAATACAGTGAAGATTGGAAGCGAGCAAATGCTCACGGAGCCTTGACTGTATACCAGGCACCAAGAAAAATGCCACGAGCGTTGCCGGAATACAAGTCAACGCCAACCGAGCGCGCGCAGACGCGAAATAGCTTGGTTCTTCTGGTGCAAACGCTGATACTCACAAAGAAGATGTAGCTTCTGAATGGATCCAGACCTGTGTGTGGGGTTATTTTGCTGTGGTGACTCTAATGGAAACGCTCACTATCGGTGTAGGCGCTGAGGCACCGAGAGGTGGCTGCTGGGCTTGGAGGCAGAGCGCTAGGGGGTTGACGGAACACTTCCCTTCTTTCTTACCTCCATCTAAGAGTTTTGCTGTGTGTGTGTGTGTGTGTGTGTGTGTGTGTGTGTGTGTGTGTGTGAGAGAGAGAGAGAGAGAGAGGCAGAGACAGAGAGAGAGACAGAGCCCCACTTGCTCTGTAGTCTAAGTTGACCTAGTCTATAACCCAGCCTGGTCTCCTAACTCACCACAAGCCTCTTGCTTCAACTTCATGAGTGCTGGGGTGGGGGGCAGGTTTTTGGACGGGTGGTGAGGGGAGACAGGGGCAGGGCACGGTCTCTTCTTGAAGTATCTCCTGTGGTCCTTGCCTTATTTAAGTCTGTGCTTTCAGGGGGCTGGAGAGATGGCTCAGCAGTTAAGGGACCTGGCTGCTCCGCCTGAGGAGCTGGGTTCAGTTCCCAGTGCCCATACGGCTCACAGTGGTCTGTAACTCCAGTTCTGAGGGACCTGACGATGCTACACAGCCATGCATGCAGGCAAAACAAAACAGTGCACATAAAAACACTTTAAAAATTGGGTGTCCAATGTTAAAAGGATACAATTTATAAAAAAAATAAATCTGTGCTTTCTGCTTTGGCCTCTGCAAAGGAATTGTCTGTCCCCTTGAGACATGCCACACCCAGTGCCACAACTCCAGGGTACCACTTTCTAACTGCCCTCCTGCTCTACGCACCTTAACATATTTTAATTAGTTACAATTTGATTACTTTTAATTCAGAGCACAATAACTTTTTTTCCCTTTTTTAATTTAAGTTTACATGCCAATCCCAGTTCCCTTGCCTTCCCCTGTCCCCCTCATCCCCATCCCATCCCTTTCTTGCTCCCCAGGGAGGGTGAGGCCTTCCATGTGGGATCTTCAAACTCTGTCACATCATCTGGAGCAGGGCCCAGGCCCTCCCCCATGTGTCTAGGCTGAGGGAGTGTCCCTCTATGTCGGATGGGCTCCCAAAGCCCATTCGTATGCTAGGGATAAATACTGATCCACTACCAGAGGCCCCATAGACTGCCCAGTGCTCCTAACTGAGACCCACATTCAAAGGGTCCAATGCTGGTTTCCCAGCTATCGGACTGGGGCCCGTGAGCTCCCCCTTGTTCACAGCTGTCTCTGTGGATCTCTCCAGCCTGGTCTTGACCCCTTTCAGAGCACAATAACTCACGGGTATTTTTCCACAGTTCTGTAAACTCATTGAATCAACCTTTCTTTTTAAGAATACACGGATGAAAATTATGCAAATAACCAAAGGTTCTGAGAATTATCTGCAAACTATAGTTAACAGTTTTATTTCCTAGGACCGCTGTGAAAGTCGGGTAAAAGAAACTGACCCGGTACAAAGTGCTTTGCAACTTTTCCTTTAGATGCTAAAAGTGTATCACAAGTTACCATGACATCATCAGTGTTGTGAATGCGGACACCTCAGCCTGCAAGTGAAGGCAGAGTCTTCTGTGCTGCTCGGTAGCCCAGAGGCTGGGGTGGGGAACCTGGCAGGGACGCCATGGATTGTTCATCTGGTGTGGAACCATGAGTGCTGTCTGTCCCAGTCTAGCTATTTCAGCACCACTGAGGAAAGGGGGGTGAGGGGGTCTTACATGTGACAAGAGTTATGCATTGAATCAGAGATCTGTAGGCCAGCAAAACAGAGATGTGCATTTCTCAAACACCCTTAGCTGCCAAGTTCGACAAATGTCAAACTCAAAGAAGGTAAAGGTGAATAAAAATCTCAAAATAGGTACCTTTGATCTTAGTAAGCCTGAAAGAAGAAAGCTTTGAAGACACTGTCCATTGAAAAGCGTGTGTGTGTGTGTGTGTGTGTGTGTGTGTGTGTGTGTGTGTGTGTGTGTGTACATGCACGCTAAAGGACAGGAGGAATTTACCCGGCATCATATTCCAACCGACATTTACAAAGTATTAGAAGGCACTGTTCATGAATTCACAGTGCATCACAGTTGCAGCCGCTATAGGAAGTAGGGCGCTGTCCATCAGGAATTGCTCCCTGGGACCTGTGAGAGGGGCCGGTGGGTAGAGGTGTCTCCTGCCAAGCCTGGAAACCTGGGTTCAATCCCCTGAACTTACATAGCAGAAGGAGAGACCTTACTCCCTCAAGTTGGTATCCAGTTTCCACATCTACATGGTGGCACGCACGTACCTATGGGCGTGCACATGTGTGCACACACATGTACACTTTTATACATATAAAGAATTGGGTGGGTCTTTACCTACTGCATTCTGCCCTGGGTGGGAGGGGCCTATAAGTTCTCATTGAGGAGCTGTAGGCAGCTGATGGTTGTGGGAAGGGGGGTTTGTTCCTCAGTGGTATCGCTTATTTAAAACAATAAGCTCTAACATAAGCAGTGCATCTATACAAAAATACCTTCCAAAGCAGAAGAAGACCAATAGTGGCACTAATTGAGATACTGGGTTATTTTGGTTGTGGGCACGCTGGGGGCAGAATTAAGAGCCATGCACGTGCTAGTTACTGAGCTGTCTCCTGACTCCGTTTACCGATCTCTTTAATGTTTGACCTCGTAGAAGACACCTGGATTCTCTCACCTGCTTTTGTGACAGTGTGATTTTCAGGGTTTTCCGTTCTGTTAAGTGTGTTAAGTGTGGCCTGACAAGCTGGAAAGTGGAAAGGGGACTATCGTTTTAACAGCCCTTTCTGACTTGTGGGTATATCATGTGACCACCAAAAACTACCGCAAATTCACGAAAGAACGAGAGTGAAAAACAAGTTACTTTTTCACATTTGTAGGAAAACTGCATAGACCACTGTGGACCCTTTGGGCTCCCTCAACACCACTGGAGTTGGTGACTTAGAGGGAAGTCCACAGCAAGATGTATTTAATGTAGAGGAGGTATACAAAGCGTTCTCCTAACAATAGGAAAGTACCCTGACCACAGCCACAGGTCTGGACCCCATCCAGAAATGTGTGACTATCCACTAGTACAGCGCTGGGAAGCTGGGGGTGTATGTCTGTGACAGCCCTGGGAAGCTGAGGACTCTGGGAAGCTGGGGGTGTGTGTCTGTGACAGCCCTGGGAAGCTGAGGACTCTGGGAAGCTGGGGTGTGTGTGTCTGTGACAGCCCTGGGAAGCTGAGGACTCTGGGAAGCTGGGGGGTGTGTCTGTGACAGCCCTGGGAAGCTGAGGACTCTGGGAAGCTGGGGGTGTGTGTCTGTGACAGCCCTGGGAAGCTGGGGACTGATTGATTAGTCTGGCAACCTTAGGACAGTGGGGGAGGGAGAGTCCTTTTACGGAGGTTGTCCGTCTCCGGCGGGTGATGCTGAGTGAACAAAATGGGTCATTTAAAGAAAAGAGAGTAAGATGTGGGAATGGGAGAGAGATGTGGGGAAAAGATGGGGGACGTCCTTCTGTATATACGTTTCTCTTACTGGTTGGTGGATAAAACAGTTAGGTCAATAGAGGCAGGGAGATGGGTGGGGCTAGGAGACGAGGAGGATTCTGGGAATGGTAGGCAGACAGACCGAGAAGGGATGCCATGTAGAGACCGGGGAAGACAGGACGCTCTTGGAGTTCTCCGGTAAGATAAGGCCATGTAGAAATACATAGATTAGTAGTTATGGGTTAATAATTAAGACAGGGCTAGCCAGTAAGAAGACCTAGCCATCGGCCAACAGTTTTATAGTTAATATGTGCCCCAGTGTGTTTATTTGGGGCTGAAGTGATGGCAGGACCTGGCAGGAAAAGAGACTGCAGCAACAGGGAAATGGTGGCAGGGAGAGGAGAAGACAGGGACGCGTATGATCACATTACACCGTATACACGTATGATCACATTACACCGTATACACGTATGGAGTTCTCCAATAAACGCGAGAAGAAAGAACACGGGTGCACACCTCCACAGGAGTGACACGGGGCCAGGAAAGAGGAGACCCATGTGCGTGACTCCCAGCTTTTCTTGTCCTTTTTGCTCCATCCTCTACTCTGGCAGATGTAAGATCCACACGGTCTACCCCTGGCCAGAAAGGTTTTCATCCTCAGCTTCCTAATAGCTTACGGCCCCTGCCACACCCTTAGCCATGTGGGCTCAAGTCCCCACACATCCTCCTGGTGCAGAGCACTGTCCACACTTGCTGCAGCCTTCAAAGTCCCCTTTCCGTGACTAGCTCCCAGGGAGACGGGACACAGGGCTTGACCCTTGATGGACCTGTGCCATTTGCTGGGATTTGCATGCTCAGTCACCACGATTGATTTAAATTATTAAATCAATAATTCTTACATTGGGGTTCACTCCAAGTTGACCTAGCCATGAGTGTTGAGTGTGACTGACCCCGTTCATGACAGCATTGCAGAAGGAGAGAAACTGAGCCCATCCACTTATGAAGCTACAACTCAATCTTCTTTCACTCTGATGTTAAATAGCGTCACATCCCCAAACCGACGAAAGGAAAATATCTTATAAACGTCTCCATATTAATTCAGTTTTTCAATAGACTATAAACCCGAGGCTAGTGAAAACTTACAGAGGTTGGGATTATAAACAACGTTAATTTCATTTCCTTTACTGCTAAAGTAATGCCAAGTCTCGTTCTGTGGTGAGAACTAGGTGGTTATAAGTTCCTATGGGCCCAGGGACTTACAGCCCTGTCTGAGTATCTACCCCAGAATGCTGATGGAGGCCTGGGGACAGCAGGGCAGAAGCCAGGCTATGGGCTCCCTAAGACTCTCGCCTTCTGCTGTGTGGTACCCAGAGGGGCATTCGCTTTCTCTGGAGCATCTAACATCTCAGAAGCAAACGTCCAGAGTTTTCCCTCAGGTTCTGTCCTCTCTCTGGAGCCTGAGGATCACAGATCTAAGCCGGCCAGCCAGTGAGCCTCGGGGATGGACCGTCCCGTTCCCACCTCCCCAGTGCTGGGATTATAAGTGTAATCCATCACACACCGCTGTTTACACAGGTACTGGAGACCAGACTCTGGTCCTCGTGCTTATTCAACAAGCTCTTGACTGGCTGAAACGCCCTCCTAGCCCTAAGATCCTCCCCACCCTCACAATACTTTTCTTTACTTCTCACTCCTCATAATATGGTTTCATTTGTTTGACGCCTGAACACCCTTTCCTACCCCAGGTGTCCACCCGCCCATCCTGGACACGCGGGATTTTCATTTACACGTGCCATGTCGTTACAAGTGTTGGGCTACCACACCTAGCTCTAAATATCGTTTTCACGAGACTACCAGAAAGAAAAGGTTTGCTGTTACAGGAAAAGGAGGAGGAAAAGGAGGAGGAGAAGGAGGAGGAGGAGGAGGAGGAGGAGAGGAGGAGGAGGAGGAGGAGGAGGAGGAGGAGGAGGAGGAAGGCAGAAGGAGAATCCAAAAGATCAACAGCTGGTACCTTTGAATGTGAACTACAGCACATTACTTTTAACTAGTAATTCAGCATCAAATCATGCTTGTAGGGTACTGCGAGGTGGGTAAGCAGGCAGAGGACCCGGAGCTCAGTCCTCGGAACCCATGCAGTAGAAGGAGAGAACAGACAACTCTGGGGAGTTGGTATAGGTTTGCATCCACACACATACACAAGGCAGTGCACGCTGTTATTCATAAGCTAACGGCAAGGGAAAAGAACCCACTCAGACCGCACATAAACCTTAAGTGTTAACACACACGTATACAAGAAGCCTGGACGAAGCAGGATGACATTGTTTCTAGATTCTGCACCGAGAGAAGGACACGTGTGACTTCTCTGATCCTAACACACCACACCCATTCCTTCTGTAATGAGAGAAAAGGCTGATCTCGTTTTCCTCCCGGGTTTCCTTTTCTCTGGCTTCTCCGTGGCTAAAAGGGGCTGGGGGTGATCTCCCTGTCCAAAGGGGCCCTGCTGGGGCTCTGTGTTTCTGAGAACCTCAGGCTTCTGCTTCCAAATACTTGGATCACAGACTTCAGCCACTATCTCCATGGCCATAAAGTTTTTGTTGTTGTTTTTTTAAAGACATAAACAAATAATAGAAAGATCGTATTCCAAAATTTCCCCCACTGAAGTAGCATTTAAATGGCAGAAAAGACAGGACTAGAAAGTCCTAAAGAATCAGAAAGTTCTGGCCAAGAGAAAGAACTTAGGTAGGAACATATCTTTTTTGTTTGCTTGTTTTTTTGTGACTTGAAATTCGATGCCCAAGCTACCACCAGGCAGCTCTGTCAAAGCTAGGCCTCATCGGCAGCCTCAGGCAGTTCACATAAATAGCTTAGCCCAAGACAAGCCTTGATACACTAACCAAGTGGATGGTGTTGCTATGTTACTGAACCACCCCCAAACTGTGAGCCCTGATAGCCAAAGCTACTGCCCATCGAAATGATAAAAGTTGTAACTTTAGAAACAGCCTCTAGGATGGCTCTGCCTTTCTCTAGAAAGACCCTTATCTAGTCTCTGTGTTGTTACCCATCAGCCAGAGGCCGTAAGACTCTGTGCCTGGCCTTGTCTTGGTAACCACTGAACTTCTGGATTCTCCCTGGGTACAGGCAGACCCACTAGTCAGTCCCCACTGCTGGTTTATGCTCTCCAGGGATTCCTGGACCTTCTCCAGTGCCACCCTCCCAGCCTGACACAAGTAAAGGACTTCACTGCAGACGTGGGTAGAGTCTGGAAGCTTCCAGTGTCCTTTGCTGAGAGGACTCCCCAACATTTTCTGTTCAATCAGCTGTTCCTGGCTTGGTGAAATGTCTGTTTAATTTCTACATTAGCATAATAGTATATGGAATGTTTGTGTGAATAGACCAAGCATATTCAAAAGACAAATCTTGTATGGGCATCCTAATTGCCAAGTGCCCCACAGCCCATAGGTCATGCCCTCTGCAAACTTGAAATTAAATGCAAACAATGTAAAAAAAAAAATTCACACAGCTTCGGGAACCTTGCCTGCACGTGGGAGATTTTACTCAGCCATTATTTCTTTCAGCATGGCATTGGTGCACATCCACAGTTAGCATGGGCATGGCCTGTGTGTGTGTGTGGCAGATGGTAGCTCTGCTCAGGGAGAGGGAGTGTTTGCATGCTGACCAAGGTTCAAGAATATTGCTTCCATATTTTCTGGTGTTTGAAAGGCTAGGATGCTGTTAGAGGGGCTGCTACCAGGAAGGGGCTGCTTCAAAGACCATCAGGCCTGGATTCCTGACCTCCTGTTCATACAGTGTGTGTCAGAAACCTTGTTTCTTCCCAAAGGAATTCCAGACGTTAAGGTCAGACAAGTAGTGTAGACTCGGAGAAGGAAGGGGCCCTGAGTTCCGCCTAACAGCTGTCTCATCTCTGTCAAGTGAAAACCAATTGCCCTCAGGGTAGAAGAACCCTTCAGATTTTCCAGCGAGATTCTCAGATCCCAAAGTGGGACAGAGGCCAAAGGCTGATGTGCCTGTCAGGAAAGACGGAGGTCTCCTCCAAAGGATGTGATTCTGTCTGTCAGAGGACATAGCGGTCTCCTGCATGGTCTGTTTCTCTTCACAGCTCTTGAGCTCCGACTGTGTGGAATGCGATAGGATTTTGCTCCGGCTTCCCATATTCCCGCAGAAAATAATCAGGAAATCATTTCAAACATACCATCTGACCATCTGACACTCTTGGATTTCAGCTGAAGAAAGTATATGTTATTCTTTTAAAATTTTTTTGCCCGAAAAGTGCCTTTATTACATTAAAAAAAAAAAAAACAAAACCCAAAACCAGATAAACAACAAACTACCCCTTGGTATAGGTCTGTCTACCGCAATAGTGATGTGACTGAACCCGTGGGCTAGTATGTATGAATGCCAGGATCTCTAAACATCTTGATCACTTTACGTAACGTCTTTTTTTTTTTTTAAACTAATCTTTTAAAAAGATTTATTTATTTTTATGTGCATTGGTGTTTTGCCTGCATTGACGTCTGTGCAAGGGGTCCAGACCTCCTGGAACTGGAGTCACAGGCACTTGTGAGCTGCCACGTGTGTGCTAGGAAGAACATCCGGTGCTCCTGACCGCTGAGCCATCTCTCCAGGCCTAACGCAGCATCTTTAACTCAACTCAGGAGTCAGCAGTTTAGAAAAGGAATACAGCTGACACTCTGGGATACCTAACTGAGGCCCATCATTTTTCACAGCATTAACACATTAATGCTTTATTTGTATGTAAGCAGTAACTCCTAATTAGAGTTATATCTAAGACCACGTTCTTCCTAGAGAACCCTGTGGTCGGAGGAAGATAAGCCTGAAATTTTTATTTTTATTTTTTTTTTTTAATGTGATGTGGTGTGTGTGTGTGTGTGTGTGTGTGAGTGTGTGTGTGCGTGCGAGTGTGTGTGTGTGTGTGTGGTGTGTGTGCGTGTGTGTGTGTGTGTGTGTGTGTGTGTGTGTGTGTGTGTGTGTGAGACGGCATGCATTTGTGGTGTGCATGCATGGGTGCATGTCAGTGCTTACATTTAGAGACTTGAAGCTGACGTTGTGTGTCTTCCTCCGTCGTGCTCCACAGTCTGAATTGAGCCAGGCTTTCTCGGGTGAACCCAGCCTAGGGATTCCCTCTCTCTGCTTCCCAACTGCTGTCATTACAGGTAGGAATAACGCTTGCTTCACAACTCCAGACTTCAGTCTTCCACAGCAACAACTTTGCAAACTCAGCCCTACACACATAGTTTAAATTTTATCTCAGGACACTAACCCGAGAAATAAAAATACATGAGTTTGTATGCTGACGTCACGGCTCAAGGGCGAAAGGTCTCCCGTGGGACGTGTGGTTTCCCAGCTGGTGCTGTTGGTTCTCTAGTAGCTTCTCTGGGAGGCAGGCGTCTAGGTAGAGGAAGTGGGGCACTGACAGGAAGTTCTGAGACGTACAGCTGGGCCCACTTCCTGTCTGCTTCCTGCACCCCTGAGATGTGAACAGGCAGTAACCAGACATTCCCACCACCACAGAACCACTGGCTGCATGCCTTTCCCTCCTCGACAGACTGCGCACCCCCAAGCTGTGAGCAGAATAAACCCCCCCTCCTTTCGGAGCTGTGCTTGTTGGGGGGGTATCTGCTCGTAGCCACAGGCAAAGTGATGAACACAGAGATCTCTGGAAACATAACTCCCCACAAAATGGGGAAGTGGGGGGAGTTTGGGCAGGAACTGGAAGCTGAATTGTCCTGGAAGCACAGGAAGGGACATAGAAAGAAATATGGTCCCGAGGAAGGAGGACCATGGCAAAGAGGAATCAGTGCATCGAGAACTCCCAAGACACTTGGTTATCACTCGTAGATGCAAATGTAACACTGCTTATCGCTGCGCTCTTTCTTAAGAGCAATTCGGTGCCTGCTACCTGCCTGGGGAGCTGGAAGAGATCTGAGCTGGGAACTGTTAGCTCAATCTTCACTCACACCTCATTGTTGCATAATGAAATCAAGGCAGGATATATGAGCTGAATATGAATTAAGAAAAAAAATAATAACAAATGTAGACGTAAGAACAGCATAGGGGAGAAGCAGCTAATACAGTCCAGATGGCTGTCAGTCGAGGAGAAACAGAAGTAGAGACAGAATTGACCTTTCCAGAAAATAAAACAATCTTCATGCACCGACCAGATTGAAAAGAAAATAAAAACTAAATGTAATTTAGGAGAGACAAAGGCTTCCCAGCACTGGACCACAGCTCTCCCACCCTGAGGGCCTCATGAAGATGCGCTGCATGGTGTGAGGGACCATGGCAACAGCCACGAGGCTGACAGCCTGGGGTCACTATGAATAGAGCCCCGTGACCGCTTCTCAGACTAGTCCTCAGGGCAGGGTGGATCATCACACTGAAGAATGGTCCAGTGACAGCAGTGTGACGCCCAAGCCAGCCCCCTGAAAGACAGGAGCGCCATCCAGAACAGGCTATGGAGTGGGCACTGCGAACTCTTCAAGCTTATTCCATAACTGTCCTTACAAACTCAGACGTCCTGGAGGTGGGTGGGAGCCCACTGACACATAACACATGAAGCCATGTTAGATGGTATAACTTTGTAAGGAATAGAAAACACAGGCCAAGGTGATGGAAGTCACGGCAGGAAGTAGGCAAAGGGCCGAAAGGGAAGACCTCAAGATACCGTGTGGGCAGAAACTGGCAAGACAGGAAGAAGGCAATGGACCCATGTCAGAGATGTGTGGTGGTGGATCCATGTGGGAGATGTGTGGTGGTGGACCATGTCGGAGATGTGTGGTGGTGGATCCATGTCGGAGATGTGTGGTGGTGGACCCATGTCATGTCGGAGATGTGTGGTGGTGGATCCATGTGGAGATGTGTGGTGGTGGATCCATGTCGGAGATGTGTGGTGGTGGACCCATGTCATGTCGGAGATGTGTGGTGGTGGATCCATATCGGAGATGTGTGGTGGTGGACCCATGTCATGTCGGAGATGTGTGGTGGTTGAGGAAAATGCCTGCCCAGCGAGGATGCTTGCTTGGCATGCCTGGGCCACAGGCAGAGGCAGAGTGTGCGTTTCCGAAAGTTGGAGAAGCCAGGGTGAAGTGAGACATGACACTGAGGGATGCAGGCAATCTTTTCTCTAGAAAACCTGCCAGTGTCTTTATTAACATAAGCTAAAGGCTGTCACATACGTCATGGAGCATTGCCTTAATTTATCACACTTTATGTCAACATTCAAGAAAACCACCTACCTCAGGTAGGCTTTCTGTCTACAGCCCGTCTGTACTGTGCAGAGAACACAGGTACCCCCCCCCATCTGCAGGGTCAACAGACGTTAGATCAAACACTCACAAAGGGGACAGGGAGAGAGCTTACTGGGTATAAGCTTAGGGACCCCAGTTTGAGTCCCTAGTATGCATGGCCACATGTCTCCATGGCCCCAATGATTCGGTTACAAACGGTTAGATGATCCCAGGAGATCACTGGCCATTCAGGCACAAGGAGAGACCCCATGTCACAGGAATAAGGCAGAAAGCAGCAGAGGAGGGCATTGGACATCGTCTTTTGAACCTGGCCCGAGAGCACGCGCGCATGCACACGCGTACACGCACAGGAGGCGCACACGCACTGTCTGTACTGACGTTCCTTGTCTTTGGTCTCTAATCAATGCAGTGTACAGCGATTTGCATAGATAGCTGTTAGCATAGCTCCTGTATATTGCACTAAGTTTGAATACTTAGAAAACATGCACAAGAGTTATCCACCTCTAATGCCATTTTATATGTGGGACCCACAAGTCCACAGGTTTCTGTGTCTGAGGAAGGATCTTGGGATGGCATAAAAACTAAGTTTATAATTTCTGTCGCTTAAATATTCATAGACTATTCTAATTTTGCCACTTGTCGCAACTTCTGAGATGCTTAAAATGCAAACCGCGTACCCTTGGTAACTGATGTGTGGGATCAGATCATTCTGTGACTGTTGCAAGGCATCTTCAGTTTGATCCTTACACAGAGAGAAAACCCGGCGTGGCCAACTTCTGAGATGCTTAAAATGCCAACCGCGTACCCTTGGTAACTGATGTGTGGGATCAGATCATTCTGTGACTGTTGCAAGGCATCTTCAGTTTGATCCTTACACAGAGAGAAAACCCGGCGTCTGGTGTCAACCAAGCACAAAGCCGACATAAGACCCCGTGCTGGACTGGAGCTACCAATTATTAGTTATGTTGTTTCTATAATAAAAAAGTCTGTGATGATGCTGGCAGGTGCACCCGGCAGTCACATTTAAAGACACACTTGTGGGATTGAATGGAAACAATTACCTGCTCAGCCAGGAGGGAGGCCAAGCTCGAGTAGGCATCGGCAAAGTCCGGACCGTACTTGATGGATTCCTTCAGCAGCACGATGGCTTCTTCTGTTTTTTCCTGGGACCTGCAGGCAACAGGAGGAAAAGGACGCCTCTCTTTAGCACTCGCTTTAGCCCTCTGCTTAGACCCCCAGATTCCCATTTCTTTTAGCAGACACTAGGTGGTTCTTTCTGGTTGTGCTGAGGCCTGACAGTCTCCTCTCGTGTCTGAATTCCCAATAACACTTGGAGACGGTACGGGTGCTGTTATGGAAGGCTGCGGACCTTTGGGTTTTGGAGGATGTGGGCAGGGCAGACGTCACTGGGGGCAGGCCTTGAGGTTTTATAGACCAGACCTACTGCCTGTCCATTTTGTTGCTTCCTGACTGTGGACACAATACCACCTCACGCTCCCAAGGCCATGCCTTCCCCAGCCAAGATGGGCTATGTGCTTGTCATAACTGGGGTCCCAGAGAAGGACCCCCTTCCTGCCTTACGTCTTTGCTTGCCAGGGATTCGGTCTCAGCGACGGGAAGAGAAACAAGCAAGCACACCTGTTCTGCGGTGTTGGGGAGTTCTACCGAAGGGTCTGCAAGTCTGTTAACAAGAGACACTGGCCTCAGGCCAACACGCTGGAGACATCACCTGTGGGCTCAGAACCGGGTATAATGATGTGAACACTGTCTGTGTGTGTCATTTCTAACAGCACCGCAGTCTGAAATCCTTTTTTTTTTTTTTTTTTTTTTAAATACTTTTATGCTCATAAATGTGTGTCTGTGTCTGTAGACCCCATGTGCAGGTATGTACAGAGTCCAGAAGAGGACACCGGAGGATAACCCAGAGCTGGGGTTACAGGGCTATGTGACACCCAACATGGGATCTGCGTACTCAGGCTCTCTGGAAGAACAACTAACTAATGAGCTTCATAAGCTCATTTTGAGGATCTTAGTGTAGATTCTTTATTTACCTTTGACTTGAGATTTTTAAATTAAATTTTTTCATTAATTTTACATACAAAGCACAGTTTCCCCTCCCTCCTCTCCTCCTATAACAAAGCATAGCATACCAAGTTGAGGCAGGACCAAGCCCCTCCCCCTCCCCTCCGCATCGAGGCTGGGTGAGGCATCCCAACATGGGAGCGGGTTCCCAAAGGCCAGCTCACTCGACAGGGACAGGTCCTGATCGCAGCGCTGGGGGCCCCGCAAACACACCAAGCTACTCAACAGTCACCCACATGCAGAGCGCCTAGGGCAGTGCCACGCAGACTGCCTGGCTGTAGGCGCAGAGTCTGTGAGCGACAAGTTGAATTCTTAGTGGTGGCTGCCGGCCCAGGACAAGCCAGGCCAAATGTTCATCTATGGTTTATATCCAAGGAAGGAAATGTCACATACGATTTACGAAATTCGAAAACACCGTGACTACTGGCGGGAGAAGGGCAGTCAGTGAGTGCGCTGTCGCGTCCTCACCGCAAACTGTCTCTGCGTTTGCTATTGGGCCTTCTCGGGGCCCTCAAGTCTGGCAGTCTGCAAGTCCTGTCCTGGGGTGAAAGACCCCTGTCCTGTTGGTTCGGTCGCTGGATCTCTCTAACAGACACTGATGTTATAGGCGTAACAAACACAATGTTGTATGGGCAACGGAATCTCTGCAAACACAGACGGACCTAGGCCTAGTCCTTGGCGGCACCTGGCACCTTTTCCCACCAGAGACCATTGCAGAGTCTGACTCGTGTGTTTCCACAGCTCGGCTCAGTGATAACCGTGCATTCTCATCAATCCTCACAGCATTAAGAATTCATTTCTTAACAGCAGCCCCACGCGTTAGATACTGTGCTCATTTTTCTAATGTGAAAATTCACATGCGGGAGGGCCAAAGGGCTCTGGTTATGCTCACATAACCTCTTCCAAAGGCTTCTCCACGATTACACAACTGGTTCATTTTCTTTGGGATAAGATCTAACTCTGTATGCGAGGCCAACCTCGAAATCCCTTGAGGAGAGATTCCCACATAAGACCGAGATCCTAACACTCTGGGTGTGTGCTCTCTGTGGCCTCTGTCTTGGATCTCACTCATCTTTTAAGTTTTTTCTTTGTTTGTTTTTGATCCCAGAGTCCAACGGCCTGCACGTGGTAAAAATCCAGCAAATGTTAAATTATCTTTAAAGCACACCTTTACTTCTTTGTTTCTGGATCACTGGGCATCTACGTACACTTCGGCCTCCTGGGCACTGGGATTGACAAGTGGGAGCCACCATGCCTGCTTGCTCCAGACTCCACACCCACACCAAGAGCTTGCTGTTCAGAGTGTGATTCACGCATTAGCGTGAATGCCGCCCTTGCGCCCGGCAGCACGCTGCAAATATAGAAAGCCAGGTCTTGTCCACACCTCCCAGGTGGTCTGTGTGAGTACTGAGATCTCAGCAGACCCATACCTATGCCATGCGTTCTCAAGGGTGGCTGAGGGTCAAGGTCATGAATTCCTGATACCAGCCTAATCCCCTCCCCCGCTGCGGGCCCAGGGTCTGTAGAATGTGGTTTGAATGCTTCGGCGACAGAAGCAGCTTGTTACCAGCCGGTTTCGCCTAGAAGGCAGACTCCTGTCGTGGACAGTTTCAGGAGGCCCTTGGAGTGAATGATGATTCAGTTTGGCAGATGTGATGTTCTCAATGAAAATGGCCCCCATAAGCCCACAGAGAGTGGCACTATTTGATGTATGGCTTGTTGGAAGAGGTGTGTGTCACTTTGGGGTTTGGGTTTTCAGATGCTCAAGCCAGGCCCAGTGTCTCTCTCTTCCTGCTGCCTGTTGGTCCAGATGTAGAACTCTCAGCTCCTTCTCCCGCACCACGTCTGCCCGCAGGCAACTATGCTTCCTGCCACGATGCTAATGGACTAAATCTCTGGAACCTGTAAAGCCAGCACGAATTAAATGTTTTCCTTTACAATAGCTTCTATGGTCATGATGTCTCTTTACAGCAAGTAGAAAACCTAACTAAAGCCAGGTGTGGTGGTGCACACATTTAATCACAGCACTCAGGAGGCAGATCTGTGAGTTCAAGGCCAACCTGGTCTACAAAGTGAGGTATGGGATAGTTAGGACTATTGCACAGAGAAACCCCATCTCAACCACCAACACCACCACAAAAATAAATCAAAACAAAACAAAAAACCCTAAGACAGATGGTACCAGGAGTGCGGTATTGCTGCGATGGGCCTAGCTGTTTTTGTTTAGAGGAATGTGGATTTTGGGGACTTTGGATTAGGAAAGCAGATAGACTGAAGAGTTATGTGTTAACAGCTCTGGCAGAGAAGATGTCCAGACAGTCTAGTGTCGGCTGTGTTGCTGGGTTGTTGGTGGCCAGTGTCATGCGGATCTATAATGAAATGGAGCAAGCTGAGCAGGAAGAAAGTAGAGGAACGTACAGTTTGAGGAGAGAAGGAGCATCGGGAAAAAGTTTAAAGAGAAACCTGATGCCCAGTGGAAAGGAGGGAGCGATGACATCACGGCAAGACCACGCCCAGCTAAGCTCCCAGCTTGTGAGGAGGGACTGAAGTAAAGCTTGGTGGCGCACGCCTTTAATCCCAGCACTCAGACCGCAGAGGCAGGAGGATCTCTGTGTCTGAGAACAGCCCGGTCTACAGATCAAGTTCCAGGACAGCCAGGCTTAGACAGAGAAGGAAGTCACTGAAAGCCGGTGGAAATGTATTTGAATGAGGCGGCCATGTTCCAACCCCCCCCACCCCCATCTCCCGAACCAATCAATAATCAATAAAGTTCCCCACAAACATGCCCACAGGTGAGGTGATGGTACTTCCCAAATAAGGATCCCTCCCTCCCCCAATCCACTGATTTTCATCAAGTCAGTTAAGCCAACCAGCAAAGGCAGACCCTGTCCTCCTCTCCTCGCTGTGATCCGGTTAGCCGCTAACTGGCCCCCCTGCATACCCACTCCTGTCTTTGATGGTGTGGTTAACGGCCAGCCCCGCCCTTCAAGGACTCGTCCTGGGCGGTGAAAGGTAAAGCTCTTACCCCACAGTTGCCAGCCCACTCTTGTTGATTATTCACTCAGTCAGCAAGAGTTCACGAAGGAGCTGCAGGACTTCACAGAGCCTGTGAGGTTTCACACCCTTGTTTGCGCTCTCCCACAAACACTCTAAAGGACACTCTCCAGGTTGCACATGTGTTTTAAAGCAAAAACGACGCTTTTTAACGCCAGTAATTTGACCACTGATTTTACCGTTAGGACTCCCAAGCGTCTTCACCAAGAAACATTTAGGAATGCCGCTTGGATCCAAGGGAAGATATAGACTTACGGAATTAAGGCAGAAAATTAGTTGCTACGGGACATTACTCAGCTGGAAGTTCTTCAAAATCAGCAGAGAGGGAAAGAAACTACAATAATTTCATAATAATGGGTTATAATAGTGGCTTTCATTTGTAATAACTCATGTCAGCTACAACGGAAACTTAGACCTTTCAGACATGAACCCAGAGAGATTAACTACCACTTAACACAGACCGTTAATGCGAGCCCTCGAGGACTCCATTAACATCCATCTGAGCGATAACGTGGAAACAGAGCCACTAGGACTTCTCCCAGGGAATTCTGGGAAACAGCGTATCAGTGAATCCCTTGAGGAAAAACACCCACCCCAAGAGGATCCTAACACCCAGAGTGTGTCCTCTGTGACCTCTGCTAAACTGTAGGCTCCCATGAGTGGGCCTCAGAGGCTCACAGAGTCAAATGCTTGGCCACCGGGCGTGGCACTATTAGGAGGTGTGGCCTTGATGGAGGGAGTGTGTCACTGGGGGCCAGCTTTGAGGTTTCAAGTGCTCAAGCCAGGCCCAGTCCCTCCCTCTCCCCCTCCCTCTCCCTCCCCTCCCTCCCTCATCCTCTCCCTCTCCCTCCCCTCCCTCCCCCTCCCTCTCCCCCTCCCCTTCCCTCTCCCTCTCCCCCTCCCCTTCCCTCTCCCTCCCTCTCCCCCTCCCCTTCCCTCTCCCTCTCCCTCCCTCTCCCTCTGCCTCTCCCCCTCCCTCCCCTCCCTCCCTCTCCCCCTCCCCTTCCCCGTCCCTTCCTCTCCCTCTCCCCCTCCCCTTCCCTCTTCCTCTCCCTCCCTCTCCCTCTCCCCCTCCATCCCCTCCCTCCCTCTCCCCTCCCCTTCCCCTCCCTTCCCCCTCCCCTTCCCCCTCCCTCTCCCCCTTCCCCTCCTCCTCCCTCTCTCCATGTTGTCTGCTGACCGAGATGTACAGCTCTCAGTTGCCTCCCCTGCACCATGTCTGTCTGCACAGCACCAGGATGGCAATGGACAAAAGCTGTGCACTGCACTGTACGCCAGGCCCCAGCTAAACGTTTTTCCTTTGTAAGAGTTGCTGAGGTCATGGCGTCTCTTTCCAGCAACTGAACTCTAAGACAATCTCACTAATCTTTTTGTTGTTGTTTTAAATCCTAGTTCAATGACCTGCAGGCAGATAGGGTGCTATAGAAAGAGCTGAGATTCCTACATATCGCCCCCCCTCCTCTCTCTCTCTCTCTCTCTCTCTCTCTCTCTCTCTCTCTCTCTCTCTCTCTCTGCAGGCAACAGGAAGTAGTCTGTCTCACTGGGGAGGTAGCTTGAGCAAAGGAGACCTCAAAGCCCACCTCTACAGTGACACACTTCCTCCAACAAGGCCTCACTCCCTTTGGGGGCCATTTTCTTTGAAACTACAATGGTCCTTAACACAGAGACCCATAACTGGTCAATGAATAGAGAATAAGAAACTTTAGAGTATTCCCTACCACACTCTCCTCTCCCCTTCAGTGCTCAGGGTTCTACGTTAACGAAGGGGGGGGGCGGTTGTAAGAAACAGAGGTTGGTACATGAGTTTGAGGGAAGAGCGCTTTCCAAACACAACAGGAGAGTTGTATATGTGAACTCACCACGATTGTGTCAGCACGCACAAGCTCAAGCCAGACAAATCCCAGCACAGGATTTGCGGTGGTGGTGGGAGGAGTGGGCACAAAGTCTCACCCCTCGCTGAGGAGCCACTGGCCTCAGAATGCTGCTGGGAACCCAGTTTTCTTCAGTGCCGTGACACTGGGCACAGGACAACCGTCCAGGGCAGCCTCTCCCTTAGCGGTAGTTGGCTAATATGAATTAGACGGGTAGGTTTGGGACAGAGGGAGAGGAAGGATGAGAAAAGAGGAAGGGGACCCCGGGCTGAGTGTGGAGGGAAGGGCGAAGCCAGCAATAGCAGATCCTCTGCACCACGGAGGTCACGGCAGGAGACGCTACCAGCTTGCCCTGTGAAATTCAAGTTTCAGGCAACTCAGGAGATGTGGTTTGTGGTCCTGGGTTTTCTAGGGCTCTGCTTCCCGCACAGGATGGGAAAGACTCCTGTGTCCTGGCCGCTCTGTGTAGCTTTAGCCAGGGTTCCTGAGGGCACTGAGGCCAAAGCATTGTATCAAAGCAGGCTGCTGACTACTTACTTTCTGCTTGATTTTTATAAATTTCATACACAAAAGCCAAGAAGGCACATCCCTGTGACATGACAGTGAAGGCTGGAAAAGTGATCGATTTAAATCACGCTGCTGGGCTGGGGAGATAAGGAGCCTACTGTGTAAAGGAGCCTACTGTGTAAACACGAGGGCCTGACTTTGATCCCTAGCAGGTAAGTGTGGTTAATACCAAACATATTCCCAGCACTCAGGAGATGGAGACAGGAGGACCTTTGGGGCTCACTGGCCAGCTAGCCTAGCCTATTTGGCAAGTACCAGAACAATGAGAGGCTCTGTCTTCTTCTTAAGTGAAGAGATTCAGGCCTCTCGGCAGCTGACTATCATCGTAAGATGTTTAACTAGTGGCACGGGTAGAGCGTGGCTGCCAACTTCTCATCCCTTATTAATGTTGCACCACGGAGCTAAGCTTCAGAGTGGACAGCAGATACTATATTCCTCTTCCTAGGTTACAATAACAGCTAATAACTAGTCCATCTGTATTCTGTGCCGAGTGCTATATTAAGTGTTTATGTGCATTACACTTAGTACTCAAGAGAAGTTCAGTTTCTAGAATCATTCCTACTTTATACATGAACAGGTGAAGCCACGGCGAGCTGTTTTCCTGGAGTTACTTGATAACCAGAGATCATCACACGGTAGCAGCTGCCTGTTCTGAGAAAGGACATGGCCCGAAGTCACAGGGAGCACTTGGTGTCAGTGTCCTCTCTGCAGTATATTGGCATGTGATCCTGTCCTAGTAAGTTCTCTGCCTGGACAGGAGAGTTATGGGGGTGGTACCTGCTGCTCCCAGCGGACAGAGTCCTAAGGAAAGAGCGAATCGACCCATCATTCCTGTCAACTGGGGGAAGGTCACAGGAAGGGTGAGGGCAGAGAGCCCATGTGCTACCCAGCAGACAGGCTGCGGAGACTGGATTCTGTGGAAGGCAGAGGAGGGAGGAAGCTGGCAGAATTGACGGGTTCCTGAGGAGGGGAGGCATCCTTAAGCCACGTTTCACTCCCCGAGTGCTGCCTGGGGAGTGTTCCTCTTTCTGCCCTTCTTGCTTCTCCGTCTGGTGTACAAAGAGCATCTCTAAACTTGAAAGCTTTTTGATCCCTCCAACAACCTGAATACCAAAGTCAGTTTTTGTGTCAAAGCAAAAAAGCCGCTGGACTGACTCAAGATAGAGGTTAAAGTATTGGGTGGCTTAAAGCATGGCAGCGTCTGCAAAACAAGCTCTCAGTGACTGGCATGTCACCATTAGCCTTTAACGGGACCATTCCTTCCTTACGCCCCCTCCCTCGGGGTCTGACCTGTGGGACTCAGGGCAGATCAACCACAAAGGCACTCAGCAGAGTGATGGCTGGAGATTCTTGAAACTCTTGTACTTGACAAGGCAGTCTGGCCCATGGCAGGCATTAACTTTCCCTAGAAATAGCTGAGCTGCGAAAGCGGATGACAGTCCTTCCAGAGAATGTCAACAAAGCCCCGGGCTCTTTTAAGACTGCTTCCTTCCTGCAGAACTCTGCTCTGGCCTGGACTGTGTTTGTCACAGCAGAGAACTCCACTATGGACTTAAGACCCGGAATCACGGTGCGTGTGTGCACGTGTGCACGTGTGCATAGCCGTGCATGTGTGCACATGTGCACGTGTGCATAGCCGTGGGGGCAATGCTCACCGGAGTACGGTAATGGTCTGCTGTGTCCTCGGTTATGGGGTTGCAGCAAGCGTTCTCATTTCCCAGGTAAGTCTGTTGGAGTTGGACAGACACTGTGAGAGGAGGAGGAGGTGTGTGTGTGGGGGGGGAGAGGATGGGCCATGCTCAGTGTACAAGAATAGTTTTAACTTCAAGCCTTGCTGAGGGCCCCAGCCAATGTAGTCTGGCAGGTGTCTCTCACACACTGACAGCCGGTCAGTATTAGCTGGGGCTGGGTTCACTGAGGACGGAAGGCTGGATATGAGTGGTGAGGGGCAGGAAATCCTGAATGCGGAGACGTTTGGACTCTGTGCCAATGCGAAGGCATGAGTGCTCCCAGGTCCACAGAGAGGATGAAGAAGACTAGGTATTGGGCAATGTCATATTTAATAGAGGGAATCTAACAAAGTTATGAACAGACCAGTAGTAAGGTGGCATAAAGGGAGAACACAGGAGGTCTGCAAAGAAAACAACTACGGGAAAAGAGCCCCCGAGGAGGGCTGTAAGATGACAATTCATAAAAACAATTCATAGGAATGAAGAGGGTGGGAGAAAGGGAAGGTGAGCGAGCAGAGGTAAGAGGCCAAAAGTCAAAGGTCAGAATCCAGGAACTATAGAATGAAAATGTCTGCACACGTAGGAAGTTTGGTGGCACAGCCACGTTGGAAAATACCCAAGAGCACTGCCGATGGACGGCCTTGGAGAGAAGCCTAAACAGAACCCAGGGAGCAAACACAGACACTGAAGTTCACTGCTGATGGCAGCAGAGGCTGTGGAGTGGTGCAGAGCACCGCCTGGAGCTCAAGATGGAGGTGTTGGAACAGAGAGTGTAGAGAATTCCTACCGTGAAGTTGCAGAGATGGAGATGCAGACAGCACCGTGGGGTGCATGGGAAGCTGGGGAAGGTAGGAATGAGTCAGGCTAAGAGGAGATCAAGATCGGGAAAGGCACGATGCATTAATTAGGACTAGAGATGAACAAAGCCAGAGGACACCTAACTACAAACAGAAAACCAGGAGGGCGAGTGGGGGATTTCAGGCCGAGTGGTAGGACCAGAAGGCGTCCAGGCACAGCTGACGTGCTGCCACAAGGGAGCAGTCAGGGAAAGTGCAAGCCTGCCCACTAAACCAGCATCTGTGTCCAAGTTAAAAAGTAAAGGTTTGTGACCGAAATCCCGGCTCCCAGGAGGCTGAAGCAGGAGGACTGCCATGAGTTCAAGGCTAGCCTGAGCTACAGAGTGAAACTCTGTCTCAAAAGGAGGTAAAGCTGAGAAGTAGAGATCGGGCGTCTTGTGCACATACGGATGTCCTTTCATAAAAACACTGTGTGGCGAATGAAGATACTATGAGGAAGTATGCACCAAATATTTGAGTTTATTATAAAATAATAATTATGTTTCTATGTCTTCACAACCCTTAGAGGGTCTTCATGCTGAAAGAGCTGGCTAAAGAAAATAAAACACGCGTCGCTAAATTCAGCTCATCACACAGTTCCATTGCTGGGCATTCTGGTATGTTCCGTCATTGTTCTCATCAGATTCACAGAAATACTTCGGACACCTGCACCCTCTAACAGGAACGCAAGGCTACTGTAGCAACGGGCAAGGGTATTACACGAGCCCTTAAATTTCGTCATTTTCCATTTTAGTAACAAACACCACCATCTATTTTAACCATGCATTCACATAAATGCTCCCCCATACCCCAATTCTAAACACTCCGTTGTGCCTCTTGGCACACTGGGGACTTCTGCAATCTTTGCCCATAAGAACCACAAGGCTTTCTTGCTTCTTTCTTCTTTCGGTTTTCCTTTTTGATATTTAAAAGAAGTCACTTTTGACCAATATGATTTGGGGCTGCTCCTCTTCCGTGTTCTCCCATAATGTGCTATACAGAGAACAGAAGAGCTTCAAAGTCCCAAGAAATGGCCTAATGAGTCCTCACACAGGTGGGTTACCCTTAGAGTTTACTGCTGCAGCAGGGCTGGTATAACTCCAAGAACCTGAGCAACTTGCAGTGAGCTAGCTGGCACTCTCTGACAGAGAAACGTCTCAACTTTAGACTTTCGGGCCTTGACAAGGGACTATTTCCTTCAAAGTCAAGGCTATTAGTAAAAGTCTGTGCTGGCCAAGAGAGAAACCATCCCCACGAATGGTTACTGCACATGCGAAGTGTAGCTAGCTGCTCCGAGACGGGCTGTGGACATCAAATATGTATCGGATTTAACAGATTTAGTGTAAGAACCTCTTGTCATCTCGTTCACAACTTCAACGTTTAATGATAAAAATTTAAACCATTGTAAAATATTAGTTGTGTATTAAATAATAATTCAGACAGATTGAGGTTTAATTAAAGATATGATTAAAGTTCATTTTTTATATGTTTTAAAATGACTTCCCGACATTGCAGGCACAGCTCTCACACAGCTCCTACCAGGCAGCTGGTGACCGTTCCACAGCTTGCTGGCACTTTCCAGTGGATCACTGGGAGGCAGTGGTTAGCTCTGCTGAGCTAAAGGGACTCAGGTTTCTCTAGTCCAAACTTGAGTGACCTTGTTCTTTAAATAGGAATGGTGAGTGGCTGCCTCTGAGGAACGGTCAGACCTGAGCTGCATATACGCAAAGGTTGGGCGTTACGTCCATCTCTACAGAAAGAGGTGCGGTTTCATAAAGCAAACTCCGATGACTCAAAAGCTGACTCAAGAGACAACCAGGGCATGGATGAAGAAGCAGGAGATGAAGAAGCAGGAGATCCCAACACTTCACTCCGCCTGCATCGCCTTCCTCTGCCACTTAGCAAGCAACCTCCGTGTGATGAAGACCAACTGAGCTGCTTCCTTCAGAAACACTATTAGGAAGTGTACACAAGGCCAAGGCAAGCTCTTACATGGCTTAATACCATGTAATCTGGGGACTGGGGAACTATTTAGGACAAACGGGAACGTAAAGTGAAAAAGGCAGGGAGTCAAAGGGCAGAGTTCAGTCCTGGGTCAGCCACAAGCCCAGGTCAGGGTCACATAGCTAATGGAGGAGCCTCGGGTCCCTCACCTGTGAAAGCAAGTGAAGACGGTAACACCTCCCAGTACAGGCTGTTTTAAGAATTTCGTGGTGCAGCTACGTACGTGCACACATGTGTTACAAGAATATTGTGTATATATAACTTGTCAGTTAGAAAGCACTACACAAACGTTAGGTATTAACACGGTTTTACCCATTGGATTCTGAGACTCACACTGAGACAAGGCTGCTTATTCCTATGCATGGCATATCTTAGGACCCCCATTTCCTCTTCCCAACTCACACTGCAGACTCACTGGAAGAGCACCATGAGAAAAGGGAGATCCCCTGAAGCCAGGACAGTCTTACACAGGTGTAAAGCCATACTATGGATGATAACTGGGAGATAATGGAGTTCACTGAGCGGGAGAAAGCCTTATGCCAGTAAGTCAGTAGCCCCTCTAACTGCAGAGCTTCCATTACCACGTTCTAAGGCAGCCACGGCCACGTTCTAAGGCAGCCACGGCCACGTTCTAAGGCAGCCACGGCCACGTTCTAAGGCAGCCACGGCCACGTTCTAAGGCAGCCACGGCCACGTTCTAAGGCAGCCACGGCCACGTTCTAAAGCCACCACGTTCTAAGGCAGCCACGGCCACGTTCTAAGGCAGCCACGGCCACGTTCTAAGGCAGCCACGGCCACGTTCTAAGGCAGCCACGGCCACGTTCTAAAGCGTTCTTTCTTACAGTTTTAACTCAGATGTAACCATTGAAGAAGTCAGTGGAGACAAACTGACAGATGGGGGGAGAAGGGCTGGGGTTGACATCGTTAGCTTGGTCCCCATCAGGAGGAGAGGGCACAGAACCCCTGCCACAGCGCCATGCTGTACAGTCTGACCACACAACTCTGGACAGCATCCCTGACAAGGAAGTTCACTCTGCAGTCAGCCATTCAGCTTGGCTTCTTAGGGAAAAAAAAAAATTATCTGATTGAGAAGATCTCTGAAACTCGTGCTATATAAATAAGCCAATCATCTTTTTTAAGATTTATTTTTACGTGTGTGTGTGTGTGTGTGTGTGTGTGTGTGTGTTCGCACACGTGTGGGTGCCTGTGGAGTCCACAAGAGGGCATCAGATCCCCTGGACCTGGAGTTACAGGTAGGTCTCTGAGTGGGTGCTGGGAACTGGTCCTCTGCAAGAGGAGTGCTTGATCTTAACCACTGAGCCACCTTTGCAGCCCCTCCTGAGAATTATTCTGACTCCAAACACGCCTGGCTTTG
The DNA here is from genome assembly GCA_030556225.1 of Cricetiscus sungorus. Classification (NCBI taxonomy): domain Eukaryota; kingdom Metazoa; phylum Chordata; class Mammalia; order Rodentia; family Cricetidae; genus Cricetiscus; species Cricetiscus sungorus. Next base: position 52,459,617 of record JANBXA010000735.1, read on the forward strand.
CTTTCGTTTTTGCTTTTTCCTTAATTCAAGCCGAGCATGATCCCTGGCCAGGCCCTTCATTTACCCCCAGAGAACACTGCTTCCTTGGAAGTATACTATGGAATGTGAGCCTTGGAATGCCTGTACCCCGCGGAGTCCTTCAGGAAGATTCCTAAGGGTCTAGAAGCTTAGGAAAGCTCTTTGCAGCCTCTCTCTTTTTGTAACACGGCATGCCCTAAGCGCTCTTGGCTACGTTATCCTTCTCAGTTCCCGGTGCCTGACAATCAACGGACTTATACAGCTTTTCATTAATGTCGAGCAAGTCGTGAAAGCTATCCGCGGCTGGGGAGGCAGCGGCAGCGCAGTGAGCCAGGGTCCCTGGAGCCTGCTGCCCTCACTTACTTCAGGAGGTTCCCCAGGTTGAAAAGCGCGCGGTTGTGCTGTGGGTGGAGCTGCAGCGCCCTCTGGTAGTACAGCTTTGCCTCTGCCGTGTCCGTAGTCAGTGTCCCCAGGTTGTTCAGCGCACTTGCGTGGCGTGGGTACAGCCTGGAAAAACCGAAGCGTTAACCTTGAACTTGTAGACTGGCAGTCCGAGCACGTGTCACAGCCCAAATGGGCCCTGAACCTTCCCTTGTAGTGGAATGTGCCTGTGTTATAGCTAAGGGCCAAGGGCTTTCGTAGATGAAGGCGTCTAAATAAATATAGCAGAGAGCAAAGCCTTTAGACCCAGAGGTGTAAGTAAATAAACCCCGACACTGTAAGAGTAATAAAAACGGAAATCTGCGAGAGCAAACATATTTTAGTCCCTCAGAAGCCGATACTCCTCTGCCGAGGAATCTTCCCTGCCGGGGGTGGGAACTTTATATTGAGGTCACGTGGCTGCCAGTTCCCTGATGGGTGCTTACAGTTGGCCTGGGGTCCCTTCAGGGGAGGGACAGATGTGGGACGTCCTTCTGTATGCTGTGAATATGTGTTGCTTTTATTGGCTGATGAATAGAGCTGCTTTGGCCTATGGCAGGGAAGAATAGAGCTAGGCAGGAAAGTCAAGCTAGGCAGGAAAGAAGGCAGGGTCGAGGGGGTGCTGCCCAGCCACCGAGGAAGCAAGACAAGTAGGAAATGAGGTAAGGCCACGGCTACGTGACAATACATAGCTTAATAAAATAGGTTAATTTATATGTAAGAGCTAGCTAGTAATAAGCCTGAGCCATCGGCCAAACAGCTATCATTAATATCAAGCCTCTGAGTGATTATTTTATAAGCAGGCGGGGGGGGGGGCAGAAAGGCCTCCATTTACAAGGGAGAAGAAACACTTGATCTTGACGCTCTCACGCATTCTCCCTCACTTTCCTTCCAGTCCGTTCAATTCAGTCCTCAAAATGCTGAGAACGTGAAACAGTTCAGACGCAAAAGCTAGCATGCAATGAAGTAGCCGCCGGCCTTGCTAAAATTCAAGAGGAATAAAAAAGCAGGGTGGAATGTGTGTCAGCCAGCTACATGATGCGCCTTAAGGGAGGGAGGGGTTACTCAGTCTTCCATTCAGTATGGCAGAATCACCACAGCCGGCCCTTTCTGACCAATCTGGAGGGGAGATGCTTAGCAGCCTACAAGGCTTGCTCTACCTGCCACTTATTCAGAGAGCTGGCCTTTAATGCGGAAGAGCTAAGGCAATGCTCACCCCAGTGTGCGCTAACGCAAACGGCATTCTGAAGCATTTTCTCACACAACACCCTATTTAAAGATTCCCTGTATAGCGTTTCACCATTGAGGAAAAGGAGGCTGGGAAAAATGAACTAGATTAAAGCAATCGTCTCTGTCTCTCTGTCTATCCCTCCCTCTCTCTCTCTCTCTGTCTGTCTCTCTCTAACACACACACACACACACACACACACACACACACACACACACACCATCCCCAAAAACACTTGTCCTCTTAGGTGTTAAGAAGGCAAATTATTCCTGTCAAAATGCATTTGTTTTCCCAAATAAAACGTGAGCCACTCAACCCTCAGCAAATAAGTGAACTGCTATGAATCGAAGTTTCCATTTAGAATATTCCTATTATTCCTTATGAGCAGTTCACTTAATCATGAACCAGTTCTCAGAGGGTGAAGTGGAATCGATGCAACATATAAAAACGTTGGCTTCGGGGATTAATTATTTACTCCCAAGCGTCTCCCACTGCCTTGAAATCATCATTACTGTCAGGTTGGAAAGAAACTCCACCCAAACAAACGGCTACTCCAGTACCAAGCGCATGCTGGCCACCAGGCTCTCCGGTATTACAAGTGTCTGTTGCTGAGTCTGTTGGGAGATATCTGTCCCCGCTGTGACACTCCAAGGCTGTGTTAATAAAATTAATGTTGGATTGGGGGGCGGGAACAGGGACTAGTTGACAGGAATTAGCCACGGGCGCAGTGCTGGGGTTACAGGCATAAGCAGCCACACTTGGCTTCTAACGAGGGTGCTGGGATCTGAACTCAGGTCATCACGCTTGATCGCCAAGAGCTCTTGCCCACTGTGCCATCTCTCCACCCCTGTCTGTGGAGGCCCACAGATGCAGCTGTTTGGGACTAAAGTTTGGGCTTATATTCCGTTTCGCTGGCGTGTTTTAAAATTTAAAAGTTAAGGATGCTATATGTTTTTACCCTTTCAGTACCTTACAGGTAATTTTATTGTTCAGATAACATTGATTTATGGCTACAGTTTGCAACTCCCTTTCAGAGTGCACACACACACCCCTAACCAAGTGTCTGATTTTCATGCCACATGTCAATTTATTTGAGGTTAACTACTCTAAGGTTGGCTGTTTATTTTCTATTTCCTACTGAGAAAAGCGTTAACACAAAGGCAAACATGACTAGGAAAAAACCATCTCTGCGACTGAAGCTCAGTTTCACTGGACTGAAGCATACGCAGGGTTAACTAATTCCGAATATTTCAAGTGCTTGGCCCCGTCTGTGCCATCGATCCGGTCGCCCTGCACCACCCGGCCCTGGGTGACACTGGTGATCTTCCTGGGTCGTGCCTTGATTGTCTGAAGTGACTTCTGGCATTTCACCTGCTCTGTTCCGTTTTTGGCACCAGGGTTCCCGGTCCCTGGAAGAAAGCCTTAGGGACTAAACATGACCTCTCGCCTCCCTCGCCTCAGTGACCTCAGCACAGCAGAGGGGGACTCCACCCAGGGATTTGGCCAACGCTCTACGGAGTAAAAGCATTTTTCTCGAAGTCCTCCGGAAGTGAGTCGCTCGCTACGGCTGCATTGTCCTGATTCCAGAGGGTTCACTCCGAGGGCTTGGGAAATCTACTGAGCTAACACTGCTGTGCTCTTGTCAATAGGAAAGGTTTGCAGGGTGATGAACTCTAGATTGAGTGGTGCAGGGGACAGGAAACTGGTCCATGGGGAAAATACTGGAGACAGATGTCAGCTGCACGGGGCTAGGTGTGTGTGTGTGAGTGTGTGTGAGTGTGTGTGTGTGTGAGTATGTGAGTGTGTGTGAGTGTGTGTGAGTATGGTGCTGTGTGTGTGTATGAGTATGTGTGAGTATGTGTGAGTGTGTGTGTGTGAGTGTGGTGCTGTGTGTGTGAGTGTGTGTGAGTGTGAGTGTGGTGCTGTGTGTGTGTGAGTGTCTGTGAGTGTGTGTGTGTGAGTGTGTGTGAGTGTGTGTGAGTGTGTGAGTGTGGTGCTGTGTGTGTGTGTGTGTGTGTGTGAGTGTGTGTGTGAGTGTGTGTGAGTGTGTGTGAGTGTGGTGCTGTGTGTGTGTGTGAGTATGTGTGAGTATGTGTGTGAGTGTGTGAGTGTGTGTGTGTGAGTGTGTGTGTCTGTGGTGCTGTGTGTGTGTGTGAGTGTGTGTGAGTGTGTGAGTGTGGTGTGTGTGGTGTGAGTGTGGTGTGAGTGTGTGAGTGTATGAGTGTGTGAGAGTGTGTGTGAGTGTGTGTGTGAGTGTGTGTGTGAGTGTGTGTGTGGTGCTGTGTGTGTGTGAGTGTGTGTGAGTGTGTGAGTGTGTGTGTGTGAGTGTGTGTGACTGTGGTGCTGTGTGTGTGTGTGAGTGTGTGTGAGTGTGGTGCTGTGTGTGTGTGTATGAGTGTGTGAGAGTGTGTGTGAGTGTGTGAGTGTATGTATGTGTGTGAGTGTGTGTGAGTGTGGTGTGTGTGTATATGTGTGTGAGTGTGTGTTGTGGTGTGTGTGTGTATATGTGTGTGGTGTGAGTATGTGTGTGTATGAGTGTGTGTGTGTGGGAGTGTGTGTATGTGTGTGTATGAGTGTGTGTGTGTGGGAGTGTGTGTATGTGTGTGTGGTGTGTGTGTGTGAGTGGTGTGTGTGTATATGTGTGTGTGGTGTATGTGTGTGTGAGTGTGGTGTGTGTGTATATGTGTTTGTGGTGTGTGTGTGTGTGAGTGTGTGTGTGTGTGTGTGAGAGCCAGTTGCTTTTATAAACGTTCCGTGTGAATGAGATAACAGGTGTGAAAACATCAATCACCACAACTGCACTTTGAGGTCAGATGCGGGGCTCTGGTGCTCACATGCCAGGCTGGGGCTCTCCTTCCCCCACATCACTCTTAGGCTGCAGGGATAGTTGGTAAAGTCCCTGTCACACAAGCAGTGAACAAACGCTAAGACCAGCTCCTACCCACCTGTCCCTCCTGTTCTGTGCCTTCTCGGTACTCAGGCTACGGAGCCATTTCCGTCCTGGTAACTGTCCATTTTTCACAGTGGGAGTAATTGATCCTCCCAGGCCTAGCAGCATTTCCAAAGCTTTTCCCGTTTGCTCTGCACCAAATGCAATTCTAGACCGATTTTAAAGCCATGCCCAAGGTCAAGAGGTCATCCAAAGTCCCATGTGCCTTCTGAGTGACAGGCTTGTGTGCTCCTGGGTCTTTGTCGTAATGCCACTTCTTAGCATGAACACACACTGGCTGGTGAGTTAGTTTAGACATAACAGTGGACAGGAAGATATGCCTGCATTCCTAATAAACATCTCTTAGCCAAATAGATCACGGAGGTGGGGAGGGTACGCATTCTGAAAGTCAGTTTTGACCACTGGGGATCATCACTGTCACGCACTTGGAAGTAGGTAGGGTGTGGCGTATCCAGCAACACCCAGATCATCCCTGTACCAGGACGAGCTCTTCTGCCTTCATGGCCCACAGCTCTCTGAGAATCACCTGAGATGGTATGCACTGTCGTCACACGGGCTTCCTGTCTACAGCGGGCCACACCCTCTGTCAAAGGACAATATCCCGCCCTTGCCCCCAGGCCGTAGGAAACAGCAAAAGTGGAAGCAGTGAGTTGCAGGGAGCATGGAGAACACACATCACTGGGGGGTTCTGAGGGCATTCTATCCTGAACGTATTCTATACTGACGGTATTCTATTCTATACTGAAGGTATTCTATTCTATTCTATCCTGAAGGTATTCTATACTGAAGGTATTCTATCCTGAACGCATTCTATCCTGAAGGTATTCTATTCTATACTGAAGGTATTCTATTCTATACTGAAGGTATTCTATTCTATACTGAAGGTATTCTATTCTAATCTATCCTGAAGGTATTCTATACTGAAGGTATTCTTCTATTCTGAAGGTATTCTATTCTGAAGGTATTCTTCTATACTGAAGGAGGGACAGTGCTGGTGGGGACTGGGCCCGATGGGGGGCAAGAGTAGGGAGAGAAAGAGAGAGAGATGTTGTGAGCTACATTTTACGTTTTAATCACTAGGCTTTAGAGATCTAAAAGCCAAAATTCCTCTAACCTGCAAGACCCACTTGCCCAAGGACAGACGGCGTCCTGCAATGCTGGGGGCCGCTGTCCGTGTAGGTTAACAAGCCCCATTCTTTTCACTTCTGTAAACAAGGTCGGTTGCCCCAACGGCACAGGAAGTGCTTGATCGCACATGGGTGGGAACTGTGTAGGCAGGAAGTAAGCCAGGATGTACGCTTGGCCCTGCTGGACCAAGGAGGTGTGGCCTTGATGGGGATGTGCTCTGCCGTTTCAAAACCCATGCCAGGCCCAATCTGTATCCGTCCATCCGTCCGTCTGTCTGTCTGTCTTTCTCTCCCTCCCTCCCCCTCCCTTTCTCTCTCTCCCTGAACAATATTAGTAAGTGGCCAGAGACCCTGTGGATCAGGACTTACGTAAAGCTCTCACCTCCAGGGCTATGCTCCCCACTATGGTGGTAACGGCCTGATACTCTGAAACTGGAAGCAAGCCCTGAACCGAATGCTTTCTTTTACAGGAATCTCCTTGGTTATGGTGTCTCTTCACAGTGACACAACAATGGCCAAAACAGAAGTTGGGACCAGGGACCATGGCGTTGCTGTGGCACGCCTGAAATTCTGCCCTCTGGCAGAATGTGGGATAGAAGAGCAGTTGACACTGTAAGTGGGGCTTGCTGGGCCATTCTAGAAGGAGCATGGAAGACAGCGTGCGGAGGGCACTGTGGAATGTGTGGGCCCAGTGCGAGAGGTTTCAGGGGCAAAGAATATAAGAGGCGTAAAGACACTCTGGTGATATTTTGGCAAAGAATTATGACTGCTTTTTTCCCCTAGCCCTAAAAAATCTGTCTCAGGCCAAATTGAAGAGCTTTGGATTAAGGGCTTTGGCAGAGGAGATTTAAGGATACTCTAGTATTGGCTGTCGTATTATTAGTGGTAAGTCTTATGCAGAGCCACAATAAGAAAAGGGACAAGGAGAAACACAGAGTGTACAGTTTGAAGAGGAAAGGAACGCATGGAAATATAATGTTAGAGACAAGTTTAGTGCTCAAGGATATACAGAGTTTAAAGAAAGGCCTCATGCTAGAAGGAACAAGGGAAGTGGAGACCCCACCGCTAAGCTTCCACCTTGTAAAGAGGAGTTAAAGAAAAGCTTAAGCAGCGAGGGAAGCAGGAAGCTGATGATGTTGAATGAGGCGGCCGTGTTCCAGCCCCAGAAAGCACCAGAGCTCTGCAGCTTTTCTGGCTTTCGCCAAGGATACGAGAAAGAGGCTGTGGAGTTTGCTGCCATGGCTAAGGAAAGCTACCGAGGGCAGGCATGTGTCAGGGGTGTCTCTGCATGGAGGCCCAGGCAGGTCATTGTGTGAAGGTGAATCCTGGATCGCCTTGGAGACGCCAGGGTCCTGGGACACCTCCCGAGGGGTTGGAACCAGCCTAAGAGAGAGACGCGTATTGTAGTTAACAAAGCTGAAAGGAGTTGGAAATCTGAAGAGAGCTTTGACATCAGACTTGGCTATGGAGTTTGGAGTTTGCCCAGCTGGTTTTTTTTTTTTTTTTTTTTTGTCTTGCTTTGGTCCAGTATTCCCTTACTGTGCTCCTTTCCTCCCATTTGGGATGGTAATGCATATTCTGTGCTGCTGTGTGCTGGAAGTATGTGATTGTGTTTCTGTTTTCATTTTCCAGGGGTCACAGTTAAGGTACTGCCTTAGTCAGAAGAGACTTCGGGCTTTTGAGCAATGTTAAGACTGCCATAGTCTATGGGGACTTTTGAAGTTGGACCAAATGCATTTTGTGTTTTGATACAGCTGACAGCCTATGAGGATGATATTTGGTGGTTTGAATACTGGCTCATGTATTTGAATGCTTGGTAGGACTAGGAGGTGTGGCCTTGATGGGTGGGCTCTGAGGTTGCAAAAATTCATGCCAGGCCAGTCTCTCTCTCACTCTTCCTCCCTCCCTCCTTGCTGCCTGTAGATCAGGATGTAAAGTCATGCCTGCCAGCATGCCACCATGCCCCCTACTGTGATGATAATGGAACAATCCTGTGAAATTTTAAGCAAATTCCCAATAAAATGCTTTCTTTTATAAGAATTGCCTTGGTCAATGTGTCCCTTCATAGCAATAGAGTCATAGCTAAGACAGTGGTGGGCAGCTATAATTTCAGCTCTGGGGAGGCTAAGGCAGAAGGATTGTTCCAAGTCCAAGGCCAGCCTGTGCTGCATGGTCTAGGTGACAGGTAGAATGACAGGGATGATGGATATGACTAGAATTTGTTTCTGAATGCTGATGAGTGATTTGGACATACTTTAAGCCGGCTACGGTAATAACAATGAGATCTGCCATCTATTTGAAATAGGTGGCAACACCACCCTCATTAACTAATCTGACGAATGTCAGGAACTCTAAATACCCAGACCCCATACATTTTGGGTAAGGGTTACCGCTCCCGGGGAACAGTGTCTGGGGTACGGGACTTCAGTTTGCAGGCACTCATTTCCAGCTGCCAGGATGTGGCGCTACCAAGGCCCACCCCCTCTCCACCAGACACGTGGGGGTGTAGTGCCCAGCTGACAAGGGGCTGTCTAGGTTGGTATCTGCTCGCGACCGCTCTGAGTACTCAGGGTCAATGAGCCTCATGCAGTTCACTGCCTCCCCACGCCCTCGTCCATCCTGCTCTCTGCTTCCTTCCTTCCTTTATGAGAGGGAACAGAATGGGTTGTCCTGCCTGCAAACCTCTGCCCTGGAAGAGTGAGTCTACATCCTGGGATGCCCCAGCTAAGCCAGTTAAAGGAAAGTGAGACACGGGCACGGGGAGGAAAATAGATAGCCGGAGAGTACACAACTTTCCTGAAGATAAACAATGAGGCTTTCATTTTGAAACTCAGTTGATAGGTTGGCCACAATTTCACTGCATTTTCAGTATTTTCCTAAATAAATATTAGTTCCTTAAACTTTATGAATATGAGACATAATAAACAAACACATATAGATGTGTATAATATGCATATATATGCATGTGTATTTGATGTGTGTGTATATGTGCATGTATATGTAGGTTAAGGATGTAATTTTCTCTTAGTTCATCAACAGATAAAAACAAAACAATTTCAAATGCCTGCCTATTTACGATATTGGAAAGGCCTTTAGAATTTTACAGGTAAAAATACCACAGCAACCAAAAAACCCATCTCCTCCTGGACAAACTTGGCTAATAATACTGGGATTTTAGTTTTTTTCCCCCAGAGATAAAAGGAAGATGGTGTCGTGGTCACAAGAAAGACATTTGAAACGTTCCCTCAGCACAGACTGTAAAGGAGGTTCTGCCTCCCGATTTCTAATGCCCAAACTCTGGCAGCTTATAAACAGCATTTTAAGGGGATTACAGGAAGCTAATGCTGACAGACTGGAGGCATCAAGAGCAGTGGTTAATTAGACATCTCAGGTTTCCTCAGACTCTAATGACAACGGTGCTTCAATACGCCTTCCTCTGTTAGTTCCTTTCCCACAGACACTTATCTCAATCTAACGGGATCTCCCTGTAGAATCCCAGTCATCCAGCACGGGAAGAAACGCAGAGAACCACATCAATGGGCTTTGTTCTCCTGACAAGTATGAACACTGAGCGAGCTGCAGTACATTCTAGTTCAGTTCTTTCCCATGTGCTGGGCAATCAAACAGTGGATGGATGGATGGATGGATGGATGGATGGATGGATGGATGGATGGATTAGTTCCCTTTCTTGTACCTGTGCTAAAACACAGGGAAAGCATGGGGGAAAGGAGGCTGCTTACTTGCTGCTACCCCAAAGGGTAATGCTGGTGTCCAGCCACCTCCCTTCCCCTTTCCCCTAAGTTGAAGACCCCAGCTTGCAGAGTGGTGCTAGCTAGCTACATGCAGGGTAGGTCTTCCCTCCTTGTAAACACCCTCACAGGCACACTCAGTGGTGTGCCCCATCAGTATCCTTAACCAGTCAACAGTGGAAATCAACCATCACTCTGGAGATTTCTCTTGTACAAGAGAAAATTTCGTTATCCAGTAGAAAAGAGGCTGGTCCATTGTGGGATCCCTTCCTGTGGTGTCTGGATGAGACTGGCCCCCAGAGGCTCATGTATTCCAATGCTTGGTCCCTAGTTGGTAAGGGGAGGGCTAGGAGTAACATTATTGGAGGAGGTAAGTCACTGGGGTGGGCTTCCAGGTTTCAAAAGCCCACCCATTCCCAGTCAGATTTTTTCTGTCTTGTGTTTGTGGGTCAGCGTGTAAGCTCTTAGCATCAGGGTCACGCCCACCTGCCTGCTGCCATGCTCCATGCATGATCATGCACGATGGCCATGGACTCACTCTCTGAGGCTGTAAGCATCCCAAATCTGTTTCTTGTGCAAGTTGCCTCGGTCATTGTATCCTAGCACAGCAATAGAAAAGTAACTAAGACATCTCTCTATGAGTTGTTGGTCAGGAGGCCCCAAACAAACCCCCCCATAGGCTACTGCCACTGCTATTGTTGTCTCCTATAACTAGATGGTAAGAGCCTGTTGGTGCAGACATGACATACTTTGGTTGTAGGACACAGACAGATTAAGCTGGAATGGATCTGTAAAGATTTTCCCTGCAGGCTAGCTTTCAGAGTGGCAGAAATGCTGTGTAGGCTGTTAGGGGAGGAAACCCCACCAATGGACTTATCCTGTGATGAACCCTGAACAACAATACTGACTGACCTGCCATGCCAGACGTGCTCTCTCTGGTGCACAGTACCACAAAGGTTATAAAAGCAATCAATCATTCTGGATTGACATTAAGGCCTGTTGCAGAGGACACAGGAGGGAATTCTTGCTTGAGGCAATAAACCTGGCCAAAATGTCCACCCGAGTGACTTCAGAGTGGGCATCACACCACCTGACTGCACTGTTGGGGTTGTGGTGGCTAAATTTTAACTGTGAGTTTAAGATGGGGACATCTTTGCAAAAACAGTTGCTCCAGTGACAGAGGGTTGCAGTCCCTCCATCAGCATAGCATCCTGCACACAAAATGTGTGTCAGGGGTGACGCCGCTAAGTGAATGAAGGTTCCATGGCGCTTACCCTGATAGCAGAGGGGTGTGTCTTCCCTCCCTCCTGCTTCCTGTCTTTCCCCCTATCTCTCTCTCCCCCCTCCCTCACCCATTCTCCCTCTTTCTTTGGGGACGGGAATTCTTCACCATGTAGTTCTGCGAGGCCTAGAGCTCACTATGTAGAGCATCGGGCTGGCTTTGAACTCCCGGAGGCATTCATGCCTTTGCCTCTCACATGCTGGGATTTCGAGCGAGCATCACTTTGCTTAGCCGGAAGTCTTTCTGATCCACCTGGACAAAGCCAAGCTTTAGTCTCTGTTCCAGGTGCTGGATCTTGACCAACATAGTTTAACGAACCTGAATTTAACTCTGCAGGGATTTAAACACCGGGCTTCAAGAAGCCTGTTAGTTGTGTCATTAGATCTCCAGACAGTCTCTAAACCAGGGAAATATATCGGGATGTTTGTAACTCAAGAGACTCAGCCCTTCAGCTCCCATGAGCCAAACCAGCGCTGATAAAACTCAGCTGTGCCAAATAAAGGTTGTTTTGTTTTCACTTACAGTATCCGTTGCTTTGGAATACTTTACAAACAGGTAAAAATACAAGTGTGGGAAGAAGAACTTGTAATTCTAAGGAAAGTAGGTAAAAATTAAAAACACTAAAATGAGAGGGTTGTCAAAAAAAAAAAAAAAAAAAAAAAACCTGCCCCCAATTTAGATGTGAAGCAACTGTGAAAGACTGGAGGAAAATAAGACAAAATCTCAACTAGTCTATGCAAATGACCGCAAGTTCCTTTACGTTTTATTCTACTCTGAAATAACAAAACTGTAGTGAGCGCTGGCATCGCAAAGTCTAATCTGCAGGCTCTTTAGGACGTTAAAAATTCTTTTTGTTGTTGTTACTAGAAGGCTGGTGAATGAATGCACATTTGAAATTTCAAGGCAAAATAAAATACAGAGAAGTGTTCATAAGGCTGGCTGAGGTGCAGGCTTATAATCCCAGCTATTAAGGAGGCCGAGGCAGGAGGACTGCAAATTCAGGATCAGCTTAAGATCAGCCTAAACCACTGAGACACTGTTGCAAAATAAAATGTGAAAGAGAGGCTAGGAGCCAGACATTGATGGTGCATGCCTTTCATCCCAGACTCCAAAGCGGGAACGCGCTCTAGCTGGCGGGACAGGGAGAGAGGAGCATCCAGTTCTAACTGCTGTGTTCATCTGTCTGTGTTGTGAGTTGTTTCTCCCTTAGTAAACATCTATTCGGCCTATTTGTTTATCCTGATCCTTATTAAACCACAATAGAGGGGAGGGAGAGGATGGAGAGGGGAGGAGACCTGTTTTATGGTTCCTGCCTTTAACTGACTTATAAAACTAGTCAACAACCAATAATCACACAACGTGTGCGTTCAACATGTCACCAACATTGTTCAGGCGGGGCCACCTCCTCCTTCCAGAGTTACTGGGTACAGTACGGCATTGCTCTTAGGTGGGAACAGCTGGATTGTTGGGAGGTGTCTGAGCTTTCTCCCATCACCTGCCACGAAATGATAGGAGCCAAAAGGAAGTCAGAAAGCCTTGGAGACAGAGGGTGGATACATCCACCTTCTCTGGTTCTCTCATTTATATAAAAACCCCAGGCTTGCGTGTCAAGATTAAGTGTGCCCCTCAGGGCAACACAAAGCTAACTCATGCTTAGCGTTTGGCGAAGATTTAAGGGCCGGTTTCCGAGGTGGTGTGCACATGAAATGGCCCCACAGACCCGTGCATTTCAACACTGGCCCTCAGCTGCAGACGCTGTTTGCAAAACGTATAAAACCTTCAGGAGGAGGTGGTGTCCCGCAGGAGGAAGTAGGTCTACAAGGTCATTTCAGCCACTTAGGGGCATGGAGGAACTGCCTCTGGATCCCACTGCCGTAGAGATGCCGATTGCCGATCCCCCCCCACTCTCTTCCTTGCTGCGGTAAATATGAAGGGCATGAGGTACACTAGGGTTCGAGGAGCAGAGTCACTGGATAGGAGAAGCAGCACCCCGAAAGTACGGGCAGTCCTCCACTCACCGGGGATAAAACAACTGTCACAATGATGAACCGTCCTGGGGTTTTTCCTTTTTTTTTTTTTTTGGTCTAACAAAAAGACTGACAACTTCTTTCAAAATAAGTAAAGCAGTGCCATATCTGCTGAAGGTCCATGGCAGAGGAGAACATTAAAAAAAATAAATAATGAGATTTTAAATCAGAACTGTTTGGGGCTCCAGGTTGAGAGCATTCAATAACTCACTAATTTCAGCCCTGGCTTTAAGCTTTGGCTCTGGTCCCCCATCCAGGGCGTGTATCTCTTCTGGAAGCAAATATTTATTTTTATTGTTTCACGGGAAAGAAGAGGAAATACCAAAGCAGCAACTATAATTTTGTGGAATCAACTGCCGGGGGGGATTTCACTTAATATAAACCTTTGGCCCAGCTGTGGATTAGCGTTAGCGTTACGTAAACACGTAGATAATCTTTCTCCTGCCAGCACTGTTGTACAGACTAACTGACTTTTTCCTCCCCTCCAGAATGCATGAGACATTTACTATTAAGGCCAAAGAATACTTTGCATGTATCTGTGATGGAATAATATATCTTCTCTTTTCTATTTTTGGCTTTTTCTGGGACAGGTCTCAATGGCCATTTAGTCTCATCTAATTGGGAATTTCTAGGCCACTGAAACTGTTTCAAAGCAAAGAGTACAGTGCCTACGGAATGACGCCGGAGGTGGACCTCAGACGTCCATATTGTGTGCATACATGCGCATCACACACACACACACACACACACACAAAGGGATGGGAGAGGCCTGAAGCTTTCAATAAACACACTGTCAAAAGTTCTTTAGGACAAGTGTTCCTCCCTCCCCAAGCTTACCGTGTGCTTTTAACAAGAACCTCCTGTTTTGCAAATCTGCATCCAGCTGTGTTATGTGTAAGGATAGCGATTTTATGTTTTACGAGAGGCTGAACGTGGGAGGAGAAGCAACATTGAGTACATTCGTGACAGACTTGAATACTGAGCCCAGAGACCCGAAATTCAAGAGCCCTCCTACCCCCAGGGGTGACTTCCCTGCCCAGAGAAATGAGCACCCTCACACCCTGGGAGGGGGAGGGGGACGTGAACAGGCCTCATCACAGCGTGAAGCAATGGCCTTCTGTCCTGTGGCGCTTACTTGAGGGCGGTTCTGTAGTGGTAGATGGCTTCCTTGTTCCGACCTTGGTCTTTCAGGAAATTGGCGTAGTTGTAATGAACCTTCGCATTGTGGGGCAGAGTCTCAACTCCAGACCTACAGAGGAAATTAAAAAGAAAGAAAACGAAAATTATGCTGTTCTCAGACTCCTCCGTGCTTCACTCCATCTCTTATGAAGCTGCTCTTGGATGTCCGCTGTTTTCATATCGAACCGGCTTCTGGACGTGTGCGTGATACCAGTGACTACGCAGGGAAGGAGGGGAGGCCTTGGCCAGGTGTGCACAAATTAATAACTGAGGGTGAACAAAATGTCCTCCTGGGGAAGCGTGGGGATCCTTCGCTCTGCTGGGGACACACCTGGGGCTCGTTAAGGTGTGGTCCCCTTTGCTGAGGCTTTCTGTTGGGCCTAGCAGAACCCAACTGCAGATGCGAAGGAACAGAACACAACCAGGGCACACAGCCTTCAGCAGCCCAGGCCAGTCTGTCCCTGCAACTTAGGGTGCAGTGGGCAGAGGGGCTGACGCAAGAGACAACGCAGCCAAGTCAGACCCCGCAGAAGGTGACACAGGCACGGTCCCTTGTTGAGGGATCCCAGCCCCAGGCCAGCCCTTCTCTCTCATATCTCTATCTCAGGAGGAGGAGGCTTTTTATTTACAGAGAGTGAAGTAGCCTAAGCAATTCTATGTGTGCAACACAGAGGTACAAGGCAAGATGGTTTGGATTTCCCCAAGTGAAAACACACAACCCGTAACCAACACTGCCCTTTTAGGCACGAGATGAGACCTGACAAGTTCTGTCCTTGCTCTGTGCCTTCTTTCTCTCCCTTTTCTCCACACCGTGGCTTACTCATTGTTACCATTCACGTGATAACAATCACATGCCCAGGTCTACAAAGCAGGGCCTGCAGTATCTGCAGCATCTCAGAAGTCTGGTGGATAAAAACCACCTTACGAAAGCAAATGCTACAGTCATCCCGCGTCTACGTGGCACTCCCTCAGCACCACGCTGTGCTGAGCATTAGGATGTAAAATGGCCAGGGAGCCTGTGCTTAGGATCTTACAGGAGTGAAGAGGACATGTGAGCAGTTAGGAAATAGGAATAGTGAGAGAACCTCTCATACGGGGGTAGGGTATCAGCAAATCTCAGCCCAGAGCAGAAACAGAACCGAGCAGGCAACACAGTTGAGGCTTTGAGGATAAAGAGGAGAGCTGGGCTAGAGGAAGAGGTTAATGTGACGTGTCCCTCAGACCTCACCGTGCTGCTGTCTGGAAGGTTGTGGAGCCTTTAGGAGGTGGCGGGCAGCCAGAGGGAGTGGGTCACTGGGTCGAGGGTGGTGGTGGTGGTGGTGGTGGTGGTGGTGGTGAGGCACGTGGGTTTTAGAGCCTGGTCCACTTCCTATATTTTATTTCCGGATGACACATGCAACGTGACCAGACACCTCTGGCTCCTGCTTTCCTGGGCATGATGGTTTTTATCTGCCCAAATAAATCCTCCCGCCCATCAGTAGCCTCTCATCAGGCAACACGCAGCACAGCGGGAGATGAGAGCAGTAACATGGGAGGGGATGACAGAGAGGAGGGGGGCCTGGGCGCAGAGAGACCAGACCCAGCGTGAGGAGACCATCCTCGCCCAGGGGTCGGGCAGAAAACCCTGGGCTTCATTTGCAGAGCAGTGGGCAGAGTCAGGGCAGGGCTGTAAGAAGGCAGATGATGCCAGCAATTGAGGGTTTTACCAGGATTGGGAGGGGTGCTTTGTGCAAATGGACTTCGGGCAGGGAGGAGGCCTTCTGGGGAGCTGCAGAGAGGGAGCAGGGGCGGGGCGGGGCGGGTGGGTGTGGCCAGGAGGGAGGTGGCACAGGCGGTGATGGGTTCTATCAGAGAAAACTTGTCCCTACAGGTCAGCTCCGTTTGTTTGCTCGCTCGCTCGCTTGCCTGCCTGCCTGCCTGCTCGCTTGCTCACTCGTTTGTTTGCTTGCTCGCTCACTCGCTCGCTCGCTCGCTCGCTTGCTTTTTCCCTCCTTCATTCACTTAACCCTTCCTTTGTTTCCTTTATTCAGGTAATTTGAGACTGAGTACAAAAATGAATCATTACCAGACTGGTAAGGTTTAGTGAAACCAATATTGCCTTATTAAGTCCATGCTAACTTAAATTGTTGTAGGGATATTTATCCTATAATTAACAAAATGGAGATTTTGGAAGCATCAAAGGCCTTGCTTAAGCAAGTGATAAGCCAGGCAGTGGTGGTGCACGCCTTTAGTCCCAGCGCTCAGGAGGCAGAGGCAGGTGGGTTTCCGTGGCTTCGAGGCCGGCTACAGGATAGCCAGAGCTACAGAGAGAAAATCTGTCTTAAACACACACACACACACACACACACACACACACACACACACACACACAAACCAAAACAACAACAACAACAAAGCAAGTTCAGCCAGACATAACGAAACATCAGCGTTTAAGTGGTTTAAACAAGACATTTCTTTCTCTCAATTTTGGTGATTAGAACTAATCTGGTCAGCTCACTGTCTGGGCAGGCCCTGCTCCTGGCCTGTGGACATCTACTCTGTATGGTTAGTTCACTGGGCACGAACATAACACTAATAGGGAAACCCCACAGGTGGCATAAAAGCCACTGGGAAACACATTAGGACCAATTTTGCTGAAATGACAGCCTCTTTATATTTTGCCTCACTCAAAGCCCTCTGGCTGGAACTCAAGCAACTGTAGCAAGGCCTGACGGGACCATGGGGAGCTAGAGACCATCCCAAAGGGACTTGCCAACTAGACACTGGGGAAGACAGAGTCACACCCTGCTGCCTGAGTACAGACACTGAGGATGGGTCTCGATTCCTGTGGACTTACTCAGGGACTTACTCACTGCCCGACCACACGGTGGCTCCATTTCCAATCCTTTGTAAAAACTTCTGTTCCTAAGGCTGGCTGAACTCGTCTCCACTCCCTCCTAGAGTCTGCAAGGACTCCGTGTTCCAACCAGGCACTCGGCAGCACTTATTCCCGGCGTGCTGCAAACAACCGTTCTCCGGAGCCCAAGCTGTTGATTCACAGTCCCGCTAATGATCCTAAGAACGTTACACCAGCTATAGAAGCCTTGCGTTTGGTGTGGCCCCATTTCTTCATTTCCGCTTTTATCGCTTTTATCGACCTGTGCTTGCCCCTTCCTTGTGACGTCCAAGAAATCATTGCCAGGGTAGTATCTAACAGCTTTCCTTTCCCCCTTGTTCACCATAGTCATGAACAGATTGAAACAACGGCAAAAGAGAAACTTGTCTTCACAATGGAAGATCGTCAGCTTTGCAAGAGCAGATTGTGCATACGTTTGATACATGAGAGGGCCTGGAAGGCATTATTAAAGCCACTCATAGGAAAGGTGCCGTGTGCCTAGGAATTCAAACCCACCGGAGCAGACAGCAGCGGGACGGTGATAACAGAAAGCAGAGAAGGAGAAATAAACACAGACAGAGTGCTCAATAAAAAGATGCAAACCCAGTGAGGTGGGGTGATCCTAGACTTTACTCTGGATGCCCTTCATTGAAACACTGTAATCTTGTTTATTTTTATTTTGTCAATGAAAGACTTGAGGAACCCTAAAGTTCACCAAAAATAAAGTAGTGTGGGTGTCCACACCTTCCAAGTGCTGAGATCACTGTGGTATGCCAACACTCGGCAGTTTTTAATGTTGTTTTTTAAACAACAGAGACTCTCTCTCTCTCTCTCTCTCTCTCTCTCTCTCTCTCTCTCTCTCTCTCTCTCTCTCTCTCTCTCTCTCTCTCTGTGTGTGTGTCGTGTGCTGTGTGTGTGTGTTGCCTGTGAAATGAAATGTCCTCAGAGGCCAGGAGAGGGCATCTGAGCCCTTGGGGCTGGAGTTACAGATGGTTGTGAGCTGTCATATGGGTATCAGGAATTGAGGGTCCTATGGAAAAGCAGCCAGTGCTCTTAACTCCTGAGCCATCCATTCTCCAGCATTTTAACACGTGAATTCCACACATCTCCCCCACACCTCTTATTTGTAGACGACTTGAGAAACAGAAGAAACGGTAAAGAACAAAACGGAAACGGCCACCTTCGTCACGCGTCTCTCCCTGGGTTCACAACAGCCACTTTGTGAACACGTACATTAATGAACAGCAGGTTGGTGGAGCCGTCTCAGGTGGCTAGCTAGAGACTAAACATGAAGACAACACCGGTGGCAGCCCGAGCTTTCCATCGGGGAAAGGACAGGGGGAGAGTCCCGCTCTGGCCCGACGTTTCATTCAGCCACGACAGATGGCGATGCCTGCCTATCACTCATCTTCCACCAAACACTGGGGCCACGTGTCTCCATGTCACTCTACGGCAGATGCTAACTACGGGGTCCTATGGCGTGGATGGAGAGGTCAGAGTCCTGGAAGGTATTTATTTGGGCAGAATTTCAACCAAAGGCAGTATCAAGTTCATTCCTAAATCTGGTTAGTATGTGATGCTGAGAGAGGGGATGCCAGTAACATCTGCTCCAAGCTAGCGTCCAGGCCCTCCAGGGAGTCCCCCTCTCCCCGTCCCCTTCCTGTCTCTCTCTGTCTCCCTGTACCTTTCTCCTCTATGATCCCAGAACAGTTATAATCTGAGTGAGAACTTTACACAGTGTTTACCCCATGGCAAACATCCTCGGAGGTATTTCCCATGAGCTGTTTTATCCTTACGTTACACCTCGGGTAATAAACACCGTCATTCTCCCCTTGTCAATGCATCTTACGAGATTTGCCTGAGAGCAAGGAATTAAACAGTTGAATTTAGCACGCAGTCAGGAAGTCTAACTCCAGATGTTGCCTTCAGCCACTCACTAACCCTGCCCTACCTCACAAGTCGGCAGTGAAGTGTTCAAGTTGAGTTCAGCATGGTTTCTCACAGATAAACACATGCACATCTAGCCTTAGAGAAAAAAGGTTCTGCAAGCCTCCAGCTTTCCCCAGGACTGGGAGCTGAAGTTTCATTTAAAGGATCGGTTATGTTGATTGCACCCGAGACACACACACACACACACACACACACACACACACACACACACACACACACATACACACAATCACCCCATCGATCTTCAAAGGCCTGATGATGGGGGATGTTATTCTGTATATGTGTTTCTCTTACTGGTTGATGAATAAAACGCTGATTGGCCAGGAGAGGCAGGGAGAGACACCAAGCTGCTGGAAGGAATAACATGCCAGATTAAGGGTAAGCCACGGCCTCCAACAATGCACAAATTAGCAGATATGGGTTAATAATTTGAGAGAGAGCTAGCTAGTAAGAATCCCTAGCCATCGGCCAACTGTTTTATAATTAATATAGTGCCTGTGTGTTTCTTTGGGGCCGAAAGGTGGCAGGACCTGGTGGGACAGAAACCTCCATCTTCATCCTCCCCGGCCAAAGTCCCTTCCAGCACAGCTGTGGAATGTTTTACTGTAGTGACCAACTACTGGATTCCAACATACTTCTAGAAAGAGGGACAGAAGGTCTGGAATGCAAAGTCAGTGTATGTTCCACTTTTATCGTTGTTGCTGTTTTTACTTATTTTTATTTTTTTCCCCACTACTGGTATTAGCTGCAGAGGGCTTGAACTCTGGCTTAATATCCTTGGAGCAAACACTGCCTCCCACGGCCACCAGCTGAGTTGTTTTGATTAAGCAGTAAACATTGCAGAAGATGCCATCCCCAGGGTGTGGCTTTATCCAGGGAAAAATGCTCAACACAATAGCAGAATGGCTGGGAAGTCTTTCATAAAAAGTCAGCTACTGAAGTGAGAGAAAGATTACAGCTTAGGCCAGGAGGAAGTCTTGTGTCTGAACTTCAGTGCCCGTAGACCAAGGCACGAGGAGGGAGGGGCCCCTGTGTTCTATGAGAACCACAGTGAATGAAGAGAGTTCTCCGGAAAACTGGAGAGTTCTTTATCAGGTCTGTGAAGGAGAGAATGCACGGAAAACGAGCAGAAGCAGAAACAGCTGGGTGGCAGGAAGAGTCTCTGTCTTCTGTGGCCTAGCCTTGGGTGAACTATTTATGATCCTGTAAACCAGCCTTCACCTGCTAGCAGTCCTCATGGAACTCACTGGGTCATTACAAAGACAAGGGGGGCCTGAGCGGCTCGGCGGTTCAAAACACGGCTGCTCTTAGAGAGGACCCACCCGACTTTGATTCCCAGCACCATTTGTAATTGCAGTTCCCAGGGATCTGATGCCTCCTTCTGGCCTCTGCAGGTATCAGACACATAAATGGTGTGCAGACGTACATGCAGACAGAATACTCATACACATAAAAAATAAAATGAAATAAAGTAAGGTTTAGTTAGGAAGGAGGTGACCAGTGGACAGGTGACAAAAGACCAAATGGAGGAGAAGGAATGTGGTAAATAAAGATCCCTTGTGTCGTGCAGAGACTGTCATCATGAAGCCCATCATAACTTCTGGTAAACAAGAAGCCTCATCTTACAGCTGCCACTCTGTGGGGACCAGGGCTGCAATGACGCCCAGACTTGCACACAAAGTTAACTACATTGCAAACGTTCAAGATCAGCACACCCAGCCTCAGACACATTATCTTTAAGAGCAGCAAAGCCCAGTGAACATCTGCCTTATTTGCTCATTCATTCATTCATTCATTCATTCATTCATTGACTTCTTCACAACTAATACTGATATTCATACTTCGGGAAAGGCTGAAAGCTATAGATTAACACACAGATATATGCACATATGTGCATGTGCATACACATGTATACACACACGTGAACATATGCACTCATGTATATGTGTTTATGTACATATAAGGTGTATTTACATATTTGTATACACACACACATACACACAAACACACATACATATGCACTCCAGTACACACATGTACACACTCACTGATGAGTGATGCTACGGATCTAACTCAATGGGCCTGGCAAGTGCTCCACCCCTGCCCTGAGCTGCTAATACCAACCCAGCAACATGCTTGTATTCAGAAAAAAATTCCATCACAGAGGGAAAAAAAAAAAAAAACCCAACCAAAAAAAGGAAGTCTTTTATTTTCTCACCTAAAATTAATGTTTGAAATAAACAATGAGATCATACATCATGCTTCAATGCTCTGGAATATTCCAGAGAGAGTCAATGCCTGTCGTGCTCACCTTCCCCCCACCCCCGCAGGCTGGTGATGAAACGAGGCGTGTGGATCTCATTTGGTGACTGATTTTACAGCCTAGTCCATCCACCCAGAATCTCCTCATTTTCATAATCCCGCTCCCAGTGAATTCTTGGTAAAGTTTATATATCGCTTTAAAAAAAAAAACCTAGAATTAAACCCCCAAATAAAATTATATCTTTCATTTCAGGTTCATTAGAAGCAATTTTTCCAGATTAATACAAACTATCATAGCCATGTTACTTATTTGGAAACACTTGCCATCAAAGAGAAGATTGGGAAGAGATGTACATTTACCTGCTTAGTCATACCTGAATAAGGACTCTCTCGACAACCAGATTTCATTCTGCTTCACGGTTTTCCAGGAGAAAAGCAGGAGCAGCAGCACAGTGGACACCATCAGGGAGGTGGCCCCACACCGGCTCAGGCCAGCACAGAGCTTGCTCAGTCCATGCACCACGAGAATGCAGTAGCCCATGCTGGAACACACAAAAGGGTGCGGTGGCTGTGGGTAAGAGGTCACTGTCTGGGAGGCTCTGTCTGCGGGGCGGCTACGGGTAGGAGGGTCACTGGGATGACTTAAATAACCAGAGAGTGGAGCCATCTGAAAGTATGAGAAGGATCAGACGGTGTGGCCTTGTTGGAGAAAGCGTGCCGTTGGCGGGGTGGGCTTTGAGGTTTCAGAAGCCCGTGCCCGGGCCCAGTCTCTCTCTTCGCCTACATATCAGGGTGTGACTCAGCTGCTGCTTGAGCGTCTGCCCGCATGCCACCATGATGATAATGGACTGAACCTCTGAATCCATGAGTCCCAATGCCTTGTAACACAAATAATAAAAGACCCGGTGCCTGAAACTGTGATTCAAGCTGAGGGTCAGACCAGCAAAGCAGCCAAGCCAGTAGATTTCAGCCAGCTGAAATGGCAACTCTGTCTCCAGGAATCCTCAGAGGCAAAAGCTCTCAGTTGTCCCCCCCTGCCTTGTATTCCTCTCTCTGCACACCCATATCATTCCCGTCTCCGCCCCCGTAGACGTAGGATTAAAGGCCTGTGATCCCAGGTGCTGGGATCAAAGGTGTGAGCTCTGTTACTCTTTACTATTGTGTAGGACAGGGCGGCCTTGAACTCAGCCAGAGAGACCCATCTGTCTGTCTCCTGAGTCCTGGGATTAAAGGTATGTGCCACCACTGCCTGGCTAGCCAGTATGACTGCTGGGATTGAAGGTGTGTATCACCACTGCCCGGCCTCTGTTGCTTGTGGCTGACTTTGCTTTCCAAATCCTCGGGCAAACTTTAATAAATGATAAGTAATGTATCACCACACATGGTGTCTCTTCACAGCAACGGAACGGTTGGTTAAGATGGTCACTGCGGGTTGGGGCTCATTATGGGTGCGCAGTTCCCCAAGCATGCTGTTACAGCAAACAGGCCTGCCCTGTGCTATAGGGACACACATGAGTTCCCCTGTCACAGACAGGGGTGGGTTGTCTGAGGCACTAGTTCTCACACGATGGCTCACTAGCTCTCCAGCATTGCTGCGAACCCGTAGGCTCAAAGCCTCAGGCATGGAAGTCCTGCATGGGATCTGAGGGGATTCTCTGGCCCAGGCTTCCTCAAGCCTCCATCACAAGGTGTGGCAAGGTGTGTCCGAATACAGAGCCTGCAGGTCCTACCCCAGCAGCCTAGAGGACCATCTGGGATGAATAGTAGTCATGGAGGACCACAGATAATGCCACCTACAAGGCTTCCCAATGCACCAGCTAAGGTCCTCTCTGCTTTCCAAATCCACCCGCAGGCTGACCGACCCCTGAGCTGGACTAATCAGGTTTTCTTACTGGCTCTGCCCCAGCTTTCCCCGGCTTGGGCATAATAGCATCGCATCTCTGAAAGCACGCGGTTCCTCCCACCGCTCACGCACTTGCAGAGGTACTTCCTGTTGGCAGAGCAGACTCAGGAGATCATAAAGTTTGCCAAAGGGGGTTGCTTCCCATCCTACCTATATGGGTGGGTTCCCAGATGTGACCCCAAGTACCGAATTCAGTTGGCTCAGGTCCCTCAGTGCCTTGTACACACAGCACAACAGTCTCCAGGACAGGAAAAAAGTCCTCACATCACAGCCTCCACATTTGACCTTAAAGATTCGAGGTTCCTCTACAAATCCATTGTTTCTGCAGAACTGATTGTGCTAATGTTACCGCAATGCCGAACCATGATGGCTGCTCAAGTGTGTGTGGTTCCTAGCTGCCTGCTTTTCCAGCCCTGGCCAGGTTTCGCCAACCCCGAGGCTAATCGGGGTGCTCCTGGGACCATAAGGCACCCCCCCCCCGCAGTCCATTCTTTCCTATGTCATGATGTTTTTTTTTTTTTTTAAATCGAGATTAACTTTCAATTACTATTGCGTGAGAGTACCGCTTGCTTGTCTGGAGTTCTGAGGGCAACTCTGTGGAGTTGATTCTCTCCTCCCGCTTTTTCTCGGGTGCTGGGGCTCAAGCTCACTTGGTGGCCAGCCCTCGTTCATTGTAATTTACTGACTACTATGTATGTGAGAGTATCCCAACAACTTATCAGTGAGTAGACAAGGCTGTAATCACTGTCCTGGAACACGGGGGTGGGGGGGGAACCAAGCAATGGGAAGACAGCTGTTTCAACACGGATGGTCAAATAAGAACCCGCAGGCATACGAGGGAACGCCCGGAATGCGTGGAGAACGTGCCATGCGGGCATTTGCATTCCCGGGATTACTCTCTTCCACACAGAGGTTGCTGTCATCTTGTGAGGCCAGCACCATGGCCTCTCACAGAGCTACCGATGCCATGGGCTCTTAAGCCAAGAGGCTGCTGCTGAAGAGGATGGCTGAGGATGTTGAATTAGGTCGGATATCCAGAGAACACAGGAACGGCGAGACTGGCCCAGGAATTCAGACCCAACACCTTGCCCCACATGCTGCCCTGCTATGTGGTTTTAGATGTGCCAGGCTGGGTCTTGTCCCGCCCACTATGCCACCTACTACGTCTTAGCTCTGTGTTCATGAGAGCTCACTGGTCAGCCCACTGTCCCCGCCCAGACCACTGTGTCAGCTCAGCCCACCGCTGGCTCTTTGGGCGTCTCATCTCCTTTACAGACCCACCTGTGTGTCCCACTGGCCTCTTCCCTAGGGGGAGAGTACGGAAGCTTTCGCCCTC
Organism: Cricetiscus sungorus; assembly: GCA_030556225.1. NCBI lineage: Eukaryota > Metazoa > Chordata > Mammalia > Rodentia > Cricetidae > Cricetiscus > Cricetiscus sungorus. The sequence continues at coordinate 52,483,923 of JANBXA010000735.1, forward strand.
TCGGAGCTTCTGAGTTGAAGTGCTGTCCTTGAACATTAACGCATTTGCTTGCCTTTACTCCTGACAGTCTCTTTATTGCCAATCCCCCTTACTGGACATAAATACCCAGACATTTGGAGAGCAGAGGGTAAGTCCCGCCATCTCTACGTAGGCCACCATGCCTCTGTCATCTCTCCTTCACTGTCTGTGTGAGAACAAGCATACACCATGCAGATGAATAGGCCTGTCTGTGTCGAGGGCCAGACCTGACTCGTGGGCCACAGAGTGTGCTGGTCCCTGCTCTGTGAGGGTGGAGAAGAACCTCTCCTTACCATTTGACATCAATTTTTCCATCAAATTACATGATAAATTGTCTTGTTTGTTTTTTTTTTCCTTGAAAGTCCTTGAATTGACACATGGCTTCAGAAAATAATGTTAAGTAGAGAAAGTAATCTGTGCTAGGTTTGCAATTCTTTCAGATGCAGACATTGCGGTGAGGGACACACTCCTCCATTCTGAAACTTCATCCTCCAACAGCTGCTTTAGTGCAGTTCCCAGCAGCAGGCAAAAAAGAAGCGTGTTCTGGGAATTCCATATAGAGCACACGGGAGCCCTTACAAACTAGCCCTGGACCAAGCCTGAACCCGCAGAGACACAAGCCAATAGCTCATATTCGGAAGCATTTTGCAAACCTACAGAGCCATCAGTGAAAGGGTCTAGTCATCTCATTTCCTCCCTCCCTCCCTCCCTCCCTCCCTCCCTCCCTTCCTCCCTCACTCCCTCCCTCCCTCTCTCCCTCCCTCCCTCACTCCCTCACTCACTCCTTCCCTCCCTTCCTTCTTTTTGTCTTAAAATAGACAGGTAGATGATATATAGATAGATTTAAATGATAAATAGATATAGATTAGATAGACAGGTAGATAGATGATAGAGAGTGACTGTGTGTGTGTGTGTGTGTGTGTGTGTGTGTGTGTGTGTGTGTGTGTGTGATAGTTTACATGCAGATGTCATAGAACAACTTGTAGGGATAGGTTCTCTCCTGCCATGTGGCTTTCAGGAATCAAAATCAAGCTCATCAGACTTGGGGTGTTATCAGACATAGGGGCACAGCCAGGTTTGGCCACTCTCATCAGTAAGCCGATTAAAAGAGCTAAATAAGTGACATAACCCTTTAATGTGATCTGCTTTAAGCACTCGCTCCAAAGGGCCTAAAACAATGCGTCCTTTGGCGTCCCTGGGCTCTGTTGATGCCTCTTCCTACAGAAAGTCACCTCACGGTAGGCTTTAATTCCAGTTTCAGGGGTGTCGTCCCCGGATAGTTGGAAGGCAAAGCCCTGAAACCTGGAGTTGAGAGCTGGTGCTGATTGTGCCCCAAGCCAATGGTGGTGACTCAGAAGCTGCAAGGCTGCTGTGAGCCAACATTTAAGAGCACCCCTCCCACTTCTGCCCTACTTCTCCACCTCAGACATTTGGTGGGGAACTCTCCAGAGGACTGAACGTGTTTGGAGGTGGGAGCTCATTCCCTTTAAGAAGAACACAGCAAGGGCACTGCTGAGCGGGTCTCTAGCCCCGCCCTGTGCGCTCTTGGGGTGGGTGAGGTGGAAAGTCTCTCCATGGGTGGCCCATGACCAATTGCTGTGTCATTTTCCACTGTGTCTTCTCGAAAACCAGGGCAACTGTCATTGGTTCTCTTGGGCTTTTTATAATACAGTGCTTCCCTCCCCATCATGGTTCATCTGACAACACTAAGATTTACGAGGCTTTTCCTGGTGAATAAAGCAGGGTTCTGAAGTTGGACAAAATCCCTGGTCTGTATCTCAGCCCTGACACTTGTTGATTTGGGGCCAATAATTCGAATTCACAAGCTCTTAATTTCCTTCCTTTGTAAAAGGGCATTATTTCATGCTGTATTGCGCCCACTGTACATTAAAGAGTAAGTGATAGCATTAACGTTCTTGTGCTGAGGTAATACTGGGCCTGGGCAGTGTCTGTTGAATAGAGGGGGAGGCAGGAAATCCCTAATTTTTGTGTATGTTCCGGGTCACCGGTGTCCTGCAAATACACCAGGGCCCTAAGATCTCCGGCCATTAGCAAGAGGAGGGCGTGCAGGGGTGTAAGCGTAGGCTGTCTGGCTCTTCAGAGCAAATGAAAGGGAACTCCTGAGAGGCAGCATCAAGGGAATCCAACCGTTCTGTGTGGCCAGAGTTTAACCTCTGAGAGGCTTAGCTGTGTGTATTACAGGGTTAATAAACACACCTGCAACAAATGGATGGAATTAAAGAAACCATGCTGAGTAAGGTAACCCAGTCACAAAGACAAACACGGTATGTACTCACCCATACATGGATTTTAGACATAGAGCAAAGGATCACCAGCCCACAATCCTCCCCGCCAGAGAAGCTAGGAAACAAGGAGGACCCTAAGAGAGACATGCATGGTCCCTCTGAGAAGAGAGAAGGACAAGATCTCCTGAGCGAATTGGGAGCATGGAAGGAGGAGAGAGGGAGTTAGGAGGAAGAAGAGGGGAAAAGAGGAGGAAGAAGAGGGGAGAAGAGGGAGCAGGACAATTTAGTCAGGGAAAGAATAGAGGAGAGCAAGAAAAGAGACACCATAATAGAGGGAGCCACTATAGGTTTTAGAGGAATCTGGCACTAAGGAAATGTCAAGAGATCTACAAGGATGACCCCAACAATCAATCTAAGCAATAGTGGAGAGGCTACCTTAAATGTCCTTCCCCGATAGTGAGATTGATGACTACCTTATATGCCACCCTAGAGCCTTCATCCAGGAGCTGATGGAAACAGAAGCAGACACCCACAGCTAAACACTGAGCTGAACTCCTGGAATCCAGTTGCAGAGAGGGAGGAGTGATGAGCAAAGGGGTCAAGGCCAGGCTGGAGAAACCCACAGAGACAGCTGGCCTGAACAAGGGGGAGCTCATGGACTCCAGACTGACAGCTGGGAAACCAGCATAGGACAGAACCAGACCCCCTGAACATGGGTGTTAGTTAGGAGCACTGGGCAGTCTATGGGGCCTCTGGTAGTGGATCAGTATTTATTCCTAGTATAGGAATGGACTTTGGGAGCCTGTTCCACATAGAAGGATACTTTCTTAGCCTAGACACATGGGGGAGGGCCTGGGCCCTGCTCCAAAAGATATGACAGACTTTGAAGATTCCCCCATGGAAGGCCTCACCCTCCCTGTGCAGCAGAAAGGGGATGGAATGGGGACAGGGGCGGAGGGGAGGGTGAGGGAACTGGGATTGACATGTAAAACAAGCTTGCTGCAAATTTAAATTAAGAATATTATAAAAAATTAAAATAAATAAGCCTGCAAACTTGCTCCAAAGGGTTGCATGAAGGAATGTGTGTGAGCATGTCTCGGGCACTGAGTAAAATGGGGGAAGCCACGTTGCCAGGCAGTGTTTTAGTGTCGATGACGGCTTTTCTGCATTACTCTTTGCACATGGATGATGCATGGGATCAGAGCTATAAATAGCCCAGTTTATCAAGGTCCCGCCTGCTGGAACAAAACATCTGGTCTACAAGGCACTTCCAAGCATTTTAAGAGCGCGCATGTAAAACGTCTTTGCAGCTGCAAGCTCGCTTGTTCGGTAGTATTGGCTTGGAGTACTGGGTTTGTCTACCCTGCTTTATGGTGCGAATGTCACACAAGGTAAGATAGACGGGAAGTGTGTGGAACACAAGTGACAGCCACCCATTTCGACTTGGATATGAACTGTCCCCCGCGAGCGCACGTTTGAGTACTTTCTAACAGTGTGGTGTGGTGTTCTTCCTCCACTGAGTCTACCACCACTGAACTTCGGCTTTCCCTGCCCGAGTCCCTTCTGTCCCCCCTCTCTGCTCCTTCAGCGGCGGCTGGGAGATGCCCTCTCTGCCCCTAGAAAGAAAGGCTCTCAACTGGCATGGGGTGAATATCCAACTCTTTTCTCTAAGTTACCCCAGAGCTCCACCGATTCTACGGCGTTTTGGTTGGGACCCCCCCCCCCGCCCGCCCCCTTTCCGCTGTGTCTTTTTATATATAAGATACAAGAAAGGTAGCCATAAAATTATATGCTTCTCTTGGACTCAGAATAAAAGAGCAATATTTCCATGAGAGGGTGATTTTTAGCCCCCAGACTCCCTTGCCTGCTCAAATATGGCATGCACAAAAGTGACATTTATCAGAGCAAGAGAAAATGCTATTTCTGTGTGTTTTGATGGTAGAACTTTGACCCCAGAGGCTAAGCAAATAGCCAAGTTCTGTCTCTTTAATTCAAAGGTTTCTGGCAGCAGATAAGAAAAGGGCCTTCTCTGGGTTAGACTGGAAGGAGAACAGAGCCAGAAGGTTTGAGTGCGTGCGTGCGCATTGTTAATCACAAAGGAGGATGATGAAAGGGCAGGCCCTCTGGGAGTCAGGCTCAGTCTGGCTTCTGAAACAGACACACGGGTCCCTCCAGGCTGTTGGACCCAGGACTTCTCTGTGATGGGATGTGTGGTGGGTGGGCAGGAAGCTCACTTTCCTCCAGGAACACTGGCAGCTGGGCGCCCTTTTCGTCCTCCCCGCCCCCTCTTCTCCGCCTTCTCCTTCCCTCCCTTCTGTTAGTTATGGGGTGAAATCAGGGTCTCCTTTTGTGGGTCCTTAGCCCGTAGGACTGGAGACGAAGCTTGAGAACAACGTATTGGGGTGTGGGAGAAAACACAGGGGTAGCTGCCAGAAGGAGGGGGATGGAAGAAAGAGAGAAAACCGTGCCATTTGGTAGAGAGTCGGGGAGGCTCCAGATACAAGAGTGAGAAGGCCTAAAAGCGTCCAGGAAAGTTTCAAAGCGCAGGCTTTGAAAAAACAGATTTAAAAAAGAAAAAGGGAAAGTTATACTCTCGGAGTAACTCAGGAAAACAGGCCAGTTTAGCAAAGCTGTATGTCAGGGTCTCTTCAAGGGACTGCACAGGGCTAGGGTCTAGGGAAGGATTAAGCACATTATCTTATTAAAGGGATAATCATTCCTTCCATCTCCTCAGCAGGGCTTTCAGTATCGTGATGCGATGGTCAACAGGCCCGGCTACATTTAATTTTTATTTTATTTTATCTTATTTTATTTTAAGATGCATTAACTCTAAAGGGAGGACACAATAATGTGTAATGTTCTAATCTCTAAAACTGACCTAAATGTTATGTCTACTTGAGGGCCAGAGGTATATTCCATTCTTTTAACCAGGCGTTAACAGCTTTCCCTTCCTGGGCCTCAACAAACCCCTGACGTCCCCCTATAAAAATTCTAAGACTGCAACAGGTTCACACGGGCTGATTCCCTTGCCTTTATCCCAAGTACTTGGGAAAATAGACCCTGGCAGAGCTCAGTGAATTCAAGGCCAGCCTGGTCTTCATGCTAAGTTCTAGGCCAGCCAGTGCTACATAGTGAGACGAGTTAAAACTGTAAACTAGATATAACTCAGCTCCACTGTGGAAATCCAAAGCAAGCTGGTCACCAGAAAGGATCGGAGTGTCTGTATCCCCACACCTCCATACCTCCAGTGCTCATCTAGGAGAAGAAGCCGGAGTCCCCTCCTGGCACCCCAGTCTCTGGCCAGGGATGTCAATGCCACTGCTGCTGTCTGGGGTCCCTGCACTAAAGCTGCCCGGATGTGTTTCTACCTCCATCCTCAGGGGAGGGCTTGGGTCCCCCTACCTCCTCTCAGCTTCTGGAGCATGGCTCAAGGGCAGCAAGTCAGAGGCTTTGGCATCTGCTGACCCTATCCCTCCGCGGGGACAGTAGCCACGCCGGGCACAACGGTGGCGTGGGCAGGGTTAGGCAGTCACTTGCAGGAAGGAACAATCCCTCAGCAAGATTGTTGTGAGGCGCCCAGGCAGGGCCTCCGAGAGGAAAGGAGCGGTCGGTCGTCTTTGGGACTTTGCAGGACTCTTCACCGAGTCTGACATAAGCAAATCCAGGCTGGCTCTCAGAGGCAAGCACGTGCACTGGGAAACACTGACATTTTCTTTATAACGCAGTTCTATTTTCACCTGAATCAGATGACTCTGGAAGTGAAGGGGAATTCTGCTTAGGGCGCAGCAGAAAAAAAAAAAAAAAAAAAAAAAAAAACACAGAGAGTTCACGCTTTGTCTTATGTAGTTGCCCTTGGACTGACTCTAGTCAAGGATGACCTTGAGCTCCAGATTCTCCTGCCTCGCTTACTAAGTGCTGGGATCACATGGTGTGCGTCACCAATTTCTCCCTTTTAAAAAACGAGAAAATCTGATTAAAAAAAAAAAAAAAGAGCTTCATACCTTGCTCAAGGTCACATACCTAGTGAATGTCAGAACAAGATTGTCTCCTGATTCAGTAACATTTCCAGGAAAGTGGCCTTGGGACAATGACACTGAACGAGATGACACGCAAGCTAAAACAAAGAGCGGATGTGCAAAGCTAAGCAATTCGTAAGCCACAGATGAGCATCTCCTGTCACTTCCAGACCATTTTCTCCAAAGATGAATTTTTACAAGTTTAATTCCTACTTTCCAAATTAAAAGGGGGAGGGGGGAGGATAAAGAAGATAGCAAACATAGTGATATTGTACAAATCAACAAGTACTTTAAAATACCCCAGGTGCAGTTATAAAACACACTTGGACAACGACAGCGTGGCAAGTCATAGCTGTCTCAATCTCGGATATGGGAGTCTGCGATTCCTGGTGCACTGTGACGCTTGCACCTCTCTCTCAGCCTGTGGGTGAGGGCACAAGAGCAAGCCCGGTCCCTGGCAAGGACACCAGGGTTCAGAGGGCTGCGCCTCCTCACAGAGGGCTGTCTCCCTGGAGCTCTCGCTCACTCGGGGCTTGCGCAATGGGTAGGGTCATTACCTAGGCATGTACAGGACTCTCTCGGCCACCACAAAGCCCACCCTGAAGAAGAGGTTGCTGGCTGGAATGAACGGGAACACGAGGAACAGCAAGCCGGCCAAGACTTCCTTGTGCTCCAGCCTCTGAAACACACAACAGGGAGAGGTCGTGTGGATCTCTGCTCAACTCTGCTCTCAAACAGCGTGCCGCCATCTCACCTCCAGGCTCTCATCTGATGACCCAACGGCCGGTCACATCAGAGAGCTGAGCTGACCACAGGAAGACCCGGTTATAGGTGCTGGCTCGCCACGAATCCATCTGTGCCCGATACGCACCTGCTGCCAGAGACATCTGCCGTGGGCGAGGCTGGTGGTGGTCAGTGGCTTTTGCTGTCCAGCCTGCCCCCACCCGTCCCCCACAGCCTCAGCACTGCACCCCACCACTGGGGGGGGGGCGGGGGGGCACAGAGCCGGGCACTGGGACGCAGCGGTACCTGCTCTTAAAGGGTCACTAGCAGGAGCCAAGCTTTGCCTAAAAGAAATGCTGTTCTGATGGCAAATTTAAGGGGCCAGAGGGGCAGCCAAACTGCAGGTTTCTTGGTACCACTCAAATCAAGCTAAAGCAGGTTGTTATCTGGGTTTGTTTATTTATTGTTTGTTTGTTTGCTGGCTGGCTTGTTTTGAGACAAAAAAAAAAAAAAAAATCTCTTTCTCGTAGCTCTGGCTGGCCTTGATGTACAACAATCCTTCTCCCATAGCCTGAGCATCGCAGGCATGGTTACCAGGACTGGCTGCAACATTTCTTAAATTGAAAAACCATAGTGAGCTGGGCAGGTGTGGTACACACGTTTGATTCCAGCACTTGGGAGGCAGAGGCAGGGGGGTCTCTGTGGATTTGAGGCCCCCTGGGACAGACAGGGCTATGCAGAGAAACACAGGCAAACACAGCATTCAAAGTGGACCCCTGGGGTTCGTTACAGCTGCCTCTCTCACTCTACACACTCAGCCAGGAACCCTTACAAAGCTGAAGAAGAAGGAGAAGGGTCAAGGGTCAAGGGTCAAGGTCCAAAGTCTCCTAGTAATAGATGAGCATACTTCCATATCTCAGGGTGGACAACCGTTTACTCTCCTAGACTGTTATTAGAGGGACGAGCTCGACGGTGGCAGGGTGGCTCCAGCAACACCACCCTGGCTGCCCCGTACTCTGCTGGCTGGGGGCCGATGTTGTCGTTTCCTGACTTTCTTGAGCGCTGACATTTCCTGGTAAATGCATGCTCACGGAGGAAGAATTTAAAGGGGAAAATGAATGGAGAGGTTTATACCCACTCTGAGACAAAAAAAAAAAAAAAAAAAAAAGAACACATAACTTTGAGCCTTCTCTCAGCCAATTTAAATGCTGCTTTTTTCCCAGCCAAGAGGCACCGTGTGCCAGATTCCCTAATGAACAGAGCTGGAGGGTGGGTTGAATCACAGCATTCAAAACCTGACATTTTGGGTTTCTTGTCTTTGATTTTTGAACCTTGGTTGTTTTTTTTTTTTTTTTTTTTTTCCCAAACAAAGCTTTGTGTTTGATTTGTATTTAATTAACGGGGTGTGAACTTTCTTGCCAACACCGGTTCCCAAGCTTTCTACTTCTTATCTCATTCAAGTGTACAGTTATACAATTACTCTGCAGGGTTGGATGAGGTGGCGTGCCCACATGCCCAGACTGCCTTACTCTGAGCATGAGCTAATTTATACCTTTACTCTTGGAAACGTAAAGTCATATTGTTGCTTAAGCGTGTTGTTAAATGTTTAAAGGAAAATTAAGGCAGACATCTTCAAAGGTAACTCACAGGATACGTACAATGGCATGCATTTGCTTGCTTTAAGCTTGGTAAGCAACCAGAAGGGTTTCAGAGAAGTCAGGGAAGTAGAGAATGCTGCTAAATAAATCTCCACTCAATTAGAATGAAAATATTTCAGTAATTTGGGGAGGCACGGGGGAGTCGGAAACGACCGTGTCCATGACCAGCTTTGGCTCTGACATGTGCTCGCGAGTAAGGACACGTGTGAGGACAGCGGCCGCACGGTATCTTTCTCTACAGTCCACTCCAGTTTTGAGGCAGTCTTCCAGGGAACTTGTAGCTCGAGGCTTGGGTTATGCTGGCGGCACAGCGAGCCCACAGGCTCTTCCTGGCTGACGCCCAGCACGGGGGTTACCAGCACACGCCACTAGGCTGCACCGGATTCAGGTCTTCATGAACACTTCACCCACCAAGCCATCTTCCCAGTCCAACAGACTCCTCCTAACCACAAAGCAACAACAACAACAGAACACCCAAGAGAGACATGACTAACCCCAAAGCTTGTCCTCTTTTACATCCAAACTCAAGTGTAGGTGGACACGTCAGGGCCGGAAGTCAGATGTTCCAGCCTGGAGGAAGCCACACGCGGTGCTGCATGGTCAAGGAAATCTCAACCCTCTCGGCATCTGACAGGGCAGCAGGTGAACACAAGCCCAGGTGTCCCAGTCTACACAGCACTGCTCTTTGTCAAAGGGGAGGCTTGAGATGGCCCTTACTCTCCTGAAACCCAGCGTCCAAGAGCAGACACGGAACGGACACATGCTCGCTGACGGAAGCCACTTAAGACATAACGTTCTGGGGCCAGTGAGATGGCTCAGAGAGTAAAAGTGCCTCCACCAAGGCTGATGACCTGAGTTTGATAACAGCTGGGGCCCTGAGATAGAAGGGGAGCACTAACTCCTACAAGCTGTCTTCTGACGTCCACACACACGTGTGCCCACATGTGTGAGCTCATGCACGTGTGGACAGGTACGTAAGCACTGGAGAGCATGCAAACACACACACACACACACTTGCACGCACACATACACACATGCTCACATGCATGCGTGCACACACGCTTGCACGTGCACACACATACACACACGCGTGTGCACACACGCTCACACACACACTTTACAAGCTGATGAGCATGACTCTTCTGGGAATGTAATATGACTGATGCTCAGGGCTCACTCAGACAGAAGGGGCTCAGGAATGAGGAGGAGCTTGGAGGAGGACAGTATGACCTCATCGGACACCTGGGCTTCAGGAAGTGGGTCACATGTGCCTAACTGAGCTTGTTAGGTAAAATGGCAATGACCATTAGCACTTCAGGCTAGGGACCACGCCTTTAATACACGGCCTTTGGAGAACATTACAGACCCAAACTCGTGCAACCACAACACCCAAGGTCAACAAAAGTAACTTCACAGAAGTGTCTCAGGAAGGGTGGATTTAAACGCAGCAGCATAGTGGCCACTGGCTCTGCTTCTGCTGGGGTTGAGGAAGCAGGCAGAGCAGGAACCAGAGTGTTTCCTATGTCACTTTGTCCTGTGGATGTGTGTGGCTGGCGGAAATGTTTTCTTACCTACCACACTTGTGCAGGGACATCTACTAGGCAGGCTCCCCCACAACGCAGGACGCCATCGACATCTAGTAAACAGCCCCCCCACACCCCAACGCAAGACGCCATCGACCGCTTTCTGTCAAGAAAGAGACAAGAAGCTTTTCCTGTCTTATTTGCGGAGAGCTGTGGCTCATCTACGCACGTGGAACAGCCTCAGAAGAGGAACACTTGTCCTGTACTCTGGGCTTCATGAAGAGGAAGAGGAGGAAGAGGAGGAGGAGGAGGAGGAGGAGGAGATGCAAGGGACACGTGGTTGTGCTCTCCTAGTGGAGACTAACAGGCTTACAGGGGAGCATCTCTTAGCAATGACTCACCCTGCTCGCTCAGACAGACAGCGGATTTGGGTCTGGCCTACTTCAGGTCGCTCGGCGTGGGCGACAAGACCTTAGCATGAAGGAAAAGGACACCGAGACCCAGGTGGCATCAGGTAGATTTGGTCTCTGTTCCCAGCCAGGGCACTCACCCAGAACCCACCAAAGCGCGTTGCAATTCAAGGGACATCCCCCGTTTTTTCTGCTTCTGAGGTGTGTGATCGGGAAAGCCTGACGGATAATTCTGTTCTCGCAGAGGCGGTTAAAGGGCTGTCCTCACAAATTACTGCCCTGGCACGCTTCCCTCATTGTTCACCATGGGTTCAGGTTACCGCGGCTTAAATGTATTGGACTGATGGCATGCAGCAAAGGATGGAAAAAGCACTTACACGCTTTAAAAGGGTTTCAAACACCTGTGATTGTCCAAGTCCAGACATGTACATACCAACACGTCCATTTCTTTGTTTCAAAGCGAGGGAGAGAGGCCCGTCAAAGGGCCTGTTTCCATCAAACACTTGAATGTTTAGCGAGAGGACACTTCACAGAAAGTGGGGTCTGGCATCAAAGAACAAAACTGACCCATCGTTGTAAGGCGGGGTCGCGCTTTTCTTGGGGAATGCTTGTGAGGTTCAAAGAGAAAAATATTCTCGACAGGAAAATCAAGGGTAATGTTTTCTTTAGCAGGTGTGGGCGTTCAATTATTCTCAAGTGAAGATCCCATGTGATGAGAGCCTAAATCTAAGAAAACTCGACTTTACTTGCCGAGTGGCTCAAACAAGCCGTGGTGCCTGACACGGAGGGAATTTTCAGGACAGTGCCGAGGAGGGCAACATTTGTCAATGCTCTCCCTTCCCAACTGACCGTTGTTCGATAGCAAATGTCAGACCCCTGGGTTATAAGCCCATTGCCAGTTGGGCCGCTTGAACTCGCAAGATCCCCTTGTAAACACTCGAGGCCCCTGGCAACCAGAGCCAGATGGCTCTCAGAAATGGAAGCATGCCTTTGACAGGAGTCTGCCCGGATGTAGTCACTTACTGGAGCACGCTGGCTTCATGAAGCTCCGGGGTTCCCTCCTCTGCACCCCAGCTCTCCCACCACAATCTTCCATGATCCAGGGCTGCTAACTCATTTGTAACCCTGGCATCTGGAGGCCTAGAGTCACAAACAAAACAAAACAAAAAAAAAAAAAACCCAGAAAAACAAACAAACCCCCTAGCTCCAGGATAGACTGGGCTGCATGAAACCATGTCTCCAAAACTAAGAAAGGAGTTTCCCAGGAAAGGTGGCCTTTGTAGTGACCACACGGCAGGGACCTGGGGACTCTGCCAGATCTCTGCTCCTACGGCAGCAGTGGAGAAGGTGAAACAGCTTTTTCTTTTTCTGGGTGTGGTGTCACTTCGCTCGCAGTTTGGAAACAGCCATTTATAAAGAGTGGAACTGATATTACAGTTGACACCGCCTCCCTGGTCTAGTATTGAACAGATGGCTTTGTATAGTCTGGGAACATCCTGACCCCACAATCACAGCAACACTGTGACCAACATGCACGCACGCACACATGCACGTGCACGCGCGTACACACACACATGCACGCACACACAGACACACATGCACATACACATACACACACACCACACACACATACACGCACGCACACACATGCACACGCACACACACACATGCACGCGCACACACGCACATACACATACACACACACATGCACGCACACACAGACACACATGCACATACACATACACAACACACACACACACACACATACACACACGCACACACATGCACACGCACACACACATGCACACGCACACACGCACATACACATACACACACATACATGCACACGCACACACACACATGCACGCGCACACACGCACATACACATACACACACATACATGCACGTGCACATGTGCACACGCATGCACATGCACATGCACACGCACACACACACATGCACGCGACACACACACATGCACACACACACATGCACACACACACACACCACACGCATGCACATGCACATACACACACACACCACACACACATACACACACACATGCACGCACACACGGGGAGGAGAGGGGTGAGCGATAACCATCTCGACAGAATGAAAACAAAGATCTGTGTTGAGAACAGACTGGACCACAAGGCAGGCAGGAGTGAGGATACCAGTCAGGCCAGGGCAATAACCTGGGGCTTAGACCTTGGACCAGGCAGTGGCACGGAGGGCAGAGGGGAGGGTGGGGAAAGGTGCTCACAGCGTGGCCCACATGAGTTAAGTAGGCAGGCTGGAGTCAGGGGGAAAGGAGGGTGAGCAGGAGGCTCAGAGAGGAAACTTCAAGAATCCTGCCTCAGGTCAACAGTAGGAATCCCTGGACAGAAAAGGCTGCGAGGAAACAGCCTGAGGAGTTCATTCAGCAGTCAGTCAGGACGGTGGACGTGAGGTGAGATGCATATACAGAGAGCGCTTTCTACTGTTAGCTGTAACGGTGAGATGCCCTAAAAATGACCTCATTTATCCTTAACACACTTAGGTAAGTAAGAAAGAATTTCCATAGGACGTACCGTGTGTAAGAACAGAGGCAGAAACACTAAGATTCCTATTTCAACCTTGCTGCCCAATGCCCTGTGCTCCTTAAGCAATGCACACATAAATGCATATCTTCCTTTTAATGAGGGGTAGCTGTTCCCATGCTGTCCTTACTCATCTAGCCCCTGGGTACTACGACCCCACCTTCTAAAGAACCTGACAATCCATCCCCGTCTCATACTTTCCAAGTCAATAAGCCACCCAACAGGCTTCTCGCTTTCAGCTGCTTGTTTCTGTTACTTTTAAATCTGAAACTCTTAATTTCATATGTTGTGGCTGAGGACAAGATGAAAAAGAATGTGCTGCTTTAAATAAGGCTCCACGCCCTGATGGGGACAGAAAGGACCCAACGGCTTGAGCAGCTATAGAAACATCTTTGACCTTTCAAGTTTAGAACTACAGGAAGCACCTTCCAGGCTCATGGTAACAGGCTAGTCCCACAGACTGGATGTCCATTAAGGTCAGAGAAATCTCAAGTGTTAAAGAGAGGACCACGAGGCTGGGAGGTCGTGCCGTCATTGGAGCCCTTCCTGTGTGCGCGAGAGGACTTGGGTTTGATCCCCAGCACCCACATCCAAAGCTGGGCACAGCAGTGAGGGTTTGTTTGTAAACCCAAGGCTGGGTGGAGAGGGGAGGGGCTCGGGACTTGCTGGCTAGTCAGATAACCTAACCCTCGAGGTCCAGGCTCAGTGAGAGATTGGCTTAAAAATAAAAAGATAGGGAGTGACTGAGGAAGGTGCCAAATATCAACCCGCCTTCTGTGTGCACACACGTGACACGTACACATACACACACATGCACACACAAGCGAAGATTACCTTTCAAACACTAAGCCAGGGTATCACAGTGGACATTAGAGTTCACTGAGAATCACACAGCATTCAAGTCAAGAAGAGCAGACGATGCATGGAAATGTCCGTTAGTACTATACAGCACTCTAACTCTTCTATGAAGACACTGGGTGAGTCTTCCAACTGAGGAATAAACATCAGAGCGGTAGGTAGGTCGCCTGCTCATTAAACAGAGTGACTTGTGCCACACTGTGATTGCCCCGTGAAGGCAAAGAATAAAGAAAATTATTTAATGATGTGGGAAAACTCCAGTGGGCCCAGATCAAAAGCAGAGCGGAGAGTGTCAGGGACAGGCAGACGGCATCACACGGGACACCTGGAAACACGATTTGTAGGTGTTGGACTCCAGAGGAAGGAGGCAGAGGAGGGGCTTCACACGTGGGATAGCCTCCACGCACTAACAGAAAGCTGTGGAGAGGGCTTGGCTGTTGGCCTCTGGATTCCAGAGGGCCACTGAATAACAAGACGCCTTTCTAGTGCGCTTTCTGCTGCACGGTTTACCGCAGAGGAGGAGAAGAGGCAGTCAAGAGGACCAGCACACAGGACGCCCTGAGCTCGGCTGCAGAACCCTTAAAGAGCCGCTTTTCTCTTTAAGAAAATCAAGTACCTTTAAAGACATCTCCCAAGCTTAAAGACCTTGAAGGTGTGGCTCTAGTGTGCACCTGTGCCCATCCCCTGATGCCAGCCGCTCTCTTCCAACTCTTCACTCAGCTGTAACTACTGGGGTTAGCAGGCCAACGTTAGGTCTCTCCTGTGTCTAGGAATGAGCTCAAAGTGGGCTATAGGAGGATTTCTGATGCTTAGATAAAGGCAGAATTCCTTAGGAACTTGTAAAACCAGTTCCCATCTGCCAGGAGTCATTTCCCTTACCTCTGGCAGGAGAGACATATGGTTCCATGTATAACCCGTGGCTACCCATCAAAGCCCATGCTGGCCTCCAGGCTCCCCCAGCTCCTATTCACCTACTCAATAGTACAAATTCCCCCCCCCCAAAGCCCACGATCTCACCCTGGCCCTTTTCACCTCAGCTCCTGCTCTCTTTACACCCGCTGTCCCCGACTATGCACACTATTCTCACTTAGGGCTGGCTCTCTTACTGTCCTCTTCCTCTCTAGCCACCTTGCTAGTTTCACTATGCCCCCTCCCCCGCTCTCTCTCTCTCTCTCTCTCTCTCTCTCTCTCTCTCTCTCTCTCTCTCTCTCTCTCTCACACACACACACACACACACACACACACACACACACACACACACACTATACCTTGCTCTGTTATTCTTCCTTTTCTCTCTAACATAGCCCTGGCCATGTCCAGTCTGCTTTCTTTTCTCGGTTCTGGGCTCTCCCAGATGCCTCTGGGTATTTTCTCTCTTACGCACAATAAATCCGTTCTCTTACCCATACCGTGGAATGAATGGTCACGTCTGCAGTTTCTTTACTGTGCCCCTCCCATACAGTTAAATTAGTGCCCTTCTGAGACATCTGAACACACAGACTGCACATTTCTACTGTAGTGTCTGTCATACCATCTGAGCTGGGAACATCAGCCAGAGAGGTTCAAGTGTTTGAGACTTCAGAAGGCAGAGTCCAGCTGGAGGAAGGTGGTTGCTGGGTGGGGGGTCTTGGTTAATCGTCCTGCCCCATCTCTGTCCCCAGGTCTGTCCAGGTATGTGAGCAGGCAGCCTCACCTTGCCACCACAGTTGGGCCAAAGATACTTTGCCTCCTTTCAATTTGCCAATGTGATGAGAAAATTAACCCATGTAGCGTTAAAGCCCAGGATTCTAAAGAATTTAAAGATGCTCCCTGCCACTGGGGATGAAGGGAGCTGGGCAAGGGTGAGCTAGAGGGTGGATGTTCATAAATAACAGTAATTTATATACATTCTGACTGAGTGAGCATGGGTCTTGACTACAGAGACAGAAGAAGCAGTCACTGGCTTTCTTTGCATTAACTCTGCTATTTATACACAGGAGCCCTTTTCCTCCTGGAGCTGAGCTGCCACACCTTGGCAATGATGGTGACCGTGACAATGACCAGACTCTGCAAAGAGCTGGGGTGTATTCAGTGTTCCTCTGTGAGGGCTACCATGCTGTATCAGAAGGTACAGTATGTACAGGGTGCCCTGGTCTGGCCTCACAGCATGGTGCAGGAGGGGAGGGGAGGCTGTGGGAAGGAAACAGACACAGGTGAGCAGCAGCAAAGCTATACTCACCAACCCTGGCCCCGCCCCCTCCTGGGACTCGGGGTGGCCCTCCTCTTACACCTCCCATACAGAGGGGCCAGGCTCCAACGGAGGTGCGTGGCCATCAACTTAAAGTGTGGTTACCACACAGAATTAGAACCACAGAAGAGAAGCCACATCTTTATCACACATGGCAACACGGCGACATGAAAGGGTCTTTGAGTGAGTTCCACAGCGACGCATCTCTCCCCACACCGTATGAGGGAAATGGCTAAGTTCTCTTTCAAACTCACCTCAGGAAAAGGTCGCACATAAAACACTCCTGTTCTGCTGCACTGGTCAAGGGTAATCATGGAAGACAGATAGATACTGAGGTAGAAAAAAATGTGGCCCAAGATCAGTGTGGCCACAGCCAACACGCTAAGAAGGGAGGCCGGCAGCCAGAGACAGGGCTGGAAAGCTGCCATGGCTGAGCCTAGTGTGGAGCTGACTGTTGCTGGCAGTTTCCTGTCCCGGCCAGGTCCCGCTGCCCTTCTCAGCCCCAAATGAGCACACAGAGGCTGTATTAATTATTAAACTGTTGGCCGACGGCTAGGGATTAATCATTGAGCCATAGGTGTGTCCTATCCTCCAGTTCCTTCCATGGCGTCTCTTCATGGTCTCTCCCCACCTCCCTTTCCCAGAATTCTCCTCGTCTCCTAGCCCTGCCTGTCTTCCAGCTCCTATTGGTCAAACAGTGTTTTATTCATCAACCAGTAAGAGGAACACATGCACAGAAGGACGTCCCCCTTCGGCTGACCTCACACACGGGACTTTGGCAGCGCAGTTCGGGGCCTCAACTATCAAGGGGCCCAAAACACACCATCCAGCAGGGCTGTGGTGGGCTAGAAAGACTGGGTCCCTGTTGCCCTGTGAGGAGAATTTCTATGAATTAAGAATTTCTATGAATTAAGGAAATGTGAATGGGAAAGTGTCTCATGCAGCGAATGGGAACTAAATAGGCACAAGCCAGGGAAAGGGAAGGAAAAAGCAGCGTGGGCGAAGACCACACACTATTAAACGCTGTCTTCATCTTCCAAGCTCATTGCTATTTTAATATTCACGGTATTAAAACACGATGTTTATTTCATCAGGTTTTGTAAGGGACATTCTAGAACCCAGTGATCCATGTGTCACAATAATACGATAACCTATTATTTGAATGAGCAAAATGCAAAATAATTTCGAGCAATCTGGAATCATGTCTAGTTCAATTGTATGGGTCCATGGCAGAACAGCTTTGTGCTGTAGGGTTGGCTGGCTAATTTCTGCTTCAAGAATAAAGTTGTGACAGATCGCATGGGCAGCAAAGCTTCAGATATCTTGTTCCTTAGCAACAGCAAGGTGTTCCTTCTTTGGTCTCTGTGTGTGTGTGTGTGTGTGTGTGTGTGTGTGTGTGTGTGTGTGTGTGTATGTGTGTGTGTGTGGAGGGGGGGTGTCCACTTGACTGCTCTGAATCCTATTCTCAAAGGTTAGGACGTGCATGTGCACACACAGATAATTACTTTCCAACAGTTGCTCTCACTCTAGCCTGTCCCCTTGTTGAGAATATGGGGTCTTACTTAGGAACATTAGGTGGGAATCTCTGCATGCCAGGTGCCTACCCTCTGGGGAGGAGAAAGATGAGGATCATGGTATGGACTAGCAAGAAGTGCATCCAGGCTAGGGACTGACATCACAGGAGGGCCCAGAGATGCTTGCAGCCAGGCTAGGGACTGACATCACAGGAGGGCCCAGAGATGAGTGCAGCCAGGCTAGGGACTGACATCACAGGAGGGCCCAGAGATGAGTGCAGCCAGGCTAGGGACTGACATCACAGGAGGGCCCAGAGATGCTTGCAGCCAGGCTAGGGGCTGACATCACAGGAGGGCCCAGAGATGCTTGCAGCCAGGCTAGGGACTGACATCACAGGAGGGCCCAGAGATGAGTGCAGCCAGGCTAGGGACTGACATCACAGGAGGGCCCAGAGATGCTTGCAGCCAGGCTAGGGGCTGACATCACAGGAGGGCCCAGAGATGCTTGCAGCCAGGCTAGGGACTGACATCACAGGAGGGCCCAGAGATGAGTGCAGCCAGGCTAGGGACTGACATCACAGGAGGGCCCAGAGATGCTTGCAGCCAGGCTAGGGGCTGACATCACAGGAGGGCCCAGGGATGAGTGCAGCCAGGCTAGGGACTGACATCACAGGAGGGCCCAGAGATGCTTGCAGCCAGGCTAGGGACTGACATCACAGGAGGGCCCAGAGATGCTTGCAGCCAGGCTAGGGGCTGACATCACAGGAGGGCCCAGGGATGAGTGCAGCCAGGCTAGGGGCTGACATCACAGGAGGGCCCAGGGATGAGTGCAGCCAGGCTAGGGACTGACATCACAGGAGGGCCCAGGGATGAGTGCAGCCAGGCTAGGGACTGACATCACAGGAGGGCCCAGAGATGCTTGCAGCCAGGCTAGGGACTGACATCACAGGAGGGCCCAGAGATGCTTGCAGCCAGGCTAGGGGCTGACATCACAGGAGGGCCCAGGGATGCTTGCAGCCAGGCTAGGGACTGACATCACAGGAGGGCCCAGAGATGCTTGCAGCCAGGCTAGGGACTGACATCACAGGAGGGCCCAGGGATGAGTGCAGCCAGGCTAGGGACTGACATCACAGGAGGGCCCAGAGATGAGTGCAGCCAGGCTAGGGACTGACATCACAGGAGGGCCCAGAGATGCTTGCAGCCAGGCTAGGGACTGACATCACAGGAGGGCCCAGAGATGCTTGCAGCCAGGCTAGGGACTGACATCACAGGAGGGCCCAGGGATGAGTGCAGCCAGGCTAGGGACTGACATCACAGGAGGGCCCAGAGATGAGTGCAGCCAGGCTAGGGACTGACATCACAGGAGGGCCCAGAGATGCTTGCAGCCAGGCTAGGGACTGACATCACAGGAGGGCCCAGGGATGAGTGCAGCCAGGCTAGGGGCTGACATCACAGGAGGGCCCAGAGATGAGTGCAGCCAGGCTAGGGACTGACATCACAGGAGGGCCCAGAGATGCTTGCAGCCAGGCTAGGGGCTGACATCACAGAAGGGCCCAGAGATGCTTGCAGCCAGGCTAGGGGCTGACATCACAGGAGGGCCCAGGGATGAGTGCAGCCAGGCTAGGGACTGACATCACAGGAGGGCCCAGGGATGAGTGCAGCCAGGCTAGGGGCTGACATCACAGGAGGGCCCAGAGATGCTTGCAGCCAGGCTAGGGGCTGACATCACAGGAGGGCCCAGGGATGAGTGCAGCCAGGCTAGGAGCTGACATCACAGGAGGGCCCAGGGATGAGTGCAGCCAGGCTAGGGACTGACATCACAGGAGGGCCCAGAGATGAGTGCAGCCAGGCTAGGGGCTGACATCACAGGAGGGCCCAGAGATGCTTGCAGCCAGGCTAGGGGCTGACATCACAGGAGGGCCCAGAGATGAGTGCAGCCAGGCTAGGGACTGACATCACAGGAGGGCCCAGAGATGCTTGCAGCCAGGCTAGGGACTGACATCACAGGAGGGCCCAGAGATGAGTGCAGCCAGGCTAGGGACTGACATCACAGGAGGGCCCAGGGATGAGTGCAGCCAGGCTAGGGACTGACATCACAGGAGGGGCCCAGAGATGAGTGCAGCCAGGCTAGGGACTGACATCACAGGAGGGCCCAGAGATGCTTGCAGCCAGGCTAGGGACTGACATCACAGGAGGGCCCAGAGATGCTTGCAGCCAGGCTAGGGACTGACATCACAGGAGGGCCCAGGGATGAGTGCAGCCAGGCTAGGGGCTGACATCACAGGAGGGCCCAGAGATGAGTGCAGCCAGGCTAGGGACTGACATCACAGGAGGGCCCAGGGATGAGTGCAGCCAGGCTAGGGACTGACATCACAGGAGGGCCCAGAGATGCTTGCAGCCAGGCTAGGGACTGACATCACAGGAGGGCCCAGGGATGAGTGCAGCCAGGCTAGGGACTGACATCACAGGAGGGCCCAGGGATGAGTGCAGCCAGGCTAGGGACTGACATCACAGGAGGGCCCAGAGATGCTTGCAGCCAGGCTAGGGACTGACATCACAGGAGGGCCCAGGGATGAGTGCAGCCAGGCTAGGAGCTGACATCACAGGAGGGCCCAGGGATGAGTGCAGCCAGGCTAGGGACTGACATCACAGGAGGGCCCAGGGATGAGTGCAGCCAGGCTAGGGGCTGACATCACAGGAGGGCCCAGGGATGAGTGCAGCCAGGCTAGGGGCTGACATCACAGGAGGGCCCAGAGATGAGTGCAGCCAGGCTAGGGGCTGACATCACAGGAGGGCCCAGAGATGCTTGCAGCCAGGCTAGGGACTGACATCACAGGAGGGCCCAGAGATGCTTGCAGCCAGGCTAGGGGCTGACATCACAGGAGGGCCCAGGGATGAGTGCAGCCAGGCTAGGGACTGACATCACAGGAGGGCCCAGGGATGAGTGCAGCCAGGCTAGGGACTGACATCACAGGAGGGCCCAGAGATGCTTGCAGCCAGGCTAGGGACTGACATCACAGGAGGGCCCAGAGATGCTTGCAGCCAGGCTAGGGGCTGACATCACAGGAGGGCCCAGAGATGCTTGCAGCCAGGCTAGGGACTGACATCACAGGAGGGCCCAGAGATGAGTGCAGCCAGGCTAGGGGCTGACATCACAGGAGGGCCCAGAGATGCTTGCAGCGAGGCTAGGGGCTGACATCACAGGAGGGCCCAGAGATGCTTGCAGCCAGGCTAGGGGCTGACATCACAGGAGGGCCCAGAGATGAGTGCAGCCAGGCTAGGGGCTGACATCACAGGAGGGCCCAGAGATGAGTGCAGCCAGGCTAGGGACTGACATCACAGGAGGGCCCAGAGATGCTTGCAGCCAGGCTAGGGACTGACATCACAGGAGGGCCCAGAGATGCTTGCAGCCAGGCTAGGGGCTGACATCACAGGAGGGCCCAGAGATGCTTGCAGCCAGGCTAGGGGCTGACATCACAGGAGGGCCCAGAGATGCTTGCAGCCAGGCTAGGGGCTGACATCACAGGAGGGCCCAGAGATGAGTGCAGCCAGGCTAGGGGGCTGACATCACAGGAGGGCCCAGAGATGAGTGCAGCCAGGCTAGGGGCTGACATCACAGGAGGGCCCAGAGATGAGTGCAGCCAGGCTAGGGGCTGACATCACAGGAGGGCCCAGTGATGAGTGCAGCCAGGCTAGGGGCTGACATCACAGGAGGGCCCAGAGATGAGTGCAGCCAGGCTAGGGGCTGACATCACAGGAGGGCCCAGGGATGAGTGCAGCCAGGCTAGGGGCTGACATCACAGGAGGGCCCAGGGATGAGTGCAGCCAGGCTAGGGGCTGACATCACAGGAGGGCCCAGGGATGAGTGCAGCCAGGCTAGGGGCTGACATCACAGGAGGGCCCAGGGATGAGTGCAGCCAGGCTAGGGACTGACATCACAGGAGGGCCCAGGGATGAGTGCAGCCAGGCTAGGGACTGACATCACAGGAGGGCCCAGGGATGAGTGCAGCCAGGCTAGGGGCTGACATCACAGGAGGGCCCAGAGATGAGTGCAGCCAGGCTAGGGGCTGACATCACAGGAGGGCCCAGGGGATGAGTGCAGCCAGGCTAGGGACTGACATCACAGGAGGGCCCAGGGATGAGTGCAGCCAGGCTAGGGGCTGACATCACAGGAGGGCCCAGGGATGAGTGCAGCCAGGCTAGGGGCTGACATCACAGGAGGGCCCAGGGATGAGTGCAGCCAGGCTAGGGACTGACATCACAGGAGGGCCCAGGGATGAGTGCAGCCAGGCTAGGGGCTGACATCACAGGAGGGCCCAGGGATGAGTGCAGCCAGGCTAGGGACTGACATCACAGGAGGGCCCAGGGATGAGTGCAGCCAGGCTAGGGGCTGACATCACAGGAGGGCCCAGAGATGCTTGCAGCCAGGCTAGGGGCTGACATCACAGGAGGGCCCAGGGATGAGTGCAGCCAGGCTAGGGACTGACATCACAGGAGGGCCCAGAGATGAGTGCAGCCAGGCTAGGGGCTGACATCACAGGAGGGCCCAGGGATGAGTGCAGAAGGCTGGCTGACATCACAGGAGGGCCCAGGGATGAGTGCAGCCAGGCTAGGGGCTGACATCACAGGAGGATGAGGGGCCTCAGAGGCTCCCTCCCCACGGTATTCACCCACACACTACAGTGCTATAGCCACAACCTCGCCTCCCTCAGGGCCTGAGGACTAGGTTTGTTTTCCAGGTCTCAGAGCTGCGGCCTGTGATTGGTCCTGAGCTTGGAGACTGAGATAAAGACACAGATAGGCAGAGACCTATGGCCTCTGCCAGAGAAGACCTTTGTCACTGTGAGGCCATCAGCCAAGCCTCCTCCTCTTTTTATCCAGTGTTCCTTTTATAGGGTTACTGCAAGGCTATAAAAGTCACCAAAAGTTCTTTAAGAGCAAACAAACAAACTCACAAGAAATTCTGCGAGAAGGACATAAAGAACACACATCACACACATTACTCCTGAAACCCAGTGGGCAGCATCTTCCATCACTCTGTGAGGCCATTTTGCAGGACAGGCCGTGGGAAGGAATCTATCAAGAGGAGGCCCACTGGAAAGAAGCACCCCAAACACACCATGCCAGACAGGGTGCTTTCCTAACACCGTAAAGTTTCTTCGAGAGCTGTAAAGAAAAGCTCCAGGGCATGCTTAGTCCATGATTCTCCTGGGGCATTCCTTCAGGGATGGCGTACACTTCATCCCTGCTGCACAGACAACGCCCTCAGAGGGACCATTTCAACTTGAGAGAGTAAATCAGTAAGTTTAAAATTCGTTGTTGAGCAAATGATTTTACTTTAAGTGTTGTTGTTGGAAAGAACTTGAGCCAATGATGGTAAAAAACAAAAACAACAAAAACCAAAAAACTTCTAGACTGTTCTTTATATTCTGTAACAGAAGCTGCAGTCTCTACCTGGAGAATGCAGGTAGAGGAGGGGTAAGATGGCGGAGAAGAAAGAAAGGGTAGGAGGAGGAGAGAAGTGAGGAGGGGGAGAGAGGGAAGAGGGGACAGGAGTGGGGAGACACAGAATTAACTCTGCATAATCGTAGAGCTAGAATATAACCCAGGGAAGCCACGGCATGGGAAGCGACGATCTGCAGAAAGTTAAAAATGAAATTGTTCCGGGAG
Source organism: Cricetiscus sungorus (assembly GCA_030556225.1). Lineage (NCBI taxonomy): Eukaryota > Metazoa > Chordata > Mammalia > Rodentia > Cricetidae > Cricetiscus > Cricetiscus sungorus. The sequence continues at coordinate 52,507,365 of JANBXA010000735.1, forward strand.
TCAACAACATGCCTAAGAGGAATGAAACATATGTCACTGATTGGCTAGAATGTCTGCACAGCAAACCCAGGAGTCCTCCCGTGTCCATTTCTCCAGTGCCAAGACAACAGGCCCGTGCTGCCGAGGCAACCCTGGGGTCCAGGCACATGCCTCAGCAACCCTGGGGTCCAGGCTCAGGTCTTTACACTTTCGGCGGAGACACTGTGACAATGTTCAGCGGAGACACTGTGACAATGCAGCCATTCCCCAGCCCTTGTATTTTTTGAGTGCTGAGATTTCTGGTCAGAATTTTAAAATGGTTGCTGTTGCTTCTTTGTTTTGGTTTTGGTTTCTGTGTGGATCTCTGGGTAGCTCTGCTGTGCTTGGTTGGTTCTGTGACATTCAATGACGTGAACAAAAATCATACAGAGATAACTCACATGAGGGAAGGTCCTCCCTTCAGTGCTGAACCTGTGTGCACGGGCAGAATTCATTCAGACTTGCCCCAAACAAGTCTCTCGTTCCAGAGTTTCACATCCACATGTAATGGCCTAGCAGTCACCGTGAAGGCACACAGAGGCTTTGGGGAAGCATTCCACAGCTTTCTCACCTACACATCTCCCCCGTAAACCCTAGCTGCTAGCCAGGCGTGCAATCCCAGGATTTAGGATATGGGAGAGTGGGGGGGGGATCGAGAGCTCAGGGCCATCCGAAGGCGCAGAGTTCAAGGCCAACCTGAGCTACGTGAGTCCCTGTCTCAAAACACTGAGCAAACAAAAGCTCTAGCGGCTTTTGATTTCCTACAATTCAATCAGCTACTTTCAACCACTGGACTTGTGAATTTCTATCACCAAGTCTGGGAAGATGAGAATAACCCGGGTGAGAGGCAATTCCCCATCAATCAATATTTTCTAGCTTCTACCTTTGATCATTTTTAAATGATTGAACTTAACAATTTTGTTCAGTTTTATATTTTTTTTTCTGAATGGAGAAGAAAACATCAAATTTAATACAGTCAGGTAGATATGGAGTCTCAATCATACCTTAAACATTTGTAAGTATATTTTCATTTATTATAACATTGCATCAATTAAATTCCTCCAAATATTAGCCAACCATACCAGGAGGAAATTTTTATTTTTACAAAGTGTCTAGACATAATCAGAGAACTTACACAGAGCTGGAAGATGGCTGGGTGGCTAAGAACAATTCGTATTCTGCCAGAGAGGTAGAGTTTAGTACCTCCCCCCTCCCCCACACCCTCACACAGTCAGCCAGCTCACAGCCAACTGAAACTCTACCTCCAGGGGATTGAGGGCCTTTCTCTGGCCACCACAGGCATCTGTACTCACGTGGCATACCCACAGAGAGACATATGCATAAATAAGAATAAATCTTTTAAATAAAGACATGATACACTTAAGACAGGCATGGTCTATTAGATCTGCTGAAGACTTTTAAATATATATATATATTTATGTATATAAATATATATTTATAATATATAATAAATATTTATAAATATATATATTTAAAACACCTATTAGGAAAACTTAATTTGCAAAGTTTTGTGGGTAAGTAACATGTGATTTTTTTGACCCAGACCCCCATTTTAAAAAAAAAGGAGGAGCGGTAAGAGAGATGGTATATCTCCAATATGAGAACACATTTGCTCTTAGAGATTACCTTGAAGGCTGCCATGCAGTGTAGGCTCAGTAAGGCCATGGCCACTGCCAGAAGGATGGTGGCAAGGTTCCTCACATCCCACACGGTCTCCACCAGAGGGATGCTGCCCACTTGCCAGTCGTAGCACAGGGTGGTGGGTGCCAGCAGAAGCCATACGTTGAAGGCCAGGAGGTAGGAATAGGTAAGCAACCTACGAAGAGAACACTTGTGAGTACACCTTCCCACAAGCGCAGAATGCGCAGACACTTGCTTACCACAGGCCTAGGAACACAGCATGCAGGGAATGACATCAAACTGTCTACTAAACGGCTCACCTGGGAGCCTAGCTCACAGCTTCCAGCCACTGTGTTTGATGCTGACTTCAGCAGAAAGCAAACAAGACACAGCTCCCACGGAAGATGTTTAAATTTATCACACAAGTAAATACAGAAAGAAAAAAAAAAAAACGCGCTCTTGCTTTGTGGGGAACCCTGCCTCTTAGACCGTCTCATCTTGCTATTGGCCAGAATCATCGCCGCCTTGGTAGCAGATTGAGCCAGATGAAACTGTTTCAGAAAGAAACATGTGTGGTAGGGAGAGCAAATCTGTTATTCGTTCACAGCTGGTAGGGCAGGGGACAGAGGGGCAGGAAGACGGTGGGTGGGTTCTTCTCCCCACTTCCTATCTAGGACAAGGCTCTAAGGTGAAATAGGAAGCATTCCACTTGAACGCCTTTCTTTGGGGTTGGAGGAAAGTGAGGCTACCCAGATTCACTTAGCCTGTGCTGTCATTAAGCAGCGTCTGGGGCCCTCGAGAGCTCCAGGGCCCTCGGCACAGACTGGGGTCCGTCCAAACCTCTGCACTGGGAGGCAAGCAACTGCCACGTGGCTTCTAGCTCCACGGAGCCCCATTCCAAGACAATGCTTTAACTCCAGCCAACGGGGAAGGCTGAGGAATCTGTCTCTACTTCAGTGCGGGTGGGTGGTGGTGGTGGTGGGGATAGGTTCCTAACTTAGTAACTGCCAGCAAGCAGATAAAGACGACGACACCTTTATACAAATCAGAATGGACTCAGATCTTCCTCCTAGTGTCGACATTTACTGAGTAAAACCTGTTTTTTTTACCAGTGTAAGTGATGGACAACCTAGCTTGTTTATGACACCGATATGCCATTAAGTAGAAACGGGTGACACCTTGTCTCCGAGGACGACACCGTACAATAGCGCAAACGATATACCCTGAACGAACAGGGAAAAGGGAGATGAAAGTCATCTCAGGGCCCAAAGAGAAGCCTCCACACAGGAGGATTCTTGCATTGGCACAGAGGCCAGGGAAGAGTTTCTTCCTCATCTTCTGTGACTTGGCAGGATTTAGATCCACCAAAGAGAGTGCTTGTGGACCTGTCTGAAGGTAATTTCCACGGGGATTTAAAAGGGGTAGCAAGACTGAGTGAGGAGGGGACATTACCTTCAGCACCGGGAAGGGGGGGGGTGGCAGGCATCTCACCCTGCTTCCCCATTAAGATTTCAGGACTACCAGTCCCCTAACAGTGCTGCCGCCACGTCCTTCCAAGCACGGTGGGCTATCCCCTCAAAGTGTGAAGCAAAGCGAACCCCCTCTTCTTTCCTTCCTTGAGTTTTTCTTGTGAAGAACTTTCCTCACAGCAACAGGAAAAGTAGCTAACACAGGCTCCAGGGCTGTGAGTGACAAGTTAGACTCCGGACCTGAGATAACCCATGGCCATCCCCGGCTTTCAGGCTTACAGTGACAAATCACCCTTGTCACTCTGCCTCCTGAGTGCTGGGATTAAAGGCGTGCACCGCCACCGCCACTGCCCCACTTGGGTTAGTTTCTTAGACGAGCACATGGTAATGGGGGGCATGCCCAGTTTAAGAACGTCCTGACAGACACACCAGGGGACACACTCTATTTACATAGTAGAGTGGTTAGGGCACACTGTCAGTATGACAGGATCTAGATTCACCCGAAAGACCGGCCTCCAGGCGTCTCTGTGAGGAATTATTTAGGCTAGGTTAGACCCTTGGTGTGCCCTGTGAGACTTTCCCAACCAGGCAAGCTGAAGTGGGAAGACCCAGTCTAACAGGTAAGGACCAGCATTCCCTCGGCCTCAGCCTGCACCGAACAGAACGGAGAACTTTAGCTGAGCAGTCACAGCTTTCGCTCTCTCTCCCTGGTCCCAGGCAGTCACAACTCTCTCTCTCTCTCTCTCTCTCTCTCTCTCTCTCTCTCTCTCTCTCTCTCTCTCTCTCTCTCTCTCTGTCTCTCTGTCTCTCTCTCTCTCTGTCTCTCTGTCTCTCTCTGACTCTCTCTGTCTCTCTCTCTGTCTCTCTGTCTCTCTCTGACTCTCTCTGTCTCTCTCTCTCTGTCTCTCTGTCTCTCTCTCTGTCTCTTTCTGTCTCTCTCTGTCTCTGTCTCTCTCTCTCTCTCTGGTCGCAGTCTGATCAGCCACCCCAAGTTCCCGCCACTGTTACGTCCTCACCATAATGGCCTGTAAGCTCCAACTCTGAGCGGAAACACTCTCTCCCCCTTAAGTTGCTTTTGTGGGGGAATTTTAACACAGCACTAGGGAAAGTAACTAAGAAAGAGGATAATTTAATAAAAAGCTATTAAACTAAGCTTTTATTATATAATTGGAAGAAATTATAGTATTAATGGATAATAGGGCTGGATACAGAAACTCATCATTGAAGCTGTTTTTTGCTTGTTTGTTGAGATGAGCTTTCTCTGTTTAACAGCCCTGGCTGTCATGGAACTCACTCTGCAGACCAAGCTGGCCCCGAACTCACAGAAACCCGCCTGCGTCTGCCTCCCGAGTGCTGGGATTAAAGGCGTGCACCGCCACCACCACACGGCTTCACCATTAAGTTTTAAAGTGTGATAATGTCATAGGAAAGAACACCATGAGAAATGAACTAGCAGAGGTTAACAAAGTCGAAATTCAGGGTCTGCCTCAGTGTAACTGACCAGGCCCAGAAGGGAAGAGGAGGGATGCAAATGGACCAGAGGCTGAGGAGTGTGCGTGCTCAAACTGGCGGTCATGTGGGTGTCTGCATACACGCCACCTTCTCTACTTTTGCGTGTATCTGACATGTGGGTGTCTACATGCCACCTTCTCTACTTTTGCGTGTATCTGACATCTTTCATGACAAAACTCCTTACACAGAGGGAGGTGGCAGAACGGCTCAAATGTCTCGTTTCTAGATACAGCTGGCTCGAGGGATATTTGCTAACTCTATGGTGGGCTTCTTATTTGAAGTCCATATGTTTGCTTCGCCCTGCATGTTCCCTTCCCGTGTTTGTTTTCTAGAATTGCGGTGTTGTACCAACTAAACAAGAATTAAGATTCATGGTTTCTTTTTTTTTTAAGTTATAATCTTAATGAGAACAGAGTGAATCACAGATGAGAAGCAGTCACTGGTTTCCAATTTGCATGGATTGTGCTCATGTAGCTAGCAAACTCTCTAAGTGCTTTCTGAGATAGGGACACAGTGGCGGAAAAATGTTTTGCAAATATAAGCAACAAAGAAGCCATTTGGAATCACTCCAAAAGCTAATTATCTGTTAGGGAGGGCTATTTGAGCTAACTGTGACCAACGTTTACAGGCTTTCTCTTTAACTCCTTCACTATGAATTACATTCAAAATGCTAACAATTTACAAATGAAGTAGCCTGTGCATGTTTCTGCCCTGCTGGGCTCTTGGAGTTTTGTTTGTTTGTTTGTTTTTGTTTGTTTTTTGTTTTGTTTTTCTCAAGAACAAAACCAAAATGAATTATTTACCAACTTTCTACTATAAATCCCATTAACGGGGAAACCATTAAAAAAAAAAGTCTTACCAACCAAACAGAATGTACAACTCAGAGAACTGGAAATTCAATATAAACAATTTAATGATTCATTTTTTTTTTTTTAACTGAGAACCTGGAATGACTGAAGAAGTGGCTGCTCATGCTTGCAATCTCGTTAAGTCGGGAAGCTGAGGCAGGAGGATGACTGCCACTTTGAGGTCAGCCTGCATGACTGCAAACTTGATAAGAGTCTAGAGTCACCTGAAAAGGGGAGCCTCAACGGAGGAACTGCCTAGATCGGGTTGGTCTGTGCACGTAACTATGAGGGATTGTCAAGGCGCCCCACCGTGACCACCAGCCCAGCCACAGCCAGAGCTAGAGCGAGAGGCCCAGTCAAACACACGTCACGACAGGAAGATGCCATTACAGAATTACACATAAAGGACTAGCTTCCTGGGGAAGAGCAGCTCCTACTGAAACTGTGTGGCTCTGGGAACCGAACTCTTCTTTCTTTGTCTGTGATTCAAAGGCAGAAACACACATGCTGCTGCTGTGCCTTTGCCAATCGGAGGATGAACCCACCTCACTCCTTGTCTACAGAGATGCCTACGACGGGCACATAGGAACAGAACCACGCCACAAACAGTAGCTCTGGCTTGTTTTGCCTGAAGAATGCTGGAACCCCGTCCCACTGAGTTTCCCGTAAGGGGACATCTGGTTTGGCCTTGTGTTGACTGTTAAGGTCAGTACCAACCACCATGAACTGCTGAAATCAGATGCTGACATCACTAACCACTGGGCGTTTGGCCCTGCTCGGTGGACTCACCTAGACCCACCAGGTTTGGGTTTAGGGTTGTGGGTTTTGGTGACCTTCCCTGCCCCTCTGCAGCAACTGCTTGATGTCAACCTTTCACCTCCTAATTGCCCCGTTCGTGCTTCAGTAGACTGTCCTGTCCCAGGCCCCTGCGCCCCAGGAATGAAAACGCTATGCAGAGACAGCCTGCTCAACATCGTCTCTAGAAACCTCTCCGGGAACAGCCCAACAAAGCCTCTCCTACACCTGTCTTTCTCCACCAACAGGAAGTCTTCTCTTGAATTCAGGAAATGTTAGCTCATTCTCTGCGTGTGCCTTCGTGCTGAAGACAACAGACTCTGGCCCCGACTCTCCACCGGGGCGTTTATACTGCACCGGTAAGAGGACGGTCATGGACTCTGTGGTGGAATGACCATATTTTAATCCCAAACTTCAGTAGGAGAGGGCATGCGTTTCAGCCAGGGTCGACCAGCTGGGGCCTCAACTAAATAGCGTGTATTCGTGTATTGTAGGTTAACAGAACGAACGAGGTTAACAGCCTGTGAGGATCCTAGCAGGCTGAAGGGTTCTGTTCTCCTGGTCCATGCAACTGAGAATATTTACTAACAGCAAAATACCAGGAAGAGTTTGTTTCTAAGAAAGTCAGACCTCAAACTGAATACAACAATTCTTTTGAACGTGTTATCCATCATCATTTTAAAAGCAAACACCATCGTGGGCCCCAGCAGGCGTATCTGGCAGGCTTTCATATCTGGTAGGCATTTCTGCAAGGCACAAGTTGGGTGGGGGCAAACAACTTCTTCCTGTGTGGGCGGAGGTAGGTGATGGCCTCTGAGAGCTGAAAGGAGCAGTGTGGGACACCGCATACTTGATGCTGTTACAGAACCAGCTACTGAGGGTGGCAGGTATCATGAACGTGCTGTAGTGAAAGACAGAAATAATGATGTCGGCATTGATACTCTGTCCACAGCAAATTTCAAAGCAGTGCAGCATTAAGCAGTGACAAGGAGAGAGAGAGGGAGACTGGATGTGGGTGGTTATCAACAGCACAAAACCAAGCACCTTCACGAATGCTGAAACTGGGTAGTGTCCTACTACAAGGGAGCTTTTCATCTTATTTTACTCTCTCTCGTGATGCGAACTTGAGAGCTTTAATGTGAGAGGCTCGGGCCCCATCAGCTTCCTCTTCCTCTGCCACACTGATACAGAGGTTCCAGTTGGCACAGCTATGAAATGCATGCAGCTCATAGCCCAGAGCAGCCACCGGGAAGGGAGCAGGATCCATGGCCTCCCTGCAGTGAGCAAAATCACATGATCCTCCAGAAGACTGGGATTGCAGGTCTCTGCTCTCAAGTCAGCACAGCCTAGTCTCAGCTTGGTGAAATGCGGATGGATCCAGACGTAATCTGATTGCCTTCATGTTGATCTTGGGGCTGCATAATAAACTGTCTAGAATGCGTTAGGAGGAGGAACAGAAGGGGAAGAAGGTGGAGATAAGCAGAGGACCGAGGCAAGAGTTAGCAAATAGGTAAGTGAATAAAAAGTCAATGGGATGGCCAGAGTTTGGGGGCCTTTAATCCCAGCACTCAGGGGGCTGGGACAGATGGCTGTCTGTGAGTCCAAGGCCAGTCAAGGATACAGAGTGAGAGCTTGTCCACCCCCATGCCTCTCCCCCAACAAAAAAAACAAAGACAAACAACAAAAATAAAGCCAATGAAAGTTCCTCAGGGAAAAGCTGGTGAAAGGCCGTGTGTAGAATCACGACCTACATTATCTGTGTCGTGCAACAGCAATATAGACCTGTTCCTTTGTCCCAAGGTTTTGGTAACGTTTAGGGACAAATGCCTTTTATGAGTGTATCCGTGAGGATGTTAGCATAAAAGGTTTATGTCCTGCTCACACAGTAGGCACAGACAGGAAAGAGGAATGTCAAGGGTTTTCTGGAGAACAAGGGTCTGTCAGGGAGGCACCATCAGATCCTAGCATCAGGAGAAACATCTGCGAATTTCCTTAAGTCTCAAAGAGGAAAACAGAGGCTGACATGGCTGTTCCACAGCGATGAAATTTCTGAATGTTCTCACAGGAGTGATTCCAAGGAACTTAAGACGGAGTGTCAGCCATTAAGAGACCCCCAGCTGAGAATGGGGTATGGTGGCACCTGCCTTCAGTCCCAGCACCAGAAGGCAGAGGCAGGCAGAACTCTGTGAGTTTGAGGTCTAACATAGCAAGTTTAGGCCAGCCAGGGCTACATAGTGAAACCCTGTCTCAAAAATCAGAAACAACATCCCTATCTGTAGAGTAAATGGAAATGGGCACAGCCCACGGTAAAGAGTATCTGAAAGCAGCAGGGCAGCCCTCAGCATCAAGAAGCCTCAAGAGAGGTCTCACAGAAGAAACAGAGGTCAAAGAACGGAGGAGAAGCTTCCGCAGGACTGGAAAGCAAACGTTCTGAAGCGCAGGGGAGGCCGGACCTCCGGAGCAGAAGCAGTTAAGGCCTGTGAATGTCTGGGGTTACAGGGAGGCGGGGAGGTGGCAGTTAGGAAGTTAGGAGGGCGGCGGTGGACAGGACCCTGACTCTTTTCCCTAGGAATACTAGGAAAGAGCACTAGAAACGCCAAGTGGGCTCAGCATGGAGCGTCACAACCCGAGAGCTAACTGTGGAGAGACACACAGAGAGGGCAGCTGAGTCAGGTCAGCAATGCGGGTGGCAGACCACAATGCCACAAGGAAGAGGTCTCGTTGAAGAGTGAGCTAATGAATGATTTCAGGGACTGCCGTCCTGACGCATGAGCGTATCTGTGGGGGTATTTCTTGGTTGCTAATTGATATAGAGGAACCCAGCCCACTGTACACAGTAGGTCTAGGCTATATAACAAAGTACGCTCAACCAGCCAGGGGAAGCAAGGCACGAACGGGGCATTTCTCCATGATGTGTACTTCAAATTCCCACCTTGAGTTCCCGCCTTGGCTTCCCTCAACGGTGGACTGTAAACTGTAAGATGAAATAAGTCATTTCTCCCCAAGTTGCTTTTGTTCTTCTGTAGAGAAGCAAGTTAGAACATTTCAAAAGGGGAAGGAGATCACACCTATCGGGTTTCCCGACATGAGGGTTCTCAGATGAGGGCTGCAGTAGAGTCGATAGCTTGGCATGCGCTACAGTGAACCAGAACCTTGTGTCACAGTGTCACCCTTTCACGTCCTTTTACCTTAGATAGGCTTCCTCTTAAGTTTTCTCATGATCATACATACCATGCTGACGTTTTTGTCTCGGTCCAGTGAGGTAGGGAACAGCTGAGTACATGGGAAACACGTCATCTACAGAGCCACAGAGACTCGTCAAAGACAACATGCTAAGTGACTACAGCCACTAGGGTGGAGAGAAACTGCACAGCCTCATCTGACGGGGGAGTAACCTTTATACCTGCTTTACAGGAGAAAATGCTTCTGAGATGGAAGCGAAGATAATCATGAAGGTCATACCACGTTTACAAATCTAGCGCAGGCAGTGGCTGTGGACTGAACCAGGCCAGATAAGCTGCATCTGCGAAAGCAGGCCCTGTTTTCCAGTGCAGCTGCCAGAGACAAGCTTACGGGGAGGGCAAGGTAAGGGAGGGCAAGGTCAGGTGCGGTCGGAAGGGCTGTGCCACAAACTTGAAATGTTGCCCACGGGGCTCATGCGTTTGGTTTGCGTAAGTTGGTTCCGGGCCGCTAGTGCTGATTTGGGAATTTGTGGAATCACCAAGGGGTGGGTTACTCGGGGCGAGCTTTTGCCACAGCAGCTTGGCCTGGTTTCTGGCCTCTTCCTCTGCTCCCCAGACCAGCCAGCCACCACTTGCTCCCAGAGTCACAGGTTATCCTGCCCCACCAAGCCTTCCTCTGAAAACGTGAGCCAACGTAAATCTTTCTTCCTTGAAGTCAGGAGTTTTGGTCTCAGTGTCAAGAAAAGTAACTAATATAGGAGGGGCTCTAATTCATCACCAGCAGTTCCTTGAAGAAAACAGACACCAGGGCTGCAAAGAGAGTGAGCCAGGAAAATATTGGCGATGCAAGCAGGAAGGCCTGTATCGGATCCCCAGAATCTAGGTAAAAAGGCCAGGTATGGTGGCACATTCTCATAATCCCAGTGCCAGGGGGGCAGGGACAGGGAGACCCTCAGGGGTGGCTTGCCAGTCAGCCTAGCCTAGCCTATTTGTCTATTTCAAGTCAGTGAGAGGACCTACCTCAAACAAATAAGGTAAATAACAGTGGAAAAAAAACACCCGAAGGTACCCTCAGGCTTCCACATGCATGCACACACGCACGCGCGCGTGCACGCGTGCACACACACACACACACACACACACATATACACTGTACACACATACACACACACAAACACATACACTGTATACACTTACATACACACACTCACACATACTGCACACACAAACACACACACTGTACACTTACACACACACTGTAACACACTACACACACATACTGCACACTCACACTGTACACATGCACACACACTCATACACACATTGCACACACACATACTGCATATATACACACACACTGCACACACATACACACTGTACACACTGCACACACACGCACACACGCACGCACGCACGCACACACACACGCACACACACATGCACACACACACGCGCGCACACACACACGCACATGCACACACACACGCGCACACACACACACGCACACAGGCACACACACACGCACACACACACGCACACACACGCACGCACACACACACGCACACACACACGCACACACACACGCACACACTCACGCACACACACACACGCACACACTCACGCACACACACACACACGCACACACTCACGCACACACACACACACACACTGCAGTGAGTAAGCGTCTGTCTGCCACACAGGAACAGACGTCTCACCACACACCAACTCTGACAGCGTCTTGGTTTGGGACTTCCGGCCTGAAGAACTAGGAGGGCTTATGTCTGTGGCTCACATTCTTCTGTCAGTCCTAGGAGACGAATGCTGAAGAATTTTTCATTAAGGCAGACAAACAAAGCCAGTGACAAATCTGGAGCCAGCAGAGGCAGACTTCACAGAGGCAGCCACAGCACAGCTAAGTCAGGCGGTCGGGAGATAGCTTAGCAAAAGCAGGAAACAAACCAAGGAAGCTCCCTAGAGAAGCATCAGCAGGCTGGGAGTAGAGTGTGTGCCCCCCCCCAGGTGGCATGGCGGAGGTGTGAACAGGTTTCTTCTAATTCAGTCACCTTACAGGAATGAGGACAGCTGTCATCACCTGTTCCAGTAACATCCCTGGGGAGCCTGCATATTTGAAGTGTGAATCTTGAGAAGAGGGATTTGTTACTTAAAGAAAAAATGTAGCCAGGCCTGGCGGTACCTGCTTGGGATCCCAGTACAGGGGAGACTGAAACAGGAGGATTGCCATGGGTTTCAGAGTGAGAGGGAAGGAAGAAGAGGTAGAGGTGCGGTTACTGGGCCAGGTTACTCTATTCTTCCATCTCCGTGTGTGCCGTGAGTCACCCGAGATAGATGGAGTGTACATCAGACCTCACTGGGACATCATCTGTATCTTGCGGGTAACTGGCAAGACCTGGAAAATATTTAGCCCAAGTCCTAATTTTGCCAGGGATCCTACCAGAGAGTGTTGTCATTAGGCCACCAACCAGCAGAAAAATGCAGCGTCACCATTTTGATGGCTGGGATGGTACAGCTAGGAAGGCCTCGATCAGAGATCAGTACTTTGTCCAGACACTAGGATCCCGAGGCAGGCAGGCGGGCGCGGGCGGGCGGGGCGGGCAGGCGGGCACTGGGGTTCGCTGGTGGCGTAGGGCGTGAATGACACACTCGGCTAACGAGTTGAAGCAGCATATTCTCCTTCCATGTCACCCGAGTATTTGTTCCATTTCTCCATCTAGGCTTTGATGCTCTTTGAAAGTCTTTTGAGAGTCCCTTAGGACTATTTGTTTCGGTGCTGTTGCGGCCCTCACCAGTCGACGAGCAAGTGAGTGACCCACCCAACCAGCTGGACTGCCGCCACCCCCTGGATTCTGATCCCCCAAAACTCTCCCCACCTCATCATCCTCCCCAATACCAACCGTTCCTCACAACTTCAGCAGACCCCACAGCAGCCAGACGCACAGCCCCACCCCCTCCCCCCGGACCCCATATTCTGGTCTACAGCTTCAGAGGCCAAGCTGGATCGAGGGAGCCAAACTCTAATGGAGATGCCCTGTTGGACCTGAAGACTCACCAGACACCAGAACCCTCGCCCATTTAGGCCAGAAGATCAGAGAGGAAACAGAAAATGAAGGAACAAAACGCCCATCCGACAATACAAATGCAAATGTAGCAGTCAGCACCTAGACCGATAACCACCCCAACCCCAGATGCCTAAGTGCCAGTGTGAGAGCACAATCAATAACGGAACGGGAACTACGGCACCACCAGAACCCAGCGATCCTGAACATTCCCACGTGGCTGAAACTTAAGAAAATGACCTTAAAAACAACTTTATGAAGATGACGGAGGCACTTAAAAAGGAAACAAGAAGCTCCCTTAAAGAAGTCGAGGAAAAGACAAACAAGCCAACAAAAACCAGGGAGGATTATTTGTTTCATCTCCTCGTTCTGGCTTAATTCATGGAGTAGGCTGTATCTACCTGTGAAGCCCGGAGTAGCAGCCTCAAGTCATAGAAAGCTCAGCAGGAAATCACCGCAAAGACAAACGTGCCACCCTAGAGCAGAAGGGAAAACATCCCCAAATCAGAGGACATGGATCGTCCCAAAGCTGAAGGATGGGCGTGGTGGTGTGAATAAAAAATCGGCCCCCGCGGATACCGATTTAACTACTTAATCGCCAGGGGGCGGCATGATTAGAAGGCGTGGCCTTGTCACTGGAGGGGGGCTGTGAGGTTTCAGGAGCTCAAACTTGGCCCGGTGGCGCATGCACGCATGCACAGTGGCTCACTCTCACTTCCTGCTGTCTGCCCATCCGAATGCAAAACCCTTCCGCTACCTCTCCAGCACGGTGCTTGCCTACATGCCACCACACTTCCTACCACAAAAATGAACAAGCAAGCCTCAATTAAATGTTTTCCTTTGTGAGAGCTGCTGTGGTCATGATGATGTCTCTTTATGACAATAATAACTCTAAACAAAGACAGTGGGGCCACCAAGCCGAAACAGGACTCGATGTACGGTTTCCTCTTTAGAGTTGGAAAGTAGCTGTTGAAGATGTCAGAGACCGGAACTGTTCACCCATGAACTGTCACATCTGGAAATACCCACAAGCCAGCCTGGAACCTGCACGCCAGTGAGTGACATCCAGAAGGAGCAGGCTGTCACCAGGGAGCTGAGTTTCAGATGGCAAGCTCAAGACCGAACAACGCTTCGAAAATGTACAATACTAACAACATTGCAAAGTTCTAATACTACTTAAGAGGTAAGCTAACGTCAGAGAGTTAGGAAACAGTACTCAGGGCCACAAACGCAACCAGGTGTCAAAGCAGAGGAAGCAGTTTTGATAGAGTATTTATTATAAAAACATGTCAGTCGGATTGGAAGGTATCCTTTCTGAGTGCTAAAATAAAAGGTCCGCAGGAGGAAAGGGGGCGGGCTGTATACTTCAGGACAGCACTGACCTGCAACAAAATGATCCTCAGCACCAAGAGATAAATCATACGGATAAAAGTTCAAGAGTGAAAAGAGGAAAATCTCACAAACCATATAGGCAAAAAACAAATAATGAAGTTTATTAATTTAAAATGTATGCTAAGCTGATAGGGCAAGGATTGACAGAAAACTAAGGTCAACATTCTGTTATCTCTAAGAAATGCAAGTAAGTCCAACTATATAAGTCAGTTATTCATCAAGGTAAGTTTAAGATTTATCATAAGCCGCTGGATGGCAGTGGTACATGCCTTTAATCAGTTTGTTCAAGGCCAGCCTGGTCTACAGAGTGAGTTCCAACAGCCAGTACTACTCAGAGAAACTCTGTCTCAAAACAAGACAAGACAAAACAAACAAACAGCAACAACAAAAAGATTTATCACAAGTCAAGGGTGGCAAGACTTGTCTGTCATACTAGCATTTAGGAGGTTAAGGCAGAAGGATCTTGAGATCAAGGTTAACTAATCCTATATAGTAAGACCCTATCTGAAAACAAAATATTTACCATGTTATGTTACAAAAAATATACACCAAAATAGTAAAGATTACTACCATAAATTTATCATTAAAATGATATAACATCATAAGATACAGCACACATAACTATGAAAAAAGTTGAACATGACATCTTCATGTTTTTAAAACATCATGAAGAGTATAATCTGAAGGTTTACTCACAAATTGGAAGCGTGATTTATCTTAAAGCTTTAACAGTACAATGCAGCAGATAAGAAGTTAAACACCTTCCCAGTGCACAGGAGCAATCATCAACATCACTTCCTAACTCAGCATCTCCAGAGCATCTGAGGACATGTAGGGAACCATTAGCACTGTCTTTTCAAATGTTGCTACTTTCTGTTCATTGCTCTGAGACTGCTGGATTTCAGGTCATGCTGCCTAACCAGTGTCCACCCACATCCTTATGCTCTGCTCTGCAATACTTGTTTTAAAAGCCACTCAATAGACAGACAGACAATAACCGTCTGATACAATACTTGTCGAGTAAACAGATATATGCCAGCGAGAATCACAGCCACAACCCTGCCCAGATGCTCACACGGGTTGATGTGAATTCCAAATATGTGAATCCTGCTTCCCTTCCTACCCTTGTGCTAGTTTGTGATTATTATTTCCTCGAAATGCATAGCTGGCCTGTGATTTAATATTATTGGACAGAATCCAATATGTACGATCTCGTTGCAGTGAGACCTGCTATTTTGTGCAATTGATTTATGGCAATGAAAATGTCCAATGAAACTACTAAGTACCAAATAAAGTCTCTGTAATGCACATCCACTGACCTTGTAAGGATGTAAGGTGAAAACGAAGCTGGGTTGTCTTGCTCTGAGAAGAGGGGCATAGTCCCTCCCATTATCCACAGGCGGAAATACAAAATGACAGTCACCTGGGGGGAAGGAGAAGACCTGATGAAATGTCCGCCTACGTGTCTCCATCTTTGTACACGCATTCTGATCCTCTACCAAGGAGTGCAGTCAGCTATCCCTCCCCTTCCTGGGTAACCCTGGCCCTGGATCATGACACAGGAAACCATTCAGCTGAGCTTGCAAAGTAAAGCCGGCTGCCGGACAAGCGGCAGGTAGCTGTGTCTAAGCCTCTGGATACTAGGACTCTAGGACTCTGGATCCCGTGTCCAGCAGCTGACAGCTGACATACACAGGTCACATTGGAAACGCTTTGAAAGGGACTTTAAGACCTTGTGTGGTTCACGATACGCCATCGGGTTCCCACGTATGGCTTCCCACACACCTTTGCTCAAAGGCAACGTTCACCACCTGTAACCTTCCTGTCCAGATGATGCTGGTAGCGAGCTCATTGAGTCGAGACTAAGTGAAAACAACCTTACTAGCTACATTCGAAGTATACATTGTATACTTACATAACTGATGACCAAAATGGCCCGTTTTAAAAACGGTCTCAGGGTCAGCAGGAAATTCCCATTGCTGCTTCCTGTCAGACACCTGAAACAGGAAAGAGAGATTAGCATCCGAGAGCAACCATATACCGCACAGTGTTCCTCTCTGTGAAGATGCTGAGCTCTGAGAAGACGCCAAGAGACTGGCTTTGGAGCCCAGGCATGCGGGCTTCTACACCTCATTCTGCGACTTGCAGCTTGGGAAGTGGGAACAGGTTTCTTCATTTCTCTGCACATACACTCTGCCCATTTAAAAGGTAATAATGTCTACTTTGTGGGACCAGTCTGAGGAATAAAAGGGAGACAATAAATGGAACAGGACCTAGCATTGTTAGCTATAAATATTTCCCGTTTGCCCCTGATTGGCCTATGCACTCTGATAACATGAATTTACATTTACCCCCTTTATATAATTTGAGGGTCACATGTCTTCGATCCACACAACATCTCACGATTGTCTTGCCCCCGAAGAACAAGGATGCCAAGACTATGCGAAGTGAGATACACCGTGCTTCTGGGGTGGATTGAAGGACTCTGTCCTAAGTCAGAGTGCAAAAGTGGCAGCTAGGTGGGGGCGGCGTCAGAGATTAACGGGGACCCAGCATCCACCACGGTTCCCACTGTTTCAAAGCAGGAGCTGCAGCTTTGTGGGTGGGACTGGCTGGCTTCCGTGACATAGAGGCGAGAGCTGAGGTTAACAGGCCCCTGTGAAAACATGAAGGGTCCGCTATTACCCTCCATGCGGGCTTGCACACTTTAGTCAAAGTGGAGGACAGAGGTTGAACTGAAATCAAACAACCCCTCAGCGTTCCCCTCCTTATTTTCACCAACCCTTTTCATTTAGCTCTTTCCAACCCCTTTAATCCTCAAAGGATTTTTCTCTTAAGATCTGCATCTGAATGAGGGCTCTTCAATGGAGAGAAACTTGGGCCCAGACGGTGCCTCTTCAGTAAAAGGGGGTGGGCTAGTGTCCTGCAGACATAGGCCCACCTGGAGTCTGCTTACGGAAGATGTGTGGGCCCTGTAGTTTAGCAAGTGTTTTGTAACTGCAGAGGAGGGGCAGCTTTACTCAAAAGCAGGCCCCTTCCTCCTCTTTCTGGCTCACAAGACTCTCTGGGAGTGATCCATGCTCAGAACTGGCTGTCCAAGCGCTGCACGGCTGCAGACAATGGGTAGGGCCGAAGCCACCAAATAAAGTTTGCTGCTAACAAGTCCTGGGTAGATGCGTTTCCTAGAGCTGCTCTGTGTTCTTTCTCCCTGCTGAAACCACAGCCGAGGGTTTGACATAAAACCAGCGAGGGTCACTGTGATGACATAGCAGGGTTAAAGTGGCTGTCCCTGAATGGGCTTTAGAGAGTTAGGAGTGGTACGTGCATGCGTGCGCGTGCGTGTGCGCGTGCGTGTGCGTGTGTGTGTGTGTGTGTGTGTGTGTGTGTGTGTGTGTGTGTGCATGTGCACACGTGCACACATCCGTGTTTATATCTGGATATTTTAATGAGGTAGTCCTTGGCTTTTGTGTTTGGGAAGCTGGGTCTATGATTCTCACACCAGTAGTACAAACACACACAACCCTTCTTGGGGTGCTGTCTCCTTGTGACCGTCATTTTCAGGTAAATTAAGCCAAGACCAGTCTCTGGCACTTCTGTTTCTTCAAGGATGCAGGATAACTCTCAACAGGTAGGTAAGGAAAGAGACGGGGTCAGGAAAGGGTGCTGAGGAGGACAAGGGCGGAAATGAGTCCAGGTAGTTGCTCTTGGAGAGACTTCATTTCTTAAGGCCCCTCTGCGATTTGTTTAACACTGCAAAAATTACAAGTGGCTTTCTTTTCTATAGAATGAGCCATACAGTGTGGGGTTTTTCTTGAAGTTGACCTTAGACAAAGCCGTCATATATCATTTCTGGCAGTTTACTACGACGGTTTTAGTAACTGTATTTATAATATGTCTTCTAGTACAGAGATTCTTGGTAAAATTCTACTTTCACAAGAAGTTGGATTAAGAGTACTAGGTAATTTACTCTCAAAAAGTATAACATCCTAAGGTCACACAAGCCTGAAATGGTACAGAGATTCTGGGTGGAAAAAAAAAAAAAAGATGTCAAGATTTCTATTTTAAGCTATGGGCCCATAGTATACGAAACATATGACATGGTGCCATTGTGGATAAGCACTGGATAGCTGGGGGAGTCTGCCATTGGCCCTGCTCTCTACGTTTCCTCCTCCGATGCATCTCAAAGCTGGACAGTGTGATTTCCCTCCTTGGTTCACTACTTATGGCCTATGGAACAGATCTGAACCAAGAGTAACAATAATAGCATTAGTAAAAATAACAACTAACACGACATGCCAGATACGTATTCTGATTTAAATATGACAGCTTATCTACCACTTAGAATAATTCTGTAAGACCAAAAAATTATAAGTGATCATTTTTAAACCTGACTTCTTAGCTATTCATTTCAATCATAAGAAAAATATGCTTACTACCACTACTTTATTTATTTATACTTTCTTATTTTGTTTCTATTTATTTTTGAGACAGGATGTCACTAAGTTATCGGTTGTGCTGGTACTTAGTAGGTAGCCCAGGCTGGCCTCAAACTCATGGTGATCCTCCTTACCTGAGACTCTACTATCCTAAGGGTACAGGTGTGTGCCCAACAACCCTTGCTGTGGACACTTAAACTTTAGCAGAGTCTCATGGAATTTGCACATTCCTTACAGAGCTACAGAAGGCACCAGGAACAACAAATTCCAAGCCACCGTGAAGACACTACAATAAGACCCATGGGCTGAGGCTTCTGTCCCTTGGTGTTCTCGACTTACATCAGGACTACAGGCTCCTCTCTGTCAGCCCTGTTCTTGGCTATAAATCTCCCCACACAGCTACAGTCAGGGTTAAAACAGACTCTCTTTCTGACTACAGGATACCTTCGCAGCAATCCTGACAGCCCTGCTCCACCTTGAAGACAGTCTTCCCCTGATTCACAAGTGCTACCCGGACAGATTTTCTTTCATACGCACATCAAGAAGCTCAGTGAAGCCCAGTAATCTCAGCAGAATTCTGAAGACCGTCCTTTCCCACCTCTGGGGCTCCCTCTTCCCTTGTGCTTTTCCTACTCTCCAGCACGAGGCTGGACACAGGGCTGAGGATGGCACCACCACCTGGATAGCGCAGTGTCCGTCCGTCCATTCTCCAGCCCTTCAGTGTCTGTGTACCACGTAGTCCTTGCCTAACTGTCAGCCACAGATGGCGAAACCGGCGGCGGCGGATGGTCACTGCTCAAGAGCACCCCAATCACGTGCGCAGCTATCAGAAACCCCTCTAGAATCCCAGCCACACTAACTTAAGTTCCTTTTTTGCACACAAAACAATGAAGAACATTGGTAAAGAGTCATATATTCTGAATGGAGAAAGAAGTTAAATTCGGGTTTTTTGAAATAAAAAATCTTTTGAAAGTCAAGAAAATGTTCTCGCATTGCTAAGATACAGCAAAGACACAGCTCGCATTAGAAAAGATAATAAGCTAACCACATTCCAAGGAACATTAGATCCCTCTTCAGTGCATGGCTTTGGAACCCAGAAGATGCCCCTGTAGGCTCTGTCAGCAGCAAATCTCTCCAGAGAGAGTCAGGTTTAGATGTTGTCCTTGCCATGACTCTGACGGGAGATGGAGCTATTCTGAGAATCCGGTGATGCATTTCCCAGTTCTGCCCCTTCAGAACCCAAATGCACTTTCCACACCCAACTCTGCAGCTCTGGTGAATGCTTCTTCCGGAAACTTCAAACCCTAAAATTTCCTAAAGAAACCTTTATGTAGACTTTCTCCCAGAATCGGGGAAATGAGGCTGGAGACCACAGGGGGCATGGTTTTCTCTTAACCGTTCTGCATGCCAAATGCTGGAACTAGAAGGGAACAAAACACTCGGAGAGTTTTAATGGTTCTATAGGGTCCAGGCTGTACAAATATGAAGACCTGAGTTCAATATATGTATGTGTATGTGTATGTGTATGTGTATGTGTATGTGTATGTGTATGTGTATGTGTATGTGTATATGTATATGTATATGTATATGTATATGTATATGTATATGTATATGTATATGTATATAAATCTGGGGACAGCAGTCCTTGCGTGTAATCCCAGTTCTGGGGCGACAGAGACTAAAGGTTCTGGGTTCATTAGCCAGAGAGTCTATCCAAGAAGACAAGCTCCGGGTTCAGTGAGAGACCCTGACTCAAAAAATAAGGTCAAAGACAACCAAAGAAGACATGTTATATCTATCTACCTACATCTGTAAACATATGTGCACGTGCACGCATGGGCACGCATGCACACAGCTATGCTAACATGCACACAACGCACGTAGGTTACGCATGCATGCACGTGCAAAGGCACACATGCGCACACACACACGCAGGTATGCACGCACACATGTGCACAGGTACACACACAGAAATACGCAGGCACTCAGGCATGCAGGCATGCGTGCACACACACACACACCAAGACATGTAAAAGTCAAAGGTTAATGATATCGAGCTTCATTAATTTAGTCAGCATCCCCGGTGTTTAAGTCTTTCTGCAAGGAATGGTGACATCGGCCGTGTCTTTCAGTCACAGACGACAAGTGGACTTGACAGGTGTCAGTCACTGTGCCGAGGGGTCCCATCTTCTCTCCACGATTCTGCTGTGGCAGGATCAGGGGCCTTTCTCTATAAAGAGCCCGGACCTTTCGCTTGGTCCTGCAGGCACCCAACAGTAGGTAAGAGGATGCGTTGGTCTTGAAGAGGATCCGGATCCCCGGATCCACTGGGTGGTAACTGTAGGTTACCATTTAGTTACTGTCCACTGGGCATCCTGATCTAACGCGTGTGACCCTGATCATGCTCCTACAAGATGGACACTATTAATATCTCCCTTTTGTAAGAGGGGAAACTGTGGCAGAAAGCAGGAGGTGGGAGGCAGAATACAAGTCCAGCCTGCATACTTTCTGCTCCTTTCCAGTCGCTGCCAGCAAAGCCGTCTCCTGCTTCCTAAGATGCCTGAAGTCGCGGCACACCCTCTGTCCCACAGACATATAAGATACGCGTGCTGACACAGATTCAAGCTCAGGGCTTCCAGACATGCCTGATCAGTTCGGAAAGTGAGGAGAACACCTAATACAACTTCATCGCTGTGAAAAGTGACAAGTTACTCACATAACGATGTTCAGTTTGACAGGGAAAGTTCCAGGAACAGAGCCAGTTCCCAGAAGTATTACACGAACGGGATAGATGCATAATCTAACATTTAAATAAGAGCTAATGTTTGGTGAGCACACAGCAGGAGTCAGAAACTGCCCCAGACACTTCACCTCTTTATCTGCATTCGTGTAATCAGGAGTCAGGTGGTACTAGGGAAACCGTTGCATTAGCAGAATCGGCAGAGTCAGGATGTGAGTCTGGGCATTGGCTCCTCTTCACCCTGCCCCAGGAAGGCAGCAAAGGACGAAGGGCTACATACAGAACACAGAAGGGGCTGGCAAGGGCTGGGAAAGGAAAAGAAGCTACAAAGGAGAAGCGATGCTTGGCCGAAGGATGGAGAGATAACTGAAAGCATTAAGAGCATGGGTGGAGAGGGGCCAAGAGGAGAGTCTGGGTAACGGTCCAGGGCCGAGGATGAGCAACATCAAGCTCCCTGCTGAACAGCACTCGGTACAGTCCTGAAAAGGGTCTCAAAGCTGAGCCTGAAATCAGAATAAAAGGATGCAGAGTTGGAGGTTCAAGCCCTAAAAATGAGATACCAATGAAATACCACACACGATGGGTGTTGATGCTGGCTCCATTTTGCTGAGCATCCTCTGAGGCAAGGCCAACTTGCCTGGACGTTTCTTGCCTCCTAGGCCTGTCTAGTCCTTGCCTGGTGTCACCTGAGCTCCATTCAGAACCTGCGGCAGGATAGGAAATAAACTCACCCCCTGGTCCCCACGTACCTGATGCTGATGGCTCCCCAGGAGTTTACATGACCTGACCTGCGTGCTGGACACTGCCTAGCCACACTGCCAGTGGGAGGGGTCGCTCGCTGTTCCTATCAGTGCCTGTGATGTCTCATCCACTTGTGACTGTGCAGAGGAAGGTCAGGCTGGTCTGCTTTGTCTGTCTTTCTCCAGCCCACTTTTACCGTTGACCTGGGTCTGGGGTCTCTGCTACAGATCCAGTCTGCTTACATTTCAGGCAGAGAAGAGAAAGGCTCAACCAACCATTACCAAGTCACCTTTTACAGATGAGCTTTCCATTAGAGTCCCCCTGAGCCCTCCTCACTGTTGGGGACCACCACCAGCCTCACAACCTCAGGTCTCTGAGATAGAAAATTACTGCCTCTTATGAAAAAAAAAAAAAAACCAGGATGTTCAGCAGAACATTCCAAGGTACAGGCTTGTAGTTTCACAGCCAGATAAAGAACAGCTCAGGGCTATCTCTCCTGCTGCAATTTGCAGCCAGTTACAGATTAGCTTAACAACTTAGGGCATTCCTTCTACTGACCTCACTGTGCCTACATGCCAGTGCCCATACCCTGGCTACGAGCAAACCCCACTCACATCCTGCCCATGGTCCTCTATAAGCCTTCCCTGAGAAAATAAAATTTGTCAGCTTGATTAGAATATTGTCTTGCTGTCCATCTTTCGTGTCCCTTGCCCCCTCCCCCACCCCCTTTCTTCTAGGCGTTCCCTGGTTCGTCGTTGACTGCCGCGAGGGTCAGGGCACCTCACCTCAACCTACGTAAACTCAAAGCCTCTCGCATACCTGGCTCCATGTGTTCAGTTCACTAGCAGGCCGAGCGGGACGTTTGGCAGCCTGGGCTCCCCTGAACAATACATGTTCTCGCTACATGTGACCCACATGGTCTGCAGAAGCACGGATGCCTTGAGAAGCCTACATCACTTACAGAAGGTATCAATGTGGAATCAGCCAGCTTAATCCCATCCCAGCCCCAATCCCCATCCCAGGATTCGCTGTCTGTTGAGGTCTGTCAGTTACAGCCTTCTGGAAGGAGAGAGAAACAGAGCGTTTCCCTAGAAGCTGAAGATTTGATTCATTCTCGTGGTGCTCTGCAAATTCACCACAAGCACACAGGGCGTGCAGTGAACAGACTGTACCCATGCAAGGATGCAAGGGTGCTGGCTGAGGCGGAGGCGGCCCAAGCGTGTCCTAATGCGCTCAAAAGAGGAAACGGTGCCATGGACCTAGGATATCACGCCCCGGTGGGAGTCACCTACTAATTGGTTCTAAACAGACGCAAACTCGAACTTTCTCATCTGTGCTTTTCGGCTTCTGGCAGGCCTTTGCACTTCACGTGATGAGCTAACATAGGGCATTCTTTGTAACAATCATTTTCGTTTAAGTAGCAACAAGAAAAGAAGGCAGGGGAGGGGCAAGGGTTTAACAAACATGGGAGGCACAGACCCCCACCTCTACACAGGAATTATAATGGTCTGGTCTAGTGCACTCAAAGCTGACAGGTCCATACTTCAAAACCCAAATTTGCAACAGCCTACAACCTAATACAAGAAGTCTGATGTCTAGTTTTTAAAACACATAAATAATCCGGACCTAAATAATCAGTCTTAGCTATAGACGATCAAAAGTAGACATCACCAACACAGAAATCCCCAAACCTGGGACTCTGACATTTACCTGTGTATGTCGGTGAACACAGGGATCAGGTACTCACTTTCAGTTTTAAATACTGGTGACAACACTTAAAGTTCATGGAGGTTTTCCCATAAGCTGCTGTCAGCACAGAGGGGCGTGTGGCCCAGCTTATAACTGAGAGTTACTATGGGTATCTAGCAAAAGTTAGCTAAAACATGACTGTCACCCAGGACAGTTATGAGTCAACACGGAAAGGCTGACACTGGATGTCCAGGGAACCCACAACTAAATAGTGATGAAATCTGCTATAGGTTTTTGGCAGAAAGCCACTTTTATGTGAGGTCAGAGACCCAAGTCTTAGGCTGCCGGCCTCTGGCATGTATGCTTTTCTGTAGGACTTCATGCCAACCTTTGAGCAACCTGAAACATGAACAATAAAAGACCCAGAGACAGATACTGAGGTTCAGCTGAAGATCAGGGAAGCAAAGCATCTAGCCACTAACTTCTTACCTCTACCTCGGGCTGAAAGGGCTGATACACACACGAGTCTCAAACTGCTGCCTCTGCTCAGCATGTCTGGAGAATGAATGCCTCTCTGAGACCTTGCTTCTGTCTTATACACTTCCCTAATATTGGGATTAAAAGTGTGAGCAATAATTCTCTTTTAGACTGATTCACTCTTATGTAGATCTGGGCGGCCTTGGACTCACACAGATCCATCTATCTCCCCCTCATTCCTTGCTTCTGGCTGCTAAGAATTAAAGGTGTGTGCCTGGCTTCTAAGGCTTGTGGCTGACTTTGCTTTCTGAATCTCCAGGCAAGCTTTAATAAACCATAAGCAATATATCACTACAGCAACATGTGTCCTTCCTGCATGCATTTCATTTATGCTGGCTTGCGCCTGGGTTCTTGCCAGCAACTGCCTGCCTGGCAGACTGTGTATAGGTAAATAAAGAACGTTTCATCTACCCATGATTCCTTGAAGCCTCTTTAACTTCCCAGCCTCCTGTGACCTTCCTTCTCCTTTCCTGGGCTTTGGGCAATGGGCCTCACAGACACGCTTTCTTCTGTCATGTTTTCCATGTACCCAAAATTTACTTCAGAGTTGTCTAAAATCATTCTTCTTATGCATGAAGGCTCCAATATCCTGGGTCCCATCGCTATGACTTGGGATTTGTAACACAGCAGCCACACTAACAGTACAGAGAACATTGCACACTGACAGACATAAGAGGTGTCCATCACAAGAAACATGATCACGAGTTTGAGAACAGCCCGTGTCATATGAGGAAGCCCTGCCTCAAATGAAATATGAATTAAGTGGCGTGTGTGTGTGTGTGTGTGTGTGTGTGTGTGTGTGTGTGTGTGTGAATAAGACATTGAAGTTTGCAGTTTGGTGTAACCATAGCCTACAGGTTTGGGATGGCCGGGGTCGCCATCTTAGGGAAGCCGTGGGCAACAGAGGGCTGGGCTCCCCACAGGCAGGAAGTAGAGGACCAATGATAGCTTTCATGTAGGAATATAGAACAGATCTACATCGCTGCACAACGCAATGCCCTCTCAAGTTCCCTCTTCCCTGACACTTTGTGACAGGCATCACACAGGACGCAACGGGCAAGGTGCTAATTTTTGTGCAAAGACCTTACCATCTCTGCCATCACTATCGCCCATGCCCTCCACGGTCTGCACAGAAGATGAAAAAAAAGGTTTGTTGGACCTTTCTATCAGTTAGTACGTGGCTGACTGACTTCGGGGCTTCTGAAAGATGACACAGACAAAACACGTTTAAGAAACAGTAAGGGCTGGTGAGATGGTTTAGAATGATAGGCATTTGCCTCTAAACTTAAGGACCTGGGTGCAATTTCCAGGCCTCACATTGTAGGGGGGGAGGAGGGGGAAGGAGTCATTTTCTGATCGACACACTAACAGTGTAAAAAAAAAAAAAAAAAGTAATATAAAAAATAGTATAAGATATGTATTCAAGCCCTGGAGATGATTGCACACGCCTTTAATCCCAGCACTCGGAAGGCAGAGGCTGGTAGATCTCTGTGAGTTTGAGGCCAGCCTGGATTAGAGTTCCAGGACTACAGAAAACGCCTGTCTCGAAAGCCCCCCAAAAAAGTACTCCAGCGAGTTTTGTTGATCTTACAACTGTCCACGAGACAGGTTACATTCTGCACCTGGAAGGCAGATAGCTTATCTCCCTGATCTCCCTGGCTCGGTATTTTCTTCCTCCAAGCACAGGCGGAGCTCAGCACTGCACGGCCTGCCGCTCCTGCGGCCTCCCGCCAGCCGGTGGCGCTCGGCAGCGCCGCCCACCGGAAGAGACGCTCCCCCCGCCAGGGTGGGCGGGGCTTCCTGCGTCTGCGCCGCGCCGCGCTGCGCGCGCACCCCGCCCCCGCTGCGCTCGTGCTCCGGGAAGGAGAAGGGCAGAGTGTGCGCTGCGCTCCTGCTCTCCCGCTCGCGTTCGCTCTCCCGCTCTCCCGCCATGGCTCGCGGCCCGAAGAAGCACCTGAAGCGCGTGGCCGCGCCGCGGCACTGGATGCTGGACAAGCTGACGGGCGTGTTCGCGCCGCGGCCGTCGGCCGGCCCGCACCGCCTGCGGGAGTGCCTGCCGCTCGCCATCTTCCTGCGCAACCGCCTCAAGTACGCGCTGACGGGCGACGAGGTGAAGAAGATCTGCATGCAGCGGCTCGTGAAGGTGGACGGCAAGGTGAGGACCGACGTGGCGTACCCGGCGGGCTTCATGGACGTGATCAGCATCGACAAGAGCGGGGAGAACTTCCGCCTGGTGTACGACACCAAGGGCCGCTTCGCCGTGCACCGCATCACGCCCGAGGAGGCCAAGTACAAGCTGTGCAAGGTCAGGAAGGTCTTCGTGGGCACCAAGGGCGTCCCGCACCTCGTGACGCACGACGCGCGCACGATCCGCTACCCGGACCCGCTCATCAAGGTCAACGACACCGTGCAGATCTCGCTCGACTCCGGCAGGATCACCGACGCCATCAAGTTCGACACGGGCAACCTGTGCATGGTGACGGGCGGCGCCAACCTGGGCCGCGTGGGCGTCATCACCAACCGCGAGCGCCACCCGGGCTCCTTCGACGTGGTGCACGTGAGGGACGCCAACGGCAACGGCTTCGCCACGCGCCTCGCCAACATCTTCGTCATCGGCAAGGGCGCCAAGCCGTGGATCTCGCTGCCGCGCGGCAAGGGCATACGCCTGACCATCGCCGAGGAGAGGGACAAGAGGCTGGCGGCCAAGCAGAGCGGCTGACGGTGGCGGCGGGCGACCCCGGGGTGGGAAGGGGCGTGCATGTCCGTCCACACCGCAAAGAAAGTCTCGCACACAAACGGGGGCCGACTGCGTTCTGGGCCGTTTGTCCTAACAGTTTTAGAAAGCTTGTTGAATTAAAAAATAAAAGGAGGAAGCAAACTTCATCCTGGTTGTCTGTGTTGGTTTTTTTTCCCCCCCTCCTTGCCACACTGGACCCTCGTCGTGGGGGGAACCAGCTGAAATTTGTGGTCACCTCGAGTTTTAAGAAAAAAAGATGGGGCAAGCGGGATTTGGTTTCCCTTGCTGACCAACTGAACGGATGTTGCGTCATTATCCCTTTAATATTCCAGGGTTGGCATTGGATGCCTAGGGGCCCGTAAAGATCAGTAGGAACTTTACACTTTTCCGCTTTAACATCAGCCATCCTCTCCCCCCCCCCAGCCCCCACCAAAGCATCCGGAAATAAAGAACTCCAGAAGTCACGAGGTGTAAAAATGGAATTGTTTGGCCAGGACTACACACAGAGAGAACCCTGTCTCAGAAAACAAAACAAAACAAAAAATGGCATTGTTTAAATCCCCAAGGAAAATAATTCAGAGAAACACTGAAATGTCACCCCTAGAGTAGGAACCTGTGGCCAACTGTTTATGACACGAGCACAAAGGCGAACTTTGTATTGCCGGGGTGTTTCTTTAAAACACAAAGTATGGCTATAATTTTCTCTTTTAGAAAACCCCAAGTTTATGGAAGTACCAAACCCAAAACAAGAAAAAATACACTAAATCAAGGCTTGCAAAGAAACTGTAAGACAGCTCAGTTGTCTTCATAACAGCAGCTTAGAGTTAAAATGAAAATAATTTTACTTCAATGCCACTGAGCCAGAAAAGTTAAATAATTAGTAGTTAACCAATTTTGCCGTTTTGCCCGCTCAAACAAGATTTCCAGGACGGTATTACCATACATCCAAAGATGAGGATCTTTACAGATTTGTGTGGGGGCGGTGCCCACTGCTGTTGGAGGCTGGAAGACGTCAAGGTGGGGTTAATAAGCAGTTGCGAGCTACCAGATCTAAGTGCGGGTGATAAACTCGGGTCTTCGGCAAAGAGCTGTGTTTATCTTTTAATCACTAAGCGATCTCCAGTCCCAAAGATAAGGATTTTGCTTACAAAAAGATGGCTTCTACTTTTTAATTCTAAATTAGAGCTATATCCCTTTGAATGAACTGGCATCTGATTAATTTGCTAACGTTAAAACACGCCCAAGTTAAAGTCACTGTTAAATGTTCCTTTTTATTCCTGAATCAGATACGGACCAGCTTTGGTGTGGAAAGATGAGATCTGGTTTTAGGGCTGTGGGTACAGCATGGTGGTAGAATGCTTGAATAGCAAATATGAGTGTTTTGGTTGTTTTTTTAATTTAAATTTCATGTGAATGTTTGCCTGCATGTATGTCCAGCCTCCTCAGAGACCAGATGACAATCCCTTGAAACTGGAGGTAAAGATGTTGGTTACTCGGAAATGAACGTGGGTCCTCTGCAACAAACACAAGTGCTCTAAACCCTGAACGTTTCTTCAGCTCCTGGTTTCAGTTATTCATCAGCGGGAGGCTTGGGTTAAGTCTCTCGAGTTGAGATCAGAGGAAAGCTTGGGGGTCACCTCTCTGTGTCCACCAAGCGGGTCCAAGGATCAAACTCAGTCCTTGGTAGCTGCTTTATCTGCTGAGTCATCTTGCCAGCCCCAATCCTAGGCGCTTTCATTAGCTTCCATCCTGGAAAATAATCTCTAGCGGCAGACAGACCTGGATTTAATACTGGCTGTTCCACCTAGGTACGAGCTGCAGGGTGTACACAGAATGGGAACATGGCATAAACATAGGCATACATGTGCATCTGTATGCACCGTATTCTAACAGTCATTACAAATGACTGTAGTGAATACATGGAATTTTTTTTTTTTTTTAACTCAATAGTAACATAGGAAAGCCTGGCTCAGACATGCTATTCAATAAAAACTTAACATTATTATTGAGATTGTCTCCCCAGCCCAGGAAGATAGCCTTGAACTGCTTGTCTCGTCTCCTCAGTGCTGGGATTAGAGGCTTACTTTCCACTAGGCCAGGTTTGTGTGGTACAAAGGATTGAACCCTGTGCTTCCTAAACACTAGACAAGCACTTTACCAACATAGCTACATCTCTAGCTTATAAATGACATTTTAGGATTAATAGTTAGCACGGGCAAGATACTAGGTTCAACTGACGGCATTGAGAAAAAAACAAAACACAGACCTAGAATGAAACATCATGTACATTTTTATTTTTACAGTTAAAATGCACTTTAAAGTTCTTGTAAATGCACCTAATTCATCTGTAGGAAAGATCGTTTTTAATGGGCTCTCGGGGACCAGAATCCTAACCAGGTACCAGGGATTGATTAGCAAGCAGTCCTAAAGTGGATTGGCGGGGCTGGAGGTAAACAAACATGGAGCTGTCCGTCTGTCGGTCTGCCCGGAGCAAGGACAGCCCAGCTTCGTTTAAATTAGAGAAAAATAATTCCGCAACCAAACCTAGGTCCGAAGGCTATCTTTACTCAAACGGCACACACAAGAGTGTGGCTCTGGACTCCGATCCGTTTGGAGATTGGGTCTTGCCGTGTAGACCAGGCTGGCATCTAACTCGGGGATCCACCTGCCTCTGCCTCCCGAGTGCTAGGGTCAAAGGCGTGCACTGCGGGCCGAAAGTACGCGGACCAGCATACTCAGAATCACAGGCTTCCCACCCCCACGCCTCCTGTGTATGCTTGTGTGTGCGGTTTTGGGTTTGTTTTGTTTGCGGAAACGTTGGCACGCCTGTGCGCACGCGCCTGGAAGCCTGCCGTTGGAGTGTGGAATCACCCAATCCGCATCGAGGCAGGGCCTGTCAATCAAACCCAGAGCTCGCCGGTCTGGTTAGCCTTTCCAGTCCGCGTGCTCTGAGAATCCGGTACCAGCCTCCCGAGGCTGGGATTACAAGAAACCGCCAAACACACACAGCATGCAAGTGGGTCCTGCGGATCTGAACTCCCGTCCTAACGCTTGCACAGCCTTGCACAGCAAGCTCTGCCGTCGCTCAGCCAAATGCAGGACTTTACAATGGTTGCAGGCACACTGGAAAAATGAATAGAATTGCTGAGCGATTGCTTGGCCTTTTCTGTGTCCTACTGTCCGCGGGGAACCCACGCTCTAGAACCTGTTCTCGTCCACTGCGGGGAGTGGGGTCACGCTGCGTGGATGCTCCCGCCTCAACCGCACTGTGTTCTTGAACATATTAATTAGAACACCGAATAGTTAACCACGCCCTTTAGTTGAGCACCTCCGCATCCCCAGCATCCCCAGCACCGTACCTACACCTCTCCTTATCTCTCCTGACCCGACTTGTATTCCAGGCATTGCTATGAATGAAATCCTAAGAGCGTTTGAAGAAGCCAAGCCCTTTCAGCATGACTATCATTGCAAAGCAAACACAAAAAACAACAAAACCCAATTCATTCCCAAGGCGCTTAGAGAATTTTTGTAATATCTAGTGTGGGGGGGGGGGAGAAAGGGAGGAGCGGTGCCTTGCTAGTAAATTCGGTGGGAAGGTAATAGACTCTGAGAGCCAAGCGCTGCAGGCCCAGCACTTTAAACATAAGGCTTTTCTTATGAGATGAGATGGGAGGAAAACATGTAATTCGAATCTCAAAATAGCCGAAACCAAGCACCAGGCAATGTACGAGATAGGAATCTCTATTTATTTATAAGCCCAATTACTAAGGCATATTGCTTTAGCATCTTACATATGAAGTGTGACAATAAAAAAAAAAAAATGAGATCGGTATTTTGTTGTTTGGTTCATAAACTAGCACTGATGGAATTTTCAAAGTAAGAGTTCCTAAACAACATTAAGGGATTCCAAATGAGTGGAATGAGTTTATAGCTGAGGCCAATGCTATGTGGCTCTGATTTCTGTATTGAAACCCGTCACAGCACTTGACCTCCTCAGCTCACATAAAATGTTAATTTGATAATAAACCCAATGCTGAAGGAGATATATTACTCCAACACGTTTTGTTATGGTTGTTGTTTTGTTTTGTTTTTTAAATAGTTTTTATAAGTCCTAGGAGCCACAGTTCAGTGTTAGGGCACTTGCTTGGTATGCTCAATCTTACTACAGCAAGAGAGCCCTTCAAACATAAGCGTGTGTGTCATCGAGTGCGTTGCGGGTGACTAGGATTGAACAGCTGTGGCTGGAGAGTACACTCCGTGGTGATTTGTAGTCTTCCATTGAGATGTTCCCAGCACCCATGTAGGACTATTATAACTGCCTCTAATTCTAGCTCCAGGGTGTCTGAAATCTTCTTCTGGCTTCTGATGGCACTCACACATATGTATGTCAGATGGCATCACACATACACAACAATAAAAATTTTTTAAAAATAGACCAGCTGGTCTAAGATCTCTTCCGTACTTATTTCTCTCCCCCTTCCCCTTTTCCTCTCCCCTCTCCCCCTCCCTCTCTCCCTGCTCTGTTTTTCTCTCCCTGACTTCTCCTTTGCTTTCATTCTTTTTTGGAACTGCAGGTTGAACATAAGCTGTCACACATGCTAGGCAAAAAAATGACAAGTTTGTGTGTGTGTGTGTGTGTGTGTGTGTGTGTGTGTGTGTGTGTGTGTATGCACATATTCAGACCCCAGGGATTATGCTGGCCTGCCCCTGTCACCTGGCAGAATGCATTCAGGCAGTATTCTGGTCAGCACAGAAGGTGCAAAGGACCCCTTTAAAAGACAGACCACACACACACACACACACACACACACACACACACACACACATATATATATATATATATATACATACATATATATATATATATACACACACACTAAGTATATATATATACACATATATACACACACATTAGTATATATATATACATATATACACACATTGGTATATATATACATACACATACACATTAATATATATATATACATATACACACGCATTATTTATATATATATATACACACATGCACGCACACACACATTAAAAATATATATATATATACACACACATTAAAAAATATATATACATACACTCATTAAATATATATATATACACACATTAAAAATATATATACATATATACATACATATACATACATACATACATATGTCTCAGCTCAGTATCTCCTAGGTATTTGGGCATCCCTCAAAAAAAGAAAATATTAAGACCATTGGTTCTAGAACGGATAGAGCAATGTAATTCACGACACTCCAGGTGTCCATTTTCTGAACACGGGTTAATACTATTAGTCACAAGAAAAAAAATGCAGGTATTAATAGTGCTTTGTACAGACCTGAAAGATACCTACCACATTAAAAAAAAAACAACCTGACCCAGAAGGTCAAGCCCTTTCTTACTCGATTTATGTGAATGATCTAGGAAGAGCAAATTCACAAAAACAGAAGCAGGCTCCAGTCGCCTGGGGCTAGCGCTGGGCGAGAGCTGAGTATCCCTGGTGAAGAAGGATTTCTGTAGGGCGCACAGAACCTCCGAAGGGACCTTCTGAGACTGCAGTGGAATGTGAGTCAGTCTAAGATGTGTTACATTCGTTTACGCTGTGGAACATTTGTTTAATGATGCAAACGCGTGTTGCATTCTTCTATGTTGCATTTGTTTAACTGGGTGAGGTTGTTACTTTGCCTGCCTAACACACCTGGTTGGTCTAATAAAGAGCTGACTGGCCAAGAGCTAGGCAGGAGAGGGATAGGCCAGGCCGCCAGACAGAGAGAATGAATAGGAGAAATCTAAGCTGGGGGAGTGGGGGAAGAGATGAGGGAGATCAGGAAAAGGAGGAGAGGGGGACTCCAGCAGCCAGCTACCAAGCCTCACAACCAGCCACTGAGTAAGAAGGAAAGGAAGGAATATAGAACAGAGAAAGGTAAAATTCCAGAGGCAAAAGGTAGATGAGATAATTTATGCAAAGCTGGCTAGAAACAAGCCAAGCTAAGGCCAAGCATTCGTAAGTAAGAGTAAGTCTCTGTGTGTTTATTTGGGAATTGGGTGGTGGGCGTTGTGAGGTGGGGGTGGGGGTTGTGAGGGCCCAACTACAGAGTTTACTGTGGATCCATTAACAACATTACATCGTATATTTAAAACAAATGGACTTTATAAACTAAGTTATATTTCATCAAAGCTTTTAGAATACTCTGTTAATCTCATTTTATATGAGTGTGATAAATACTAGAACCTATTCACCAGTTTCCATTGTAAAATTAGAGAAATATTTTCATGGGAAAACTCAGACAGCCTGAGCCAAAACTAGGTTATTAAAACGCCCAGGCATGTTGGATGTTCTAGGCATGTTGGATGTTCTAGTTTCGCTCTCTCTTGGCATTTGTAGAGACCACTGACCCTCCACACAGTATACTCATCAAATTCAAGTGTTTGGGTTATTTATTGCATGCTTTTAAAAAAATATATATTAATAGGTATGTCTTGAGTAACTAGTTTTATATGTTTTCCTTCTAAACCAAGCACTGTCTGTAACTTACCTAACTGGCACTGTTAGGGTTAACACTGGCCTTTCAACCTTGGCAGACAGATCATAAGGGATAGCAGTGGTCAGCCTCACTCCTGCACACACCTCTGTGTAAAGTTACAGTGCAAGCCATGCTCCCAGTAACGTGCTTGCAACTGACATATTTCTAGAAGAACCATTGCTGGGTCCTGCATGCACTGAGTTCTGTGGCTACTGTAGCAGATCGTCACAGATTTGACGGCTTAAAGCCACTCCAGCTTGATTTTCCTCGTTTTAGGGGTAAGCTGTCTCGCAGGGCCCTGCTCCCTCTGAAGGTGTAGGCAGGTGTCACGCCTGGACCTTCCAGCTCCTGGACAACACACACCCCCCCCTTTCCCTCTGCTCAGGCAGCTGTCACTGCAGCCCCTGCCTCCATCTCCGCACTGACTCTCCACGCATCTGCCTTCACGGCTATAGGACTATCCCGAGGAGCAGTAGGGATACCTCGGGTAATCCAGGGAAATGCCCCCTCATGATCCACAGGCTTAGTTACATCTGCAAAGAGTCCTTTTCCAAATAAAGTCACATTCATGGGTCTTTAGACACTCAGGCAGCTGCCACTTAATCCACTACACTGTATAAACAAAATCTATTTTTAAAATATTTTAAAAGGCTTGACGAGACCAGTATACAAAAAAACCAAGTCATCATGTGGGAGGTGTGGATCAGAGGTACAGTTTCTGCTTAGCCTCTGTGGGTTCAGTCCCCAGAACCCAAATAAAAATAAATTAAGTTAAAAGGACAAATAAGTGTTCCTGCCGTGATGATGTATCTCTGACTGGGAAATAACTTTCTATTTAAAACACAAGTCTTCAACATGAATTATGGAGGAGGGTTTTGTAATGGGTTTGAGTGTGGCCCATTGAGAAAGTTGGAAGCAGCCCTTCCAATGACTGAAATAAATAACGTTCACCGAGGCATGGGCTGGCTGCATTTCCTCCTGTACCTTCTGATTTCCCCATCTCTCTTTGTGACCGATGGCAGTTATTTTCCTCGACTCCTGTTTCTCTCCAGCGGTGTTTTTCCAAAGGAGGTATGTTTGCATACACCTCGGGCTGGAAGAAAGCACGGTAATGAACTGTGACAGCCTCTCTTTATCACAGCCTTCAGTACTGTACCATTACCCTCTCTGTCACCCGTGCACGCAGCAGAGAAGGGGGAAGAGATAGAAGGGGCCACACAGCTGGCTCCGAGTCACTGCAGAGCCGTGGGAAAACGGAGGCCCACCGCTTTGATGGGTTAGAATAAATGACAACACAGCTTATTAGCAAATGCTTCAAGAGTGAGGGTAAATGGGAAATTTCTATAGCTTTGAAACCTGGGAACTCTAGACAGAGCAGCCTGACTGCCTATCTGACTGGCAGACTACCTATCTACCTATCCGACTATCTGTGAAGCAAGAGCCTTGCCAGCACGGGGCACACCAGCTACCCCCTTTCACGTCAACGTTCAGTGATGCTCCAGGAAATCTGAAGAATATTAAAAGAGGTGTTTTGATTTGCAGAGATCCGAGGGCACCTCATTAACCCCAACGCAACCCTTTCTCCACACTGCATAAGTGCTCTGCACAGAGTCTGTCACACATGACTTCCAAGCAAACTAAAGGACAGAGTCTATATCATTTGTTTTCAAAGATAAGCATGTTACTTCCCCCGAATTCACTTGATTCCAGTATTGCACTGAGGCGGAAGATCTCTGTGAACCTAGGAATTATCATCAGCCTAAAGTCGACAGTTGTTTCTGGTTTTGTTTTCTTAAAGTAGCACTTTAAAATGAAGGCTTGTTGGCCATGCTTTTAGTTTTTAAAGTTTATGGTATGCATAGTACGTGTGACATACATATACATATATGTACATATATGTCAGCCAGAGTCCCCCAGAGAGGCACAGCCCACACGGCATGCGTATACGCAGAAGTGACTATACTGTAAGGGTTTCAATCACGTGACTGGGGATTTTGATAATTGTTTCCCTGCACTGGACTGCCAAGGCTCCAGTTTGCCTCCTGGAAGGGAGAGTTGATTTTTGTGCATAAATTTAACGGCTGATGTCTGGAGAATTCCTTCCTGTTCAGGGTACCAATCGTTGGTTCTATTAAGACTTTTAACTGCCTGGGTGGGGGACCCCACCTATGCTACCAAGAACAAACTGTTTACCGAGACCTCCGTGGCTGGAAAATCATTTATACCCAAGCACCCTCAACATCAACGTTTTGAATATGGGGGCTTCCTAGCACACTGAGCCTAGTCAAGGCGATGGCCAAATTAGGCGCCCCACTTTGGTCTGGATATGATGTCTCTTCCAAAATTCTCATTCCCAGAGGGTGACACCACTTCTGAAAGGCGGTTAGACAAGGACGGCAGCTCATGAAGTGGGGCCATAGGGAGAGCATGATGCCTTGGACGACGTATCTCATTGTCTTCCTCTGTTTCACAGATGCCAAGAGGTGATCGTCTGCGCTCTGCCATGAGTCCACCGCAGCATTCTGCCACACTATGGGTGCGAAACCAATGATGTCAAGGAAGCATGGGCTCAAATCTCTGAATCCACATCTGGCCAGTGAGATGATGGCTTGGGACATAAAGGCTCGGGACGCCAAACCTGACAACCAGAGATCAACCCCTGGGGCCCACATGGTGGACGGAAGAATCTACTCCTCGGAATGGTCCTCCGACTTCCACATGACACTGTGGCACATGTGAATGTAACGTGCATACACGTGTGCACATACACACAAATATGTAAATAAATATAGTAAGACCTTAACATGGCTGCTCTCCTCAGCATTTGCCAGAACAACTTCAAAAGCTACCTAACACACCTAGTACCAGCCCTCACCACACCTGCTCTGGAAATGTCTGAGGACAGATGCCCTGTAATTTTCGTGCTTCTGAGTTAAAGCTAGGCTTTGTAGAAGAAGGAGAGGCTCATCACTCAATCACTCCAGCTGACGTACCCCAAACAGGTACACCTGTTCTTGTCTGACATGGAGGTCTATGGTAAGGGCCAGGGACGTGGCTTGGTTGATAGGGGGCTTTCTCACCAGCATAGCATAAACCGGAAAGAATGTGGTACGGTATGGGCCTGTATCCCAACCCTCATGAGTCAGAAGTGGGAGAATCAGAAACTCAAGGTGATTTGTGGCTACACAGTGAATTTGAGGCCATCCTGGACTACGTGAGACTCTTGTGTCAGAAAAAAAAAAAAAATAGGGACAAAAAGAAAACCAAAAACCTCTGTGGCATTATTCATTATCATGTCACCAAATCTAGGCCAGCCCCACTCATCGTGCATGGGCATAGACGGGTGTTCAGGGTCCTATTATACAAACCTGAGTATCTGTTACAGATCCCTGGGGGGCCAACTCCTATTTTTAAAGCCAAGAGGTGATCAGGGAAAGAGAGAGTTAACCCTCACTGGTGAAACCAGCCCTGCTGACTGTTCCCCAGCTGAGAACAATCAGGCTTGGCAGATACCCTCCAGGAAACTCCTGCCGCTTTATGGGGATGAATGGGAAACAGGATTTTGACTTTCTGATAGGTGAGCCTATAAATCTACCATCAAGACTGCAGAGGACCAGCTGGGCTTGTGTACACAAGCTGCGTCTTTAATTACAGACCCCACAAGATGTGGAGCTCAGGAATGCCCCACTGTGTTCCAAGCAGAGTGAGGGGAGATGGGCCCATGGGATGACAGCCAAGGATTCCATCAAGAGAAGCCATGCAGGGGAAGGCCTGAGTACCCCAGTATGCCGATCTGGAAATACTTTCTTATGCATGATTCTTTCTCATGATGAGTCACAATTCTGTGGCTGTCTCTGAATTTTGTCTAATTTAAAATTTATCTTTGGCATTAAAAATAAAATGAAGAACCTAGCCAGGCATAGTGGTGCACGAACCTTTAATCCCAGCACTTGAGAGGCAGAGGCAAGCGAATCTTTGTGACTTTGAAGTCAGTCTAGTTGATGCAGCAAACTCCAGGTCAGCCAGGGGCACATGGTGAGACCTTGTCTCAAATTAATCAATTAAAATTAAAAAGAAGAAAAAAAAATACAGTTCTGAGAAAGCTGTGTTTAGGTGCCTCTTCCCTTTTAGCAGTCTAGTTATGTATGCACGATGAGGGCATACGTGTGTCGTGGCACACGTGAGTGAAAAGTCAGAGGATAACAGAGAAGTAAGTTCTCTCTTTCCATCACACGGGAAGCAGGGATCAAACTCAGGTCTTCGGGCTTGGCGCAAGTGCCTTTGCCAGCTGAGCCAGGCTGAGTTGTGGTCAATCTTACCGGAGAACAAAACAGGAGTACTGGCCTGGGGAGATAGCTCTGTGGGTAAAGTTCTTGCTGGGCACGGTGACGCATGCTTGTAATACTGGCACAGAGAAGGTACAGACAACAAGAAATGCCTGAGACCCACTGCCCGGCTGGCTTAGCCAGTTGCCAAGCATTAGGTTCCAAATGAGAGAGACCCTGTCTCAAAATCTAAGGTGTAGAGCTCTACAGGAGCAACACCCAGAACTGAGCTCTGGTCCCCACATACACACACGCACATGCATGCATACACACAAATTCCCATATACACACGCACACATGTATGCATACACACAAAATCCACTTACACACACGCACATGCATGCATACACACAGATTCCCACATACACACACGCACATGTATGCATATACACAAATACCAACATACACACACGCACATGTATGCATACACACAAATACCCACATACACACACGCACATGCATGCATACACACAAATACCCACATACACACACGCACATGCATGCATACACACAAATTCCCACATACACACGCGCACATGTATGCATACACAAAGCATAATACAGTATAACAGAGTAAAAGGTATCACATGGGCAGTGCTATCTTCTACAGCTACCTTAAATGTTCCTCTGTAAGAACTGAAGACTGGGTTGAAATAAAAGCTGAAATAAGGTGGAGTAGGAATTTACAGAATCAGGTATGCAAATGGTTGTTTTTAACAATCTGACCTTTCACCTGACAAAAGCAAAACAAAAATCCCACTCCCCTGCTGATATGATACTCTTGTGGCATGTACAGTGAAAAAAAAAAAAAAGTCTTAAATTGTTGAAGTATCAGCCCAAACTACTTCCAGCTGCCCACCAGGTGGCATTGAACCCCCTCCTACAAGGAACGCACGCTTCTATTCTGTGATGCTTACTGTGCCTGACAGCGTTTCACCTGGACTCTTTAAATCCAGCTAGTTCCCCAACCCAAAGCCAACAAGGTCCGTGAGGAGGACTAGAGGACGTTTGCGCGACTGAGGGAACCTGTCATTTCTGCAGTTTTGCCTTTGCGTGAGAGCGTACGTAGCTCTCAGGCTGGAGAGACGTGGTTCAGTGGTCAAAAGGCACTGGCTGCTCTTGCAGAGGACCTGGGTTCAGCTCCCAGCACCCACATCAGGCAGCTCACAGCCACACGTAACTACAGTTCCCACAGGGAATCCAACGCCCTCTTCTGGTCTCTGCTGGTACCAGGCTCACATACATGAATCATACATGTGCTCACACACATTCATGAAGATGAATAAATCTAATAATAATAATAATAAAAAACATGGCTTATCAATTCCATGCCTCTTCTAATGGGCAGCTCAAAGAAATCCTCAAAAAAGTGCTCCGTGCACTAAACTGAGCGTTTGCTTTGCCATTAGACAGAACCAGGTGCCTAGTGAGGTGACCAAACAACCCTGGAACCTTCCGGTGCCTCCCTGCCCTCTGCTTTACGACAGGACTGCAGCCTGGGTTCTAGACCTAGCACTATGTAAGCCAGATGTCATGGTCCGCGTCTGTAATCCATACACTGGGGGTCGGGGTGGGGGGTAAAGAGACACTGAGACACAGAGAGGACAGAAGAGGGAGACAGGGCAAGTCCTGTCTGCCCCAGGGGAAGGGATGGGGAAGAGATCTTTCTTTTACAGGGGTCCTTTGTACCTGCGTGCAGCCTATGCAATCACGGAGCCCTGGGCTGACCAGGGCACTGCCTGAGTGCATTCTGCCAGGTGACGGGGGCAGGCCAGCATAATGCCTGTCTCCTTACCGTGTGTCCCACCTGTCAGCAGGCTGCAGCTAACCGCAGTAGCCCACATGGAAATCTCTCTGTGGATTATACGGGACACGAGGCAGCTGACCTAACAGGTGAACTAGTTAAATTCATCATGGCAATAACTTCAGGACAAGGGCATGCTTGGAGGCCCTAAGGCACTTAAAATGTGCCTTCTCTAAGTTGTTAAACCGTGTTTAACAAGTATTGGGTACTTTTTTCTAATATAACCACAGGTATGGTTTACGACAATAACCCCGAGAGCTGGAGTTGATGGCCGAGTAAGAAAGTGCTTGCTGTGCAAGCATGAAGGCACTGAGTTTGCTCCCCAGGCGTGGAGCATGCGCTTGTAATCCCTGAGCTGGGGAAGGGAAGACACACAGAGCCCTGAGATTCCCGAACAGCCTGCCACCTATCAGACCATCTTCAGGCCCTGCCTCAAACATCAAGAGGACATGCATTCTGAATAGCAACACCCAAAGTTGTCCTCTGGCCTCCACATGCAAGTGTGCACATGTGCACACGCGTGTGCGAGCACACACACACACACACACACACCAAGAGAAAATGCTGAGATAACATCACATACTCACATCTGCTTGACAGTATATTATATTATGAAATGCACATGATATCTTATTTCTGAGAGTCTCTCTTTTAGCTCTATGCTGATTAATACCCTTTTAAAATCCCTGCCTTTATGAGACACCTGTTGGGTCTTTTTGTTTTTAGTTCTTTCCTAAGACAGGGTCTTAATCTCTGGCCACAGCTGTCCTGACACTGACTATGTGGCCAAGGCAGCCTCAGTCTGCCTCAGTTTCCCCAAATGATGGGAGTATAAGTATGACCCACCTATCCGGTCATTCCCATTCTTTTGCCAATGTGAACGTCGCTGAAGTAATTTTTCTAACAGATGAGTCACCTAAGACTTCCCTTTAATCTTTTTTTTTCATATTTGAACATCTGATAACAGCAATTTTCAGAAAACAGAACTACACCATTCACTGGACAGTTCGACCTAATTATCTGTTTGTATATAACGGACGACTTCCAAACCTATCTGCTCCGGACACAGAAGGATGGTTCTCTGTTCATTCCATGGTGCACAGGCCAAAGCCAGCCCTCGAGCACCACTGGCCTCCCTCATTCTCTGCCACGGAGGTCTCTAGAATCCCGCAGGGCAAGGAAGTAAGTAGTTGCAACTTTATGACTTAATCTCAGAAATAACATACCATCATGTCCTTTACACAAAAGTGAGCCGTGACATGCAGCCCACAGTCTGAGTGATTGCATGGGAACACAAATGCCAGGAAGCAGCAGCCATGGAACTAACTAACCCGTGTACTGTGGCTTTAGATGCTTTGCTCGTATTCTAAAGGCTGGCTAATTAAAATAAGAAAAGAGAGAGAGAGAAAAAAAAAAATAAAAAGCCATAGCAAACAGCTAAGGATGGTGTCCCACACCCTACCCACCCTGGCTTTCCTTCTTTTTCTTCTTTTTTTGTTTTATTCAAAAAGTAATGAAATTTAACAAATGGCCATACTGGAAAAACACAGAGAAAAGAAAATTAAATGAGGAAATCTGTCTTCTCAAAGCAGAGTCATGTGAGGTAGGCAGGAAAGTGGGGCTTTGTTCCTATATCGACCTTGAACGTTCTCCCTTTCCGAAGGACGGATTTCTTTCCACTCTGAGAAAGCTCAGGGATGTCATGATCAAGACAAGAGTTTAAAAAAAAAACCCAGCAATGTATTCCATCGCTGGTTTCCATGACTGATTTAACGATTCTGAAGGCAATTTGCTGCTGCCGGAATCTAATTCGGTCAGCAAAATGCAGCAGGCTTGGCTCCTTATTGATTTAGTATAATCTTATGAAATAATTCTACGGTTTTCAAACACAGCACTGGTTTGAATGAGTGTGAGTCTGCCCGGCGTCAAGCTGTATTGTGGGTCAACGACAACCACGTGTGACAGTAAGAATTCTGGAAGTCATCTAGTTGGCTCAGCTCTCCGGCAGTAGCTAATGGTTACCGTTACACTAGTTCAATTTTTATTCAAACTTTCAGGCTCATTAATTCACAAACCTGTATGAAACAGTTCTTAGTTTATTAAAAGCACATCATGCCAAGCCCGGAACTTCAGCATCAGAAATGAAAAGACTCAATTTTAAACGATGAAGTTGGAAGGGGAAATAAACAAATTAATGAAGGCCTGTGTGGAATGGAGTTGAGTGCCAGGGTCATGGTTCAGATGAAGACTTCCCACATGGCAATGGCCTGCCACGTTTCCTTTTCTTAACATCCACAGCTCACAGAAAGGGTGTAAGGAGGTAGAGGTATGGCATTGGTTACTGGAATAGAGGACACCACCAAACTCCATGAGATTCCAGACAAGAGAGAGAACTCAAATCTAACACGCCAAGATCTAACTTGACATTTTAACTGCATTAAATTTTAAGAATGTCCAGCTTCAAGGAAGAAGGGAAGAAATGAAAGAAAAGAAAGCTAAATGTACTGAATTAAGGTCCAGGCTACATGCGGTTCAAAGGCCAGTAAGTACAAGGAGGAGCACGTTTATTCCAAGGCCAGCTATCCCTGCAGATGGGGGGACTCTTTCTTCTTGAAAGCAATACGTGGAAGGGCTCGGCAGGCATCACAGCATGTTTTCACAGGGGCGGCCAGCATGAGGAAAGAAAGCCTCACCTTGTAGGCATCACAACAGACCCAACCTCCTGTTGCGAGTTCTTACATTTGAAACAGACTAAAGACCAAGGATGTGACAGAGTGATCAGGTATTCTAGGATCATGTAGAGAGTGTTTTTCTTTGAGTGCCAAAGTCCCTGAATGGAGGAGGAAGTGTAAAAAATGTTAAAGAAGCCAGCTGTCATAGTGGCACAGGCCTTTAATCCCAGAACTGGGGAGGCAGAGGCAGGTGGATCCCTGTGTGTTCAAGGACAGTCTGGTCTACAGAGCTAGTTCTAGGGCAGCCAGGGCTACACAGAGAAACTCTGTCTTGGGGGAAGAAGAAGAAGAAGGAGGGGGAGAAGGAGGAGGAGGAGGAGAGGAAGAGGAAGAGGTTTAAAGACATCATGAGTGACTTTGCAATATGGCAGAGTTTGGGTGAAGAAGAGCTCTTAAGAGCTGGCATCCCTGTTGCAGATTCTGAGGAACTTTTCTAACAATACGGTTTCTGCTCTTCACGGGTGGATCGCTAGGCTACACGAGCAGAACCCCACCCACAAGGGAAGAGTGAAGGTCCCATCCAAAACAATAAGACTGACAGCTGATCCGTGCAAGGAAAAGCTAACCAAACTGAAGGTGATTGTCAGGAAAATGCAGCGTGCTCGTAGAAGAAAGGTCAGGGTGAGACACGTGGTCCTCACCCCTAGCTCAGGAACTGTTCACCCCAGGGAGAAGCCGCAGGGGTAGTATGTGCCCGCAGGCTGCTGTGGGGAGTGTTAGCCCTGTTCCTTGCTGGGCCTCCTCAAACCCCAAGGGTCTAGGGCCTATTCTTGAGCAAACTCAAAAAGGGTTGCTTTTTTTTTTTTTTCTAGTCGTCTATTGCTAGTATTCTTAGACTAGCATATGTTACCCCAAAATACACCTCCTAGGATAAGTCTTTTTTTTTTTTTTTTTTTTTTTGAGCTAGCTATTCTGAGAAACTGCAGACACAGAAAAAGCTTTGAAAACAGAAGAGAAATAACCCTCTGTAAGGGAAACCATGCATCCACAAAGAAATCTCCATTTACAAGCTCCTCTCCCTCTGTGTACCAGGAAAAGGAGGG
Source organism: Cricetiscus sungorus (assembly GCA_030556225.1). Classification (NCBI taxonomy): domain Eukaryota; kingdom Metazoa; phylum Chordata; class Mammalia; order Rodentia; family Cricetidae; genus Cricetiscus; species Cricetiscus sungorus. Next base: position 52,550,619 of record JANBXA010000735.1, read on the forward strand.
CCATTAAATTTCTAGAGGAAGCGATCACACCCTGCCATCCTGGTGCCAACCCTTGCTAGGTTTGCTCACTCATCCCTCCCTCCCTCCCTCCCTCCTTCCTTCCCTCCCTTCCTCCCTTCCTTCCCTCTCTCTTCCTCCCTCCTTCCTTGATTGAAAATAGTTTTTCAATTAAAATTCCTTTACAATACATTCTGATCACACTTTCTCCTCTCCCAACTCCTCCTCACTCCCTCATCCGCCCAAACTCTCTCTCTTTTTAGAAAACAAACAGGCAAACAAAAAAACCAAGTAAGAGAAAAAAAAAAATAATAAAACACACAAACATACTCTCACACACACCCATATACCATATAGATACTAAATGGAAAACCATAATAACAACAATCAAAAGACCACTAAGAGAAAAAAAAAATGCCTACAAAAGTGCCACTGACTTCGTTTTGTATCGGTTGGCTAATGCTGGGCGTGGAGTGTATGGTGCCGCCACAATTCAGAGAGAGGTGTGGTAAGTGTGCTGAAGGAGATATTTGTGGAGAGACTAAACTCAGGGCCAGATGAGTAGAAAAAGCTTAGATGTGGTATGGACAAAGACAAGAGCAAACACAACACGATCCCATCACTCTTTCCTATGTGGAAAGATGTAAAAAAAAATTGCATTCTCCATTTCCACTTTGACCGACCACTTCAGTGTCACCTTCTCTCTTACTGATGATGAAAGGCACAGCCTGACTGCCGAATGAGCTCCATGACGGGCAGCACCATCAGTGTCGAGGCTGGAGGGGGTCTCTAGAGCTTCGGTTTTCTTTGATCAGTGTAGGGATGCAAAGAAGAGATTATAGGAGCACTGACCAGAATCTTCAAGTGGTTGGGAGCAGACACTCGTGGGCACCATCAGTTTAACGCTGAAAAGGAGGGACTCGTTCCCTGGAAGTCGCTGTGAATTTTGCCAGTGACATTTCACGTGCGTCACTTTGGGAAAACTTTAGTTTCTGCGGGGGAGGGGGTGTGGCCTCTCTAACACCATTTTGATGATGATGGGTATAGATAACTACTATAGAGCTTCACGTTTAACGAGAAAGAATAAGGTAAAGGTCCAACTTAAAAGCAGCTGGTTATGTGGTGGGGGATGGCAAAGAGAAAGCAGAAGGACGCCAAATAAACTCTGCATGGAGTTTTCGTTTTGGACATTGTGGGTTGAGATGTGGGTTACGAATAGGCAAGTGCTATCTCGGGTCCCCAACCATGTTACAGGACTCTCTCTGTCGGAACCTCTAGATTCGCGATGCTCCCTCCTAGGACCAGACTCTGCCCTGTTGTCTCGATGAAGTCCCCAGCCATGGATACAGGGAGGCTAAAAAGCCTTCTGTGTATCCTTTTCCAAGTGGGTGTGCTTGGCCATGTGCTTTTTATTTCTGAATAATCGCCTTGTGCGAGCTTCACCTCGGCTCTCTGCTCGCATCCTGCCTTTCTCGCTCCCCAGCACCGTCGTCTGAACATGTAGCCAGCCTACCTTACGTCCGGACGTGCTCTCCAGCTGAGCCTGAAACACTCTCCTGTCTGCCTCCTTCCTGGGGTCTCCTTCATCTCACGCCCGCCCGTGAAACCTTCCTCGTGGCAGACCCCTCTCTCCCTGTTTTTCGTCTGCTCACCTCCTCCATAGGATGTCTTTGCTCAACAAATACTGCCCCAGGTCATTTCCCACACCGGGCTGTCGCCTGCCACCGTGGAACACATTCGCGGGCGGACAGACAGAAGTCCTGACCTTCTCCTGAGGGGGACAACACGCAAATGGGTAATTACCAAGTGTGATGACAATTGAGATGGAGCAGTGGGGGTCGGCATGATGAGCATTTAATACGCTGGTCTGAGTTTCTCTGTGGGACAGCACCAAAAGGACTTCATGAATAAATGAGCGGACACAGGTGAGGAGTTAGACTGTAGACAGACTGCAAACCACAGGAATGATCTGGGTGAAAGTCACTCAGAGACCACCTGAAAAAGTTCCCAACCCTCTGAAAACACAACGGCAACATGACCAACACCAATATAACCACCACTGCCAAACACCACCACGGGTGCCAGCAGCAACACCAGCAGCAGCTTCACGACCATCAACAGTAAGGTCAACACTACCTCCACCAGCAGTAACAATGCCAATGCTACTGTAGTGGAGGTCACCGCTGCCTCCACTAACCCTGAGAACGGCAGCAACAACCACCGCCTACCTGTCCCCGTGGCTGTTATGTGAGATTCCTTATAGGTTCCTGGACTCTGAGTAGGGGCTGTCGGTTTGAAGGCGGTTTACCCACAATGCCCACTCCTAGACGGAACACGGCAAACTTTACTAAACACAGCACTACTGCTGTAGTAGGTTCTGTGGCATACTTGGGTTTGTTCAAAACGTTCTAACAACAAGAGTTTCTACGTGGCAGTCACAGACACAAGCAGGCACCAACAGGCGCACAGGTGGCACTCTATGAGCTCTCAGACGGGCACCTCCAAGGTGCAGAGGAGGTTGAGCACCTCGGAGGTACAAAAGGGGGACCCTGTGCCTCTGCAGGAACCGAAAGGTCAGACTTGGAAAAGATGACCCAGGGAAAGTGTCCTCAGCCGTGCACCTTACTTCCTTGCTGGTGGACAGGTCTCCAAAGGATGGAATTCCGAGTCTGTCACATTCCCAAGTGTTTCCTTCTTCCTGCTCCCATTTGTGTAACCAACAGCAGACACAAAGCCAGCCGGCTTCGGACTGAACTTCCTTAACCCCAGCCTGTACCACATCGCCAAGGTCTGCGGGGAGCCTCCAGGCCCTCGAGGACACAGCAGTCCCTTGTAAGTCCCTGGCTCCTGAAACGCCCGCTGCCTGCCAATCAGTCATCTGTGGCTGCTTTCTCTCTGCAGTCATCAAAACAGGTTCCTATTTCAGGGATCTCTCGGGAACCACGAGACAGAAACACGAAGGTGCAGTATGTATCACCAACCCCTGCCACCTCAGACACATTTAGGCTAAACTCCCTGAGCCCTATGCAGGTTATTTTTAAGGACATTGAAAAAGGCTAAAAAGGGAGTTTATTCAAGAGTGTTTCCTGATAACTCCGAAAGTGGAAAAAAGGTTTATTAAAGCAAACACATCTCTACTAAGTCCTAACTGGGCACCGTGCTCCCTGATCGGACCGTGTAAAGGGCACCACCTTCCATATTCCAGTGCCAAAACCAAAGACTTTCAATATCTGACTAAGACATTAGGGTCACTGGCAAATGGTGGGCCTTACCTAGTTATTAAGGCCTTACGAGAAAACCGGGGCCACTCAAAAAGGAATCTTGACTCTCAAGAAGAGACCGTGCCTCAATGCCCAGTGCTCAGAGCAGGGCCACTCCAAACTTGCCAGTCCCCAAATTGTGAGCGGACTTCCCCTGCAACCCCCTCTCTCCCCGTGTCCCTCTCCCTCTCCTCCCATTTACCCAGTGTCCTACTTTTCATTGCCAGTATATACAACTGGCCAGTTTCCAAAAGTCCACTTTTCTTGCCGGAAATTCTGAGTCCCAGCACTATGCACAACACTGTAAGCCGCCTTCCTACGACTGCCAGTGCCATTGCTCATCTAGAGAAAACGCCGACTGAATATTCATCCACATTGGTTCAGCTTGGCTTTGCCCCACGAGGTCGCACGCCTCAGACTCCGGCACGTGTGCTGCAGTGTTGAGGTGTGTGGGTGAGTGGGGGCATCTGGAGCATAGAATGGCCCCTTCACGGATGAACCAACCGGCTCTGTCCATGTTACCATCGACCGGCACACCGTGACTCCTCTCCAGAGGGCTGCGTTCAAGCTGCCATGTGGAAACAGAAACAGGGACCTAGCCTGCTATGCTTCCATCCCCAGTTCCTGAGCCTCCAGATCTCAGAGGGAAGACACTGCTGTGATTTACAAATTGCCCAGCCTGCGGCACTCTGTCATAGCCTCACACAAGGAAGACCGTTCTCTGACACTAAGTCTTACAAGAGCAACGTTTAATGATGTAACTAGCTCAGCTTGTAACTAAGGCAGAGGAGGTACCGTCTTCCTGTGGGAAAATACTCTGACAGCGGACACTTTAAATGAGAGGGCTTTTGTTTTGGGGGTTAGCTCTTCGCTCCACAGTGCCACCCACAGTGCCAGGAGCTTGAACACACTGGTCACATGACATCCAGGCAGAAAAAGACACATGCCTGCTACCTATCAGTTCACGTCTCCATTTTACATTAGCCTCTACCTTGCGAATGGAGTCACCTGCCTCAATAAACCCAACAGAAGTAATCTACAACAGTCTTGCACACAGACCCATTTCCTAGGTGATTTTAACTGATTTCAAGTTCACAATTTTCAGTAACTATCACAAGACTCAATAATTTTGTTTTTGTTGCCTCATTAAAGAGAATTTGAGCCTCAGGATACACAAAGTGGTGAAAGAGAACTAACCTCAAAATGTATCCTCTGATCTCCACAAGTACACCATGTGTGCGTGCGTGTATACACGCATGTGTGCATGTGTGTACACACACATGTGTGCATGTGTATGCAGGTGTATGTGTGCGTACACGTGTGCATGAGTATGTGTGTACACATGTGTATGTGTGTATGCATGTGTATGTGTGTATGCATGTGTATGTGTGTGCACACGTGTGCATGTGTATGCATGCATATGTGTGTAATACATGTGTGCATTGTATGTGTGTGTACATGTGTGTATATGTGTGCGCATGTATACATTGTGTGTATGTGTGTGAATATATGAAAAATAAATAAAAAAATGGAGACAGAGAAGTGGAGAATCATTTCTCAAGTGCAGTATTTTTGCAGTTGAATCCTTTGAACCAAACAAAAGTAAGATAAAATGGCACCGTTCACTGACAGATCATTAAAAATTATCTCAGAGAAGATCAGTAAGTTATATTTTGGCATGTAGCCCAAAAGGAATTCAAATATTTTTTTTAATTCTCTCATTCACTTATTTATATAAAACATTTCTCAATGTAAACACATATATGAAAAATATGAATAGCCACAATTGAACCCAGGTTCATCCCAACAACAAAAAATATTCACCACCGACACATGAACTGGTTTCATTACATATTCATCTCATAAGAAAACATTTCAGTGACTGTTCACTTTCAGTGATCATGGCTATAATAATAATAATAATGATGATAATGATAATGATAATGATAATGATAATGAAGATAATAATAATAATAATAATAAACCCCACATGGTATCTGTTACAGTGTAACTATTCTCAGTGTGTTACATACACTGTCTCCTAACAATCCCATCAGTTTCACACTATGGCTCACGTGGCAGTTTTCAAACTGCACTAACTTATTTGCAGATTTTATTTATTTATTTATTATTTTAAGACGAGTCTCACTGGGTAGCTCAGGCTGGCCTTGAACCTGCACCAGCCCTTAGCCTCCCACCACCCGTTTCCAGACAGGCACCTGTGAAGAGAATATCTTCTGCAGGGTGTTGTTATTCCTCTTTGCTTCCTGATATCACAGTTTCCACTGCCGTGTCCTGTCCCTATAACGTGCATCTCTTGCCGTAGACCTAGAAGAAGCTGAGACAGCTGACCACAACTGTGGCCTCCGAGACCGTGAGCCCAGACAGGCTTCTGCTTTAGACTGTGCCCTCCAGTATTTGTGATGAGAAACCCATCTAACACGACATCACATCCGCAATTACGTAAAAAGCCCACAGAAAGGTCCTAGAGGAATGCACAGAACAGGGAAGGCAGAATTGTCTGGGATGTCTAATACACGTCAGAGGCCACTACACAAATTCATTTTCAGATCACAAAGTCCTCAGGACGGTCTCCCCCCCCCCCCCCGCTAATATATACAGCGTTGGTTTAAAAGGATACTCAGCTCCCATTCTAAAAGGCCTCTCAGGCCCTGCACTGCCAGGAGTTAAAGGCCAGAAAAGTCGGGATTTCCTTTCCTAGCAATGCTGCAGAGGCATCCACCTGAGGCGTCCAAACAAACACAGGGGGGCTGTGAAAGCATCTGCTGAGCAAGAATGTGGTGGGGCTTCTAGCTCGGGGCCTTGCAGGCACAGAAACCCAAGAACACAGTAGCACAGAGACCACCCGTGATGGCAGTCAAAGGAGACTCCTTTCTCGACAGTTGGCTGGCATTGGAATGGTTGCACCCTCACTGTCAGCACCCTGTGAGAAAACGCCACTGTTCCAGTCACTGACAGGGCATGGGCTTGGAAAGAAATAATCCTTTTGAGAATTTGCGATCACACTGTCCAGAACAAGGCTTTACAACTGGAATCCGTACTAGTATGTTCTACAAGACACTTTGTGTGTACTGAGTACTGCTGGGGGTTAACCCTGAACAAAGATCATGCAGTCCAGACATCTGAGCATCCACACAAATCCCACAGACAGATGGGATCAGAGCTAAGAAACAAAACCCCAAGGATCAGCAGACCCATAAAAGTCCACAGATCATTAGGATCTCAAACACAAATCCCAACCGTCAAATTCTACCAATTCTAAAATGCCACTGACTTTCAAATGCACCATGTCTTTATCTATAAAGGGGGAAAAAACTTTTAAATTACAGTTGGAGGCTGCTGCGCCCCAATTTTGGGGAAGCCAAGATGTGAGGAAGCAACAATAGGCAGCTAGTACATAAATGTGGCTTGTGTACGGCCGATTTGCTTAAGGCAGGCAGTTTCCGTGGAATCCCTCTAGATCACAGTACTGGTCACAGTGAATCCTTGCAAGGCACAGGGGCGGCACTGAAGGCAGACGTATGAACGTGGAGAGGACGGAACCCAGCTGCAGCTGTGGTTATACACCACACTGCTGTAATGTTAGGACCCATGCGTTGATCTTGCTGGGAGAGGTGCGGTATTACTCCAACTTCACACCTTAAACTTTCCACGGCCTAGGCTTACACACTTTCTCCTCACGCCTTTAAAAGTTATGCAAGACCCAGGCATGGAGGCTGAGGCAGGAGGATCTTCATGAGTCCCAGGCTAGTCAAGGAACATAGTGAGACCCTGTCTTTAAAGACAGAGAGAGAGAGAGAGAGAGAGAGAGAGAGGGAGGGAGGGAGGGAGGGAGGGAGGGAGGAAGAAAGGAAGAAAGAAAAGAAAAAGAAAGGTATGCAGGACCCTAGACTATAATCCACAGGCAACACTTGAGGTCCTTGTTTTCTATTACTTTTATCTTGAAGCACGGGCTCCCTAAGTTGTCCAGGATGGCCTGAACTCGGGTTCCCCTCCCAGAAGCTAGGGTGATGGGCTCATGGTTTTGTTTTTGTTTTTGTTTTTGGTGTGTGTGTGTGTGTGTGTGTGTGTGTGTGTTTCCCCAGTAAACATGGCGCCAGACAGGTCAGCCTGTGTGCTTTTGTATAATTCACATTCTCTCCCTCTATACTGTCTAAAGAATTGGTGCACGCGCGTATGCCCACGCACACACACATACACACACACACACACACACACACACACACACACACACACACAAAGCATGAAAAGAAAAACCACATAAAAAGTGTAAGTAGATCTGAATAAAACAATGAAGGCTTCTAAAAATAATAAACAATAAAGATAAGGGGTATGCAACTGAAGCAAACTCTATGAGCAAATTTATGAACTTCACAAGGAAAGATGAAAGGGATGATTAAGCGGAATCAGGCATGATCCTATCACCCAGAATAAAACAAAAAACAGACAAAGAGATTAGATACGAGGGCAGGGGAAGGAGAAATAAAAGAAATGGTAAGAAAGTTTAGCACATTTAACAGGAGGCCCAGAAAGAAAAACAAGAAAGAAGGAAGGAAGGAAGGAAGGAAGGAAGGAAGGAAGGAAGGAAGGAAGGACGGATAGAAGGAAGGAAGGAGAGGAGGAAGAAATTAGCCTCAGAGGAAACACTGAAACAACAGTACTTACTTTTCACATGGGAAAGAGCCCAGCCCTGGAGTTCATGAAACATCCCAAGCACGATAAACAAAAACAATCTACACACAGTTCACCTTTGAAGGTGAACATGCACAAAGATGAAAAACCAAAAAAAGACCTTTGAAAAGGAGTCGAACAGAGACGGGAAAGATGGGTCAGTCAGTAGAGTGCTATCATGAGGACCCAAGTTCAGATCCCAGCACCCACATAAAAAGCCAGGCCCGGCTGCATGCGGTGAGCAGAGACAAAGCGTTGCTGGGGCCCTCTGGCTGGCAGCCTAGCTACAGGTTCAGGGAGAGACCCTGTCTCTAGGGAATAAGGTAGAGTAAGAGATACCCGGTGTCCTCCTCTGGCCTCCACGTGAGCATGAGCATGGACACACACGCACTTGCACGCACACACGCATACACACGCACACACTCGCACGCACACACACATACACACACATACACACACCACACACATACACACACCACACACACACACACACGCACACACACATGACACACACATGCACACACACATACACACACACTCACACACACATACACACGTGTGTGCGCGCGTGCACACACACACATACACACACATACACACATACACACACATATACACACATACACACACACATACACATACATACACACATACACACACCCACATACACACACATACACACACATGTACACACACACACACACACACACACGCACACACACACCACTCTCTAACATACAGAAAAAGTATACAACCTAGTCTGTGTATACACACAACAAACATGTAAAGAAAAGTTGCAAAAATATTACCTGTGACAGCGAAACTCTGGACTGGACCGGATAACGAGTGACAGATGTCCTCTCTAGTCTATATGGCATTATACTTAGTATCTCAAACAGCTAGAGAAGCATGGAATGTCACTACCACGTCTGCGATTTTAGGAGGAGGGTAACACGGAGGAAGGGCATTCAACACATTATCTTAAAAATTAATTTAAAATTCCTACTCAAAATCCAAACTTTTATGGAAAAAAACATTACATATAAAAGTGAAACTATGGTCGTGAGCTGAGGTGCCACATCACTGATGCTGTTTTATTACAAATAATCTAAAATTCATAATAAAACTCTCTGCCAAGTCCTTAATGCAGCTGATCCTCATCCTGAATTATCAGATCATCACGTAATAAAATTGAGAACCACCAGTGAATAATCGTGTTTATAAAATGCAGTACCAAGTAAATGTGCCACGAGCTATACAGTTTATTTCTTGTTCATAATTAATTGTATACATCCACAGAGACAAGATGCCTCAGCAATAAAGCCTTTATCATTTCAGGGAAGGGTAGTGACAGTGTTGGCTACTTCCGCAGTCATCTGACATCAGCCATAGGACCCAGGTTTCCAAAAATAGATCCGAAAGTCATTAAGGGACCGACTTCCAGTGAGGAAACCTAAGATATTAAGTCTATCATTCAAACTCAAAACTTTGGCTTTGCCTTCTGGGACATGCCGCAGAAAACGGCCTCTGACTCCCAGGACAGGCTGCCCACTGGGAGGAAAATTCCACCCTGGCTTTTTGTACTGTTTTTTTTTAATACCTAAAGCTTTACAGAGACCCACCTAAGCCCAGGATCCCACAGTTCAACTGAGCATGCTGCCAAGTTCTCAGCCTGAGCAGAATTTCAAAATTACAGGGTGTTCTTGTTCTGGGGCGTCCAAATGGCCTCTGAAAACAATGCAGGCATAGAGGACACCACCCATTCCCAACCCCCACCCCCACCCCCAGACCTGCCCTTGGGAGGCCTCTGAGCCAGAGCTGTAGAGAACCAGGGTGGGAAGGGAAGGAAGCTTATCTCTGGAATCACCCTAGATAGCTGGACTTGGTATTTTAAAGACAAAAACAGTTAATTTAAAAGCCACCCTTAAGGCTATTTGGGACATTTACTCATAGGGTGCACTGTTAGTAATGGAATCACTCCATCACAGGACCAATGTCTCTTTAGATTTTTTTTTTTTTTAATAAAGACCTCTCATTCCCCAAGAAACAGGTAAGGCACAAAGCCAAGACAAACACAGTAGTAGAGACACCTACAGACCTTGCCCCTCCAGGGGGCAATCAAGACCAGACTCCATCCTGCTGTTTCTGGAATTCCTCCCGTCTTCTCCCACACTCATCACCACCCGTGTAACCAAACCCGACAGCACTGCTCACCCATCCTGTAACAACCTCAGGGTTCCCGCCCCGGGCTAAATCCCAGACATGCCCATATGGCACCTGAGGGCCTCGGGAAGAATAGTCCTTGGGTAGGGTAGGGGTAACACTCCTAAACACAGAGCAGAAGAATCAGAGAGACAACATTCTCAACACAGTCATCCCGACTTGTTCAGATAGAGACATTAAGTATATAGAGAGGGAGAGGCTTCGGGGATGGTAAAGGGCTTACTGTACAAGCATGAACCCCAGAACTCAATTCCAGTACTTGTGTAAAAAGCTGGATATGTGTTGGTAACGCCAGCGCTGGAAGGAGGAGACAGGAGGGTCCCTGAGGCTGATTTAAGTAAGCTCCAAGGAGAGACTGTCTCTAAAAGTAAGATGAAATCAATGAGGAAGGTCCTTGACTTCAACCACTGGCCCCCACATACATATGCACACACACACACACACACACACACACACACACACACACACACACACACTTGTACACACACATACCACACACACAAGGTAAAAGTACTCGGAAGACATCATCCCTTCCAAATACATGGATGCAGTCAGGATATAATGAATTCTGCAAACAGGGTAACAAGACAGTCAGCAACCTTCTCTGCAACCTTGCAGGAGGATCTGTTGGGCCAGCAGGGGTAGAGCCCCCTGCTGGGTTCTGATTAGACAGAGAGTTGTTTCAGTGCAATTAACCCCCCACCCGCCTGCCAAAGCACAGCACAGAGACCATCACACATGGTGCATAATGGCATAGGAGTGCTCGAAAGGAGAGATTCAGCCAGTGATTGATAGGGGCCTGTGTGGTTCAAGGAAGGAAGGGTTGGTCCTGCCCTTGACTGTTTTTCTAAGTGGTACTGGGGTTTCACATACGGCTAAGGAGCCCCAGATCACAGGTAGGATGTTTGAGAACATGGTGGTGGGGGGGGGGCAGATGCCCATGTCTGCTTCAAATGTTAATTAAGAAGGGTTTGAGTTTTTGTTTGTTTTGTTTTCCTTGTATAGTTGCTGTGACAGCTAATGTCAGTCTCCTGCTACTGCTCCTACTAATTGTTGGAGACCTTTAAGAGAGGGAAAAACTTTGTTGAGGTATAAGAGTTTGGGCTTGAAATTCCAAAAGTGTAAATAAAGTAAATGACACCATGTGTCATCACGAGCATCAGGCTCTGCTTTTGGACCCACCGACCTAATCAGCCATGCATGACAGGGCTTGAGAACCGAGGGACAAAAGAAACAAAGCCAGATGTTGGCAACGCCTGGGAGGTGGAAAGAAGCAACTGGCAGCATTGGCCACTCTGCCGCTCGTGGGCCTTCAGGAGGGCATCCCAGCTCAGAACATGGGGAGGAGGGGGCCAGGCAGAGGAAGGCCAGCTCACTTAAGTGGAGTTTGCTGGACAGTCCTGAACAGGAAATTTGTAATATGGACAGCCTAGGAGCATGGAGTTAGGAGTCCAGCCTGGGAGTAAGTCCTGAACCATCTCAGGACACTTGAACTGGGTGCTATTTGTAATTGCTGGCTCGGGAACAAGCCCACCAACGTTCTATCTGCCAACCCATCAAGGCACACTCAGAGACATACTTGTCGGTTCTAATCTCTGCCCTTGGCTTACTGTGGACTGGGCCTAGGCATGTCCCTGCGCCTCTGTTCCATTAGCAAAGTTATCTCATCATGATCTTTGATGGTTTCCACGATTGCTGTTGGTCTTGGAAGCACTGGGGAACCACGGTCCTCGTAATGAAACTCAGGAGGCCCCCCCTTGCCTCAGCCCCTCTCCCGCCCCACGTGTTGGTACTGTAGCGTTGCACAGCACACTATGATCCGCCTCAATACTTTTCAGTTATTGTTTAACTGCATGAAAATGGCCGCTCATGCCCTCGTCATCATCATGGTCGTCCCCATACAAGTGGGAGACCCTTGGTGGCTGAGAAGCCCATCTGTTTAATGTTGGTCCTCCCACTGACCACCCTGTCAAGACAGCAGAGGCTGGCCTGTGTGGTGTCTACCAGTGCCCTTCCTACCTCTTACAGCTTCCTTCCTGACGGAGGAGCCTGGCCATGGAGCGAGGCTATGAGGGCTGGAGACCAAGGAACCTAATGCCTAAACTCCCTCCCAGCCTAGCCGGTGTGCAGACCAATGACTATTCTCAAGATGGCTTCCCACAGGACTTTTTCCTCCTGGTGGTGGATAAAGTCATGTCTGCCATTTTAATTGGCCTGAGGACGCTTCCCTGTGAATACTGTGTTCACAACTACCCTCTCCAAGTGTCCTAATTTGAGTGCACCATCATTGTCCTGTGACACACCACGTCTCATCGTTTATCCATTAAGCACTCCCTAAAGGAAACTTTTCTTACACTGGAGGGGTGGGGGGACCCTAGGAATGAGGAAGTGCCTGCAATGAGGAATTCATAGCCTAGACTTAAAGTGCCCGGCACGGATCCTAGTCCTTCTGGGTATCTAAATACTATTCATTTTTCTCCATAAAATTATGCTTCAATCCCAGAGCCAGAGAGCTTGCCACAGTGCACTAAGAACCAACCTATGTGATTCCCGCTGACGGGCTGATGAAGAGGATGGAAGGGATGAACCGCCCTTTCCTGACTCCCCGCCTGGAGGAAATGCTCAGCTGAAATAACCACATTGTGGACTCCAACAGTGTAAAGTGTCTCTTTTGTTTTAAAAAAAAAAAAAAATGAGGATTTTTGGAAAGATTTTGACCTGGGAGAGTAAGATTTGGAATAAACACAAAAAAGGAAAGGTTTGCAGCTTTTCTATCAGATCAGTACCATGATGTGTGCACACACACGCACACGTATACACACACACACATACACACGCGTGCACACACGTGCACACATGCACATGCACCCACACACAGTCACACACCTACATACACACCTACCCATCCTGGCTCAAGCTAATTTTTTTATCCTTAAGAACAAAATCATTCTACGGAAAACGAGCCCCACTCGTTAGGAGGCGATGGATTGAGCTAGGTGCATTTTTGTCTCTTAAGACTCGGAGCTTGCAGCTTTGCAAAGTCAGGCTTCTGCTTCTCCTTGAGGTGTGGAAAACCTAACATACCACTGAACTATTACCCGTGGCCTGCAGACAGACAATTCTATTTTTCTTGCACTCCTGCTCTGCCCCAGTCAGATTTCCCACAAGTATGCAAAGGTTGTACCTTCATAATCACCTTTGAGAAGGGACACCACAGGAGACAGCTCTGTGTGTACTAGAGACAGTGGTATTAGCCACGAGAAAACTTAATTATTTCCATGTCCACAAAGGGATCCACGTCCACTTGCTCTTTCTGATGAGAATAAAAGGCAGCAAACCCAGAAATAATCTTTCTCAGATTCCTAAATGTTATTAGTTAACTTACTACTAATCTATTTTGAGTCCAAGAAAGGAGAGGGGCCACAGTCAGAAGTTCTGTTCACTTTCTGTTCAAACAGGAGAGCCAGCCTCAGGATGCCGGCCTTTCTGTTAACATTTGTGGGTGATAAGCAGGGGTACCTTTAGCCCCTGCTTCTAGAGAGGCCCATCCTGTCAATGCTAACCAGGTCAAACAACACATTTTAAACGTACTCATATTTTACACTTATCAGTGTCTGCCTGTGGATATGTGTGTGTACCGCACGTGTGCTATGGCCTGTGAGGCCAGAAGAAGCCATCAGATCCCCCGGTTATAGACACAGTGAGCCTCCATGCCGAGGGTGGGGACCAAACTCCAGTCCTCTGGCTTAACAGCTGCACCATCTCTCCAGCTCAAACAAACACCACACATTTTTGAGCAACACCGCAAATCAGAATGTGGAGGAAAACAGCGCCCAGTTAGTTGTGATATATTAACAAAACTATTTTGGGCAGCAATTTTCAATCAGTGTGATCTGGCTCTTACTGTAAGAGAAGTTAACACAGCAACAAAAGTGGCAAGTGGAAGAGTGAAGTCTTAGCAAAGCGGGACTTTCACAGCATAAAACAAAAGCAGCACCCAGTAAATGTTACGCTCTTGAAATAAAATTAAATAAAACAATAAAACGTGTAGGGGCAGCTCCTGCTTCCACAAACACTACCAAATAACAAAAGATAGAGACGTCTCTGCACTTAATGTTAGTTTTCCCTCTCATTTACTTAAAGGGGCTGGCTAAACAAACATCAGTGTGTAAAGGGTATGCACACAGCAGCTTCCTTTGAGTGCTAAGGAGGAAAAAGCATTCTGCCCCACACCCACACCGAGGTACAGCCTGCTCTACACCCACACAGGCCGAGGTACAGCCTGCTCTACACCACGTTGCTATGCTATAGCTACCACCTCTGTTACAGGGTTGAAGATTTCTGACACACGAGTGGTCCAATTCTTCTAGAGTGCTTACACCCCATCTGGTTCCAGGTTACTCTTTCTCTTGCTATGCCATTTTCCTTAGCTGTTATTTCCCTACGGTCCTTTCTTTTCCTCTGCTGCATCTGGGCAACTTTAATCGGATTCCCACAAACTGGGATATGGGTTGCGATTACATCTTTTGACTAGAACATTCCCTTCCCGAGGTCAGTCAACTGAATATAAGAACGTGTAAGTGGCGTGTACAGTGTGGCAGTAAGCACTGTTGGGGCACACTATAAAGATGTTGAAATCCTTCTCACAAAGGATACACATATTACAGGCTACAAGTATGTGGCCGTCAAGGACCAGTAACAATGCAGTTCCTCTTAGGAGGAGAGGAGACTGAGCTACACCAGTGTTTAGACAAAAGCATTCACGGGGCTGGACTGCGGCTCAGAGGCAAAGGTCTCGCCTAGCAAGCTTGCCACCAGGCACATCTCTGGGGTTTGTTTCTAATGCCAAAACGGGGGTGGGCAGGCTTAAAGGAGTGGCCACACGAGGATCACTGAGGGTGGCTGAGGTGGGCGGCACCAAGGCAGATGAGAAAAAGAAACCATGACATCAGGAATGTAGACACATTTCAGTGGCGAGTCGCTGGGCCGGAGCAAACTCTTAGAGTACGAAGATGTGGGGCCATAAGCGTGAGAGCTGGGCCTGAAACCAAACCACCAGCAGATACCAAGCGAAGGTTCCATTGAGCAAGGCTCAGTGCTGCCCTACCTGTGGCCCTCGCTGCTTCCTGTCCTGATGCACACGTCCATGGAACGCTGATAATAACCGAGTCCATCTCCAATAGGGACCTTTAAGCATCGAGCCGCAAAATTCTCACCACAAAGCTTATTAGCACAGCTGTTCCTGCGGCCACAGTGCCCAGCCAAGATCCCTGCTCCACCACAGAGCATGCCGCCTCCCAGAATCAGCTCATTCTAATGGTTTCCATCTCCTAAGTATATCCCACTGCTTTCATCGTCCGGACGCAACTAGACAACACTTACGTACCATCTGGCTGGCTTTACACCTCCCCGTGAGCTTGAATTTGAGCCTCTTCCCAACTCTCCTGTCCCTCTCAGTTTCTGTGCCATCAATAATTCTGCACCCAGCACGATGCACTCTCATGTTACGTGTTTCAACAATGTTTCAATTGCTCTGTTGCTCTATGTGGGGACTTTCTGTTCCTTTATTTTTTGACGACCCAAGGCATTTTTTTTTTGTTTGTTTTTTGGGTTTTTTTTTTCCCACTACAATTTCCATAGCACATTAATGCACTGGAATTGTTTACTTATTTCCCTTTGAAGACTTACAGCTAACACTTGCTGGGGAAAATGGCTTTGCTTCTGCTCTGAATGCGTGAGCCTCTGTGTCTTCCACAGCACAGTGATCCCATGTCCTTTCATTCTGCTCCAGAACAGAGTGGCCCAAAAACCACGTCGCAGCATCTGCTTTCTTGGTAGGCTCGCAAAGGTCACCCATTAAACCGTGAGCCTGAGGGCTGGGAGATGGCTCAGTCAGTAAAGTATTTGCTGTTCAGGCATGAGGGCATGCGTTCAGTCTCTCTATAAAACCAACCACATTCTGTGCTTTGGGAAGGCGGAGATAGGATGGAGCTCACTGCCAGCTAGCTCAGCCTTCTTGCCAAGTCCCAGGCCAGACAGAGACTGCCTCAAAAGAAAACCAAGACGGACAGCACCTGAGGAAGAACAGCTGAGGCTGGCCTCTGCCCTCCGCACGCACACATGCGCACTGATCAGCACCTACACAAGTACAAATTGTATACATGTGAGCATGCGCTCTCTAACACACAAACTCTAGTCTTTCCCTAATGCAATCGTGCTTTTGTGTTTATGATTTCTATATCTCTCTTAACCTGCAGGAAAACACAAACGTGATGTTCACAGAGACAGCCCCCGCCCCCGCCCCCGGAACACGTGGCTTTACCAATCTGAAGAATAGCACTGATTCTTTCTGGTGGGCCCTATAAGATGCAAGTATTCCCATACGGATGACCCCTGACCTCTGCCTTTGAACCCAGGCCATCTCTCCTCCCGTATTTCTGACACTTGTCATACCCTCCGAGCTGCCATAGCAATGCAGATAGGTGCAAATACGACGGCGGTCACAGGTCACACTGACAGTTCTACAAGCCGAACAGAACTATCTATGTAGCTGTAAAAACACGCAGGAAAGGACTTTGGAAACATACCACGTTTGGCCAGGGAGACGGTTCAGCTGGTAAAGTTCCTGTGGTGCAAACATGAGGATCTCAGTTCAAACTCCAGAACCTTATGTTTGAAACACCCAGGCATGATGGCAGGTTTATAATCTCTGCACTGAGGGGGCAGAGACAGGGGGATCCCTGGGGCTCTGCAGACAGCCAACATAGCCTAATTGATGAGTTCCAGGCCAGTGAGAGACTCAGTCACTCTTAAAAAATGACACCAAGGTTGACCTCTGGCCTCTGCCATGTGCTGATGTATGCACACGCACGTGCACACAATAATAATGTACACACTCACACACACACACACACACACACACACACACACACACACACACACACACGGATAGACCACACTTCCAAGGCCTCTGAGGAGGCACAGCCACAGGCTGAGGTTTTTACATTCCTCTTTGGTTTTGGTATTGTGGAGCTTTTGTTCTCTTGTTTTGCTTTGCAGAACAGAAGTCACGATGGTGGGAAACCAGTTCTCGGTGATGAAGGTGAGCCCGAGGGACTCTGGGGCTGTCTGTGCAGGCTCCCTGTAAACACAGTCTGTGGATCTTTCGAATAAGATCACCCTTGTTACTGACTTTCTTTGTTTCTGTTTTGAGGTTGCTTTCCGAGGGTGTTTGACTTCCATTATAAGTACCAACTTCTTCCAGGCTAAAAATATCTGAGGGTTTCAGGCACTGAGTCATATTCCAACCATGTCTCCATTCAGCCCCGGAGTGAAGGTGCCTGGGTCAGATAAGCAGAGGCACAGCCTAGGACACCCACTCAGAAGGTCCATCCTTATACTGACGAGGGGTGCTTTGGGAAACTGTGACAGTCCCCAGAAGAAGTAGCCTCCTGTTTACAGGGCAGGGAGCGGGGAGGGGCTCGGGGACCTCTGTCAGAGGACTGTCTTCAGGGAACACTGCTACCTACCCTTCCTAGGCCTCCATGATGGAGTCTGCAATGTTCAAATCAAGGCAGCAAGAGAGCCATGTGAGGATCCCATGAGTTCACCTGTGGAAAGTTCTTAAAGTGTATGTGTGTGCATGCACACACATACCCGCACTTGATATAATTTAGACGGAACTATTTTGGAGTTCAATATCATATCCAATAAAGAAAAAAAAAACTATGAGCTCATCACCATCCAGCTGGTGTGGAATGAATGGAATGAATGCCAGTGAGGGTACAGGAGCCACATTGACAGACGTGGAGAAAGCTGACTGCACGTGTCAGGCGAACTCTGACGGGGCAGGGTGAGACACCAAGGTCAGCCTGAGTCAGCTCTGTGCCGGAAATTAGATCTCTCTAGGTCATTAAAGATTCAAAGGGAGATGTCCCCCGGGTCCATCGCAGACAAGAACTGGATGAAGCCTTAAGATTCCCGAGAACATTCTTCCCTCCGGGCCACACACACCCCTGGTCCAAGTCTTATCGGAGATCCACTGCAGGACCACATTTACCAGACTGAAGCTCTGCTGTCTGGGAGGAGGTGGTCCAGGCAAGCGTCCTCTTACAGAAACCCCACTCAGTCCCCAACCCTAAGGAGCTGGAAAGGGACCCAGAACAATGTAGTGGTGAGGCCCACCCTTTCTGTCCTCTCCTACTTTATTCCTCAGACAAAGAAGGAGAAAGACCGGAGAAAGTGATTAAACGGGAGCGTGGAGGTCTATGATACTACTTCGCATATCCTTAATATTTTAAATTTCTCGGACAGAGACAGAACAGCAGCCCTTCTCACTTTAGTTATCTGGCTTTACAAAGGAATGGTGAAACACGGCGGCAAGACGCATGGTTTGTGCCCACATGGAACACTCCCATGTCCACAGGGAGGCGACACAGAGCCCCACAACCCGTCACTAACACATGCCACTCCTGAGATTACACTAGGGCAACATGACCTTCTGGCACAGAGTTCAGAAGGAAGAGCCGGCCGGGCTGCGTCTGGGCTGTGTTTTTTTCCCTAAGTGGCCAGTGCATACTGCCCTGAAGAGCTTTCGAAAATGTGAAGTGTCCCACCCGATACTTTGCTTTATGACGAAGAGTCTTGCTCAGGGTGTATAGCCAGGGGCTCTGGATAGACAAGTCACACCTCCTCACCTACCTTGAGGAAAACAGAGCTGCCACACAGGAGGCTGCCATTGAGGTCCGTAAGCAGCCAAATGTTGGCAGTACGTCAATATCACGATGAATATCTGCTTTCCCTACGACAGGCTTTTCTAGAAGTTGTTCATAAATGTTTGCATAGAAAATACTACTGACTTTGGCCCTGTGAAGAAGCCTGGACAAGGCTGTCCACTTTCTGGCTGTCCACTGTTGTGCACGTTCCTCTGTCTCTGGGCCCAGGGGTCTTCTTGGTTCTCATATAAAACAGTGGTGAATCCAGGAGTCATGCGAGAGATTAAGTCTGAGAGTCGGTAACAGCAGACGCGGACACCTTGGATCATCTGATGGCTGATCTATCAAAGTAAGAATAACTAGGCAGAGCTTTTGTAAATGGCACAAGCACATGAAGAGAGACTGCCTTTCATTGGAGGACAAACAAGGGTTTGGTGACAGTTGGAGCAGGGTGGGGAGGGGGCCATGGAAAAGACATTCCACACTGCCAGGTAGATCCCGAAAGGCAAAAGCAAATTAAGTACGCACAACAGTCATTGTGTCCAGAAACCAGGCTCGGTATAAAAATGCACGCGAATCCTTCCTGTAAATGATCCTTCAGACCCATGCTTGCTGTGAGTGTATAATAAGTGTGCATTATTCCAATGAGTCAGAGATCTGCCCGACACTGTAAGTACAACTAAGATGGCTGGAGGCAGCGTATTTAATCTTTAGAAGTTAATCTTTTTAATGTTGACATTTTCCATCGATACATTTGACCTAAGTTTCAAAGACCCAGGCAGTATACAAGTCTAGAATAGAAAAGGAAATGAGGGGAAAATGACAAATTGAATGTAGTAGAAAGACTTCCTCACATCTGCTACGGCGCTCCCAAGAGCCGCTGTGGAACTCACTTCCGGATCGGCCTCCAGCTTGAGTTTCCAGTGTCACAAGGGGCATAGGGTGGTAATTAAAAAGCAGAGGAAAACTGACCCCGAGGCCTCCAGAAAAATCCATGAAAGCAGATCCAAGAGGAAATGCCAAACCGCCCAGCCCAGCCCAGCCCAGCCCAGCCCAGCCCAGCCACCCTGAATCTTTTCAATGGTAAGAAAAATCAAGGTAGAACACAGAACACAGAGGGGAGAGAGAGCTGACTCCCACGCTGCCCTGTACCCCCAACGTGTGGTACACACACGTGCACACAAGTGTGAAACCACTCAAACTTGCAATGACACCACTCAGGCGTCTCTGGCAAAAAAACAAACAAACAAACAAACAAAACCAACTGAGTTTGAAGCCAACCTGGTCTACACAGTGAGATTCTGTCTCAAAAATGAATGAATGAATGAATGAATGAATGAATGAATGATGGATGGATGGATGAATGAATGAATGAATGAATGAATGAATGAATGGGAGGGAAGAAAAGCAAGAGAAGGGAGGGCAAAGTGAAGAGGAGAGGGAAATAACAAGGGAGAGAGGGAAAGAAAGGATAGCGAGGAGGAAGGAGAGAGGAGGAAGGACAGCAAGGAGGAGTGAGAGAGAGGGGGAAGGAAGGAAGAAGATCAGACCAAGACCCAGAGAGGTCAGCCGCTGACCCAGGAGACAGTTGGAAGCCGGTGGGACACACACACACACACACACCCTCTCCTTTCTTTATCTGCAGCTCCAGGAAGATCTGGAGACAACACGTTCTTCCGAAAACAAAAGGCAAAGCAAAACAAAACCCAAACGCTCATCACGGTCCACACTGTCCCTGACTTTGAGAAACAATCCGTGCAATGCGGTGATGAGTGTTCGCACTCAAGTCCTTCTGTCCTGAGCCACCCACTACAACCACCATTGAACGCCTGGGTACAAGGGCTTCGTAGGTTTCCTGTCCTTTACTGCTGCAGAGAAATGGAGGAGGCAGCTACTGGGGGAAACCCCAGTCTCTCCTGGCTCTGCGAAAGTAAGATCATTTTTCCAATCCAAGTTTTTCGTCGTCCTATATTGTAGATACTCGCTCCTTTCCAAAGCTACATTCCACCACAAAGGGAACTCACTTGGTAGCAAATACAAGGAATGGAAGAAAAAAATCTATTGTAAGATTTAACTGTTGCTGACGACTCACTCCACACCCACCACTCAAGAACCAAGATACCAATTGCTCACTGCAATATATCCAGGACGTGCCGAACTCCAACATAAAACACAAACATTAGTTCTCTCTCTTCCACAGAGTTCTGGCTGATTGTTTTAATTTTTTTTCAATTATGCTATATTAATTGCCTTTATCCCCTAAAGAATCAATACTTACATTCTTTTAAACACTTTAGCAACAGTTGTGCAGGCTAAATCATTAAAGGTAAATCTGTAATGCTTGGGCCTCCTGTGGAATCAGTAGCTTGGGGTGATTTTGGAATCAATATGCATCCTCAGCTTATAGAGAGAATACAGACTGTGGTTTGAGTGATATGAAAAACATGAAAAATTCATAAATCCATGCCACGAAGCACATTTCCCTGAGGTTATTACGTCTTCTATTTTAAAAACTCGAGTATCAAAGTCTTTGTTACTGGATTTCCACCCTGACTGATTGTTAAAGTGACATTTTATCCAACCAGAACTCTAAATGCATCAACATTTTTAACTAAACCGGACACCATAATGCCAGTGACCCCAGCACTCAGGAGGCTGAGGCAAGGGGATTGGGAGTTCAAGGCCAGCTTTGGCTACATATTATTTTAAGTCAGTAATCTCAGAAGCTAAGAATAACAAGAATGTTTGAAACTCTAAAGAGGGCAGCTCGTGTCAGTTAATGAAATACAATCACAGACGTCTACTCCCCTGTTAAACATGGACAACTTCCCACCACCAACACTATGGGAATGTTTGTCTTTCGTACTCTATTTCCTTCTAGCATATTGTAAGCACATAAAAAAAAGTTCCCAAGCACTATAAATAAGTCAAACCAAGGCTAGACAACTTCCCTTTATAAACTTTATAAATACGGCAAAGAAACAGTGATGGTTATGAACAACAGCAAAAACAAAAAGGGTTCCAGAGACTATTTTCCTCACACGGTCTTGGCATAAAATAATGTGCACGGGATTTTAACCCCTGTGGAGATCTCAAAGGTTACTCTAAGCTCATTCCGTACTAACTCGTTTGCCTCTCGCCCTGACTCCAGAAGGCAAGAATCGGGGCTAGAGTGTTTGACACAGGCGTAAACAGAGTTGAAGTGATCTGCAACTACTCACGCACCACACCTGGCAGACCAGGCACGAGGCGCCCTGGACACTGCTTTGGGAGTCCATGGCCTCCCCCACAGGCTTTGGTAAGGGTTACCACTCCAAACTGTATTTGGTGCCCGTTATGCGGATGCTAGCTGCGCACAAGGTAACTACCACGATGCCCGTTAATATTGATCATGTCGGAACCACGGTCTCACTGATTACTCCCCATGATAAGAGAGTTTCCAAATCATTTCCATTTCCACAATTCTGCTTTACTTCCATGAGACCCACTAACCTTCAACACGCTTCGTGAAGTTTTGTCCCTTTCAAGCCGCGTATCGTTTTAATATCTGGCCACATTAATGGCATCGTGCAACATATGGTCCCTGATCAAAACACACGTCGGGCAGCTGTGAAAGCAACTCACTGCAACTCTCTGAAGCCGCAATAACTTATGACCTGGCAGAGGATAATAATACCTCACGGAAGAACATTTGCACATCTCCTGAGCGTTCATATTATTACAACGAACTGCTTCTCATTACAATCACGCCATTGCAACGGAGAGAGAAGGGGGAAAAAAATATCAGCTAGAAGACTGAAAGAGCAAATCGCAGCAAATTGCCAGCAACACCCTGAGATCTCTCTCCAAGCTCAGCAGCAGCAGAAGAGCTAGCTGCTTGGTGGCCTTGAAGACACAGCTGCTACACTCTGAACCACAGAAGCCAGACGCTGGATGTTCCAGATGGTGTCTGTTGGGCTCCTAGAGAAGCAGGCAACCTGAGACCTCATCCAAGAGCCCGTTGTGATGGTGACAGGTTCGAGTGCCAACCAGAAATTCCTGCACCCGGGTGGCTCTCTCCTTCAACATATGTCCCTGTGTCTCCACTTGGAAACAGTCACCTAGCTTGACGGCTCTACACTGGAAAGGGGAGGAACTGATCAGCCTACGACTGAAATTCACAAGGGACACAGAAAAGCAGAAGCCAGTCGGGGAATCGTAGAGTGAAGCTGGAACTGCCAGGCCCCTCCAAAAGCAGCAACTGCTCCCATAAATTAAAGGATCGCTGCCTCCCGAGCGTGGTGTGTGGTGTGTGGTGTGTGTGGGAGGAACTTTCTGTGCTGGATCTTACAAAGCAAGCCTAGGCTCTGTTGAAGCCACCCAGTGCTGCAGGGAGCTCAGCCCCAAATGGAACAGGAAGTCAACCAGCTCTGGGGGACCTGCTTGCCATTCCTACCCTCTCTCAGCTCACAGACAGGAAACAGTTCAGAGGAGAAGGCCACCTTGTGTCCTTCCTCTCCATCTACAGGAGACAATTATTTTTCTTCTGGTGGTAAACTCCATATTTGAGAGAAATTACCTTAGAGCCACTATAAACTCTAAATTCACACTGTCTGCAAACACACAGCTCATGTTAAATGAGCCTTGTAACCACGATACCATCGGGGTATTTATTTCTTAAATGAGATTTTTATTTATTTTTGAAAATTATTTTGTACCAGATTTCTTGCTGGGTGGGCCAAGGCATGAGTGTCTTAGTGCACTAAAGAAAATTACAGACTGCCATGCAAACGAGGCTCAAATAAGAGTCCTTTACTCAAACTGGTGACTGAGTTCAGACACTAAGTCACAAAGAACTCTCACCTCAAAGCATTTTTACAGCAGATCATTCCCCAGCAAGGGAGACAGACCCCTTTGATCTGTTGAACATTTTACAAGCGTCGTTTCTCAGAAGAAAGGAGAAACCTTATTTGTCTGGAAGGGAGGTGTAGGTCAGAGTAACCTGACTTCGAAAGCCTGGGCTTTGCTGTAAGACACCTGCCAGCCTTTGCTATATAAGGAAAAACAACAAAAATGTAAATAAAGGCATAAATTTTTCAGCATTTCCTTCACAACCACTCAATCAAACTTCCCAACAAATCATGTCCTTCTCCATAAAAGGACAGATGCCTGCAATAATAACCCACTTCCTCCCTCCAAACTAGAATTTATCAGCTTGCCTGGGGCCCAAGCACCAGAGTAGGGCCCAGAAAAATCCAAGTAATACATTATATTAAAAAAAAAAAACCCCAACAAGCCATAAAGACACTCTGGGCCTATAGGACTAAGATCAGACAAGGGTATTAAATAATACTGAGCCCAAGTGATAGCATCCTAGATATAAACAGGTTTAAAGCTATTTGATAGTAAATGAATTCAGGGCCTATGAGGGGTTGTGACAGATTACTGCACTTGTTACCACACCTGACAACCTGAACTCAATCCACAAGACCCACATGTTGGGTCCCACAAGTTATCCTCTAATCTCTACACTAAGTTGTATCTACCACCCCCCCACACACACACACAACACACACACACACACACACACACACACACACACATACACACACACACACACACACAACACACACACACACACAACACACACACACACACACACACACATACACACACACACACACATACACACACAACACACACACACACACACAACACACACACACATACACACACACACACACATACACACACAACACACACACACAACACACACACACACACATACACACAACACACACACACACATACACACACAACACACACACACAACACACAACACACACACACACACACACACAACACACACACACACACACACACACACACACACACACACACACACACTAAATGAAATAACTATATATGTTAATAGAAGTAATTTAAGTCATGCTCATCGATTGGCCACTGTCATTGTTAACTCCACGTTCTCAGCACTAAAAACAATGCCTGAGCGTGCCCGAGAGGAGCAGGGTGGTCACGGTAGAGAAGAATAGACTGTGCATATACACGAAGGAAAAAGACGCGGCTTCTCTTAGTACCCTCTGAGCTTCCTAACATGAAAGGGGAGGCACACATACACGAGTGTGTGTGTGTGTGTGTGTGTGTGTGTGTGTGTGTGTGTGTGTGTGTGTGAGCATTTCATGTCTTTAGGACACCGGAGGTTTGCTGACATACAAAGCGTTTCACGTACAGTGGTTCAGTAAATGGTTCTATTAGCTAACTGTGATCTGACTCCTGGGTGTGGGCCCTTGGCTCTCCATCTCCCACTGTACTTTTTATCCACATACAGAGACAAGCTGCTAAATCAATGCCTTGCAGTAGGCTTTGCTCCTGGGTTTGTATTTTTCCCACCCCCCGAATTAGAAAACTTCTCAAAACAGCACTTTATGTGGCAATTCTCGGTTAAGCTTTTGTTGGCCTCAGACATATATCCTAGAAGTTAAACCAAAACAGAAAACCCCACACACAATCTATCTTCCCACCCCATAGGACAGGCTCACCACTCACACTGCACCCTGGTGTCCAGAGACCCACACAATCATGACACAGCATTCACAGTGCAGAACTATGCTAGGCTCCTTTCGTTGCCGTGATAAAACATTCTGACCAAAACCAGCTTGGGGAGAAGAATCGGCTTATTGGGCTTACACATCAAGTCAGGGGAAGAACTTAGAGCAGGCCACGTGTGAACTCTGGTAGGGAGAGGTCCCACTCACACTTGCCCAGGTCCTCCTACATCAACTAATAGTTAAGACAATTCCCTGTGCGCATGCCCACAGGCCAAAGTGATCAGTTCCTCAGTGAATCTTCCTTCTTGGGTTGACTCTAGGCCGTATCAAGCTGGCAGTTAAAGCCAGGGAGGATGAGAGCTAACAGTAAGGATGCAGGAGTCTGACACAGTGGAAAAACACAGGCGTCCGTTTCCTTGGTCTTGACGTTCAGTTACAGACTCTGTCGGTCCCAGCGACAAATCTGGAATGTTACTTTTAGGGTAAGGAACAGCATGCGAAGGAGCTGTGGTTTAATGTCCTGTGTGCAGAGCCAGAGATCTTAAGAGGCAGGATGCCATCACCCCTCCAAACTCAATGGCTTTACCCAATCACATCTGACAAAAAGTATAAGCAGAGTTTTCTAAACCAATTTTAATAATAGATTTACACTCAAATATACGACACATCACACACAGCCTTCTTCCTTCCCCAGGAGGGAAAATGATCTTTCCATACAGTCATGCTGACCAGGTAAGAATGTGGCCTACTTCTAGAACACAGTGTCCTGGGTGGAAAAAAAAAAAAAACGAGTGTAATCTACAGAAGTGTGTTACCTAACTCTCACCCAGTTCTCACGTGGGGATCTACAGATGACTGCATGCATCCTTCCAGACCCAGAGCCAAGCTGGGAGCCAAGCTGGTCCAAGCAGGGAGGGACCTCTGCTGTGGCACTAAGTGCTCACCAGGATCCTGCTCTCAAAGCCTGGCAAGGCAGAGCACAGGTCTAAGTGACCCAGCCCAGGTCCAGCCTGCCCTCCCACAGGTGCTAACTTTGAGCATGGGCACAGACACTGTGGTAGACATAAAGTGACAGTAGTGTCTTCCTTACCCAGTAAATAGTAGGTGGATGGCGGATAAGAGGTTTGGTTCAGTTTTCACAGTGGGACTTGCTTCACTGATGTTCAGGAACAGGCACTAAATAATTGTTTAGGAATCTTCAAGCCAGTTATTAAAGCCAGCTATCACTAAAGATCAAGTTAGATAAGCTTAAACAAAGTATGTTATGAGCAGTTTTCCTGCCAGCCCGGTCCCACTGCCATGTCAGCCTCAAATAACACGCAGAGACGCTGTATTAGATATAAAGCTCTTGGCCTGTTACTAGCATTTCTTATTGGCTAGCTCTGTCTTAAACATTAACCCACTTCTATCAATCTAAGTGTTTCCATGTGGTCTTATCTTACTGGAGAGAGGGTGGGGACCTCTTCTCTCTCAAGTCCCTACATCTTGAATCCCCTCCACTACATCTCCCAGAATCCCCCTTGTCTCCTAGTCCCGCCTGTCTTGCCTTCCTATTTGCTAACAGTGCTTTATTCATTAACCAATAAGAGAAACATATTTACAGAATGACATCCCCCATCAAAAATACATTAAAAGAAGTGCTGAGTATCAACTCTGGGCATTTTCCTAGTTAGACTACATAGCAAACTTGGCTCTTGAGATTTTGCTGGTGTCATCTGTCCAGAGTGGCGAATCGGTGCAGAGTGGCAGGCACGGATTACTCCGTGGCCAGTGATGTCACAGCCTGGGATCATATGAGGTAAGAACGGCGTGCCACGCTCCCTCGTGGGTTTCACGCTTTCTGCTCTTGTATCTTTCATCTCTCCTCTGTATAGTTCATCAGCACACATATGGGCCTGCACCCCACACGTGAAATTTAAAATAAATAAATTTAAAATAAAATAAATTTAAAATAAAAATGCAAAGGAAAGCCCTCACATTCTTCTATTTAGCATCTCCCCTCCCCCATTACGCCATTGACAGTTCTACTGGAAACTTTTTTTTTCTTATGGTTGATCCCAATCCATTCTTATGGTCCACTTAGTGTCCTTAATCTCACAAACATTTAAATAATTATTAGCCAAAGACCGCATCAACAACTTGGAGTCAACTGCCAGCAACACAGAGAAAGTGTCCACCCTCAAAACTAATGTCCCAGCCCATCATGAAAAGTCCCCAACCTATACAGTCGAGTCCCTTGGGGAAGGAAGGCCGTCCCAAAGAGTTGTCTGGGTACTTCAGCTCTGCAGACACCATGGCTGCAGCTCCCGGAAATGCACGACGAAAGAAAGAAATATGGTGGAGGACTCAGCCCAGTACCTACCTCATCAGGGACCACACTGCTCCTGGGGACACAGGGAATCCTCTGCTCTTGGGCTCTGGTGGCAGTGCTGGATGGCAGCCTCCCCAAGTGTCTTTGTGTGGGAAGCGTGGCTTCCTGCTCTCACGGTGGGGGTGTCCATGCTGAGAGAAGGGCTGGGGGTTCCCTGGCTGCTGTGAGCTGTGCTGACAGATCACCCCATTGCTCCTAATGGTTCACAGAATTGAGGACAAAACAACTCAGACAAAATGACAACGAAGCAGCCACCCTTGCTTTCCCAGCTGAGAATCCCAGAAGGATGCGTGGTTTTTTCCCCCAAGTCTCCAAGCCCCTCCTCCCCCCCCCCCCCGTTTCTGCTATTTGCAACCATCTACTTTCAAAAGCATAATTACTGGCACATAGTCTCTGTGCATGAGGCTAGGTTTTATAAGGATATTTGCATGTAAATATATGAGGCTCTTTAACTATACCTCCCCAATACTCTCTGACCTTCCCTTCCCTCTCAATTCACTTCCCTTCATTCCCAAGATATCCCAAGTGAATTTCACACACACACACACACACACACACACACACACACACACACACACACACCAATATAACCCACAAATGGGAGGAAAATACATGATAATTGTCTTTCTGATTTAACCATGTATGATGACCTCCAGATACACCCATTTTCCTACAAATGATTATCATTTCTTTCTTCTCTATGGCTGAATTCCGTTGTATATGAACACTACACTGACTTTATAGAGTCCTCTGTTGATAAATGCCTAGGTCGATTCTGTACCCCGCTGTTGTTAACTAGTGTTGCAATGAAGGTCCCTGTGCATGTCTCTGCGGTGTGGCGATTTGGAGTCTGCCTGGTCCTGGTAAACATACCAGACACTCTACATCTGGGTCATATGATAGACAGGTTTTTTTTTTTGTCACTTGCTTGTTCGTCATGACCTCCATACGTGATCCCACAGTGGCTGGGTTAGTTTGCAATATCACCAGTAGTGTGTAAGTATTTTCCGGTCTCCACAAGCTCATCAACATTTGTCATTTGTTTTGTAAATGACTCACGTAAAGCTGATTAGGAAAGAAAATTCTGCATGCTTGCACTTCTGATATTCTCCCAGTCACTCTCAGCATCACAATCCACACACGAAAACAAATGCACCTTTACAGTTTAAGAGGAAGATGGCGTGCTCTGTAAGCTTCCTCTTTAACTGGAAAAATCACGTGACTGTGGGCGAGTGCCTGAATACCCAAGGCTGGCTCCTGATGCTCTTAGGTTACACAGCTAGAGCAAGCAGACAGGCTTCAAGTTCACGGGAGCTCACTCAGACTAGCAGCCACCAGAACTTGGGGACTCAAGATAAGCTGCTCACGTTTTTCATTCATGATATGATCTTCTTTGTGAATTAGGATCCCCTCGGCGGGACACAACCCAAATAAACCAGGAGTGCAGACTGGCAGTCAATGCAGCTTCCTTCCTCTTCAAATGTGACCGTTTGAGAGACCATGAACCAAAACCAAAACCAAAACAAAACAGCAACAACAACAAAAACCCTTTGTCAAGTTTATCATAACAAGGAAAGAAACAAATGCAACAAACGCAGGTTGGAAATGACTTACGTGTCCTGCTTGTGGGAGGGGGAGCAGAGGTCATAAACCAAGCACACTCCAAACACGGTGACCCCTGTCTCCTTCACCAGCATGGCACAGGTCCCCAGAAACAGACTGAGCAGCAGGAAGAAGGGAGAAGCTGTGGGGGGGAAGCAGTGCTCTGTGCAGCCCTGGTCCAGACTCCTGCAAAGCAAGTTGGGCATTTCCTTATCAACACGTGGGCTGCTATGAAACAGCACCTTTCAGAGGTGTATCTCATGTAGGACAAGTCAGTGAGCAAAGATTTCTCCAAGAGCATCCGCCATGCAACTGTTTAAAGCTGTTGAGATGGTGGGGCTGAAGAGAGGGCTCAGTTGACTGAGAGCTCTTGCAGCTCTGCCAGACCACCGGAGTCTAGATCACACCAGGCAGCTCAGAACCCCCTGTCAGGTCCAGGAAAGCGTATGCCTTCTTTGGGCCTCCTTGAGAAAACACATGCGTGCGCACACACACACACACACACACACACACACACACACACACACACACACACACACACACACACTCACACACACACACACACACACACACACACTCACTCACACACACACACACACACACACACACACACACACACACACACACACACTTTAAAAGGAATATTTAAATATGTTGTTTAAACGGAAAAGAGTCCAAAAGATATCAACTTAGAACTGAATTACGATATGCAAATTATGATGCAGTACGGTTTGTAATGAATGAACACTAAAAAAAGTCATTTAAAACACTACCATAAGGATAGGTTTAGTAGATAGGAAGATGTTTAAGTGAATATGTTTCAAGCAAATAACACACTTTACTAACAAATATGCATGGATTGAGAAGCCAAATTCCCGGGAACAAACCACAGATGTACAGTTAGCAAACCACAGAAATGGCAGAATTAGCATGGTAGTGAGGACTGTGTAGGTGACAGATGTCAAGTGTTCATCCCCAGGACTAGATCAAAGTGTTTTTACACGAGTATATGTTCTCAACAGGAGAGATGTAGGTAAGTGGCATTTCTCTGTGATGGGAAAACAGGCTTTAAACAGTTTTCTTTTTCTTTTGACTACTTTGATTATCTGAATTTATTTTCGATGTACATGAATTGGATAATTTTTAAAATTAATTGTGTGTGTATGTGTGTGTGTGCACGCAAACACAAGTGAATGCAGTTGCCTGTGGAGGCCACAAGAGGACATAGATCCCAGAAGCAGAAGTTACAGGCAGTCAGAAGCCACCCAGTTTGGATGTTGGGGACCATCTGGGTCCTCTGCCATCTCCCAAGTCCTGTAATCTTTAATTTTGATCACAATTTCCTACAGGAATTTTCACGATGTTCTCAGTGTTATTTCCCCGTGTTAAATAACACCAGCCCTAGGGAGCACCACTATTGCCTCATATAGTCACTACGTCCTCTCCTTTGAAGTGAGGGCCAGTGCCCTGTCCATATGTGACAGCTCCTAAGTGTTGCTCCTTGGAATAATTAGATAAAATTACATGCAAAATCGATGGCAAACTTGCATTCTCCGTGGAGCTGATCCAGAACTTAAATTTCCAAAGGTGAGCAGGGCATACGCAATCAATCACCTGCGATGATCTGGCTCACACACACACAGGCAGGGGCACACTGCCAAGCTTGTTGCCTCCTTAGACACATCCACCAAACAGAAAATTCTAAGTTCAATCAATAGATCGATTCCAGCCCAATACCAGAGCAAAGGGAAAACATTAAGGCTGACCTTAAGTTTTAAGATTTCCTAACAGTGTCTGCATGAGTAGGCAAGCAGTAGGCAGCGCCAAAGCTTGGGCCGGAGGTGAACACTACCTGGTCTGGCTCCACGTTCTTCCTCCTGAGGCTTCCCGCATCTCACTGCAGACCCAGGGCC
This sequence comes from Cricetiscus sungorus, assembly GCA_030556225.1. Taxonomy (NCBI): domain Eukaryota; kingdom Metazoa; phylum Chordata; class Mammalia; order Rodentia; family Cricetidae; genus Cricetiscus; species Cricetiscus sungorus. The sequence continues at coordinate 52,581,942 of JANBXA010000735.1, forward strand.
CCAACTGGACTGTCCCTGCATCCTCTGCCACCCTGGGATTCCCCTGCCAGCTGTACGTGAGGTCTGTCCTGCGTACTGTAGGACATCTGCCCAGGGCCACTTTTACTCTGTCTACTAGACACCAGTGTCACTTCTCCAGTGTGACAGCTGAGATGGTGATGTCACAAGGGCCACTGTGACAGCTGAGATGGTGATGTCACAATGGCCACTGTGACAGCTGAGATGGTGATGTCACAATGGCCACTGTGACAGCTGAGATAGTGATGTCACAAGGTCTCAGTGTTACAGCTGAGATGGTGATGTCACAAGGGCTCAGTGTGACAGCTGAGGTGGTGATGTCACAATGGCCACTGTGACAGCTGAGGTGGTGACGTCACAAGGCCCCTGGCCTAATGAGTGCTTTAATACATTAATGGATTCAAAGTCTGCATAGAGAGGACTAGAAGGTGGAGTTGCTGAGGAAGGTCAGGCTTGCTTGGAGGAAGTGGGCACTGACAGCGTTTCCTTGGAGGAGGTGATCTCATGCTCTGGACCCGTTACCGCTTCCCTCTATATCCGTCTGCCATGAGGTTATATAGTCACTGACACGTGCTCTTGCATTCTGTCTAGATACATGGACCAGTCACCCATGACTAAAACTTTGAGCCAAAATAAATTATTCTTCCTTTAGGCTGTTCTCTCAGACATTTGGGCCACAGGTGTGCAAAAGCAACTACTATCCTAGAGGAAGAAGGGAAATTATTGCTAATTCAATGCCACAGGCTTAGGACGATATTCTTAAAAGTGAGTCACTGGGCTTTGTCAGTCACAGGTCATGAAACTGATCCAAAGGCCGAGTTTACCTATCCCTAGCCAGCATCTGACTATGAAGTCAGTTGGCATAGCTGATCCGACATCTTTAGGGAGACACCCTGAGTGCTCTGTCCAAACTCACATTTTCCTAACTGGTTATTCTCTACATGCAGATATGCCACACGTCAGTTAAAAATGCCTTCACTTTGGGGATAAAGGCACAATGTAATAGAAAGAGGTTTCGTGTGTTTTGTCAAAAAGATTCTAAAGTGCAAAACCGTAGTTAGGAAACAACGCTTTCCAGTCACTCTCATTATTTAACTGTGAGTGGCTGTTGTAAGAATAATAGAAAGGCGTAAAACGGGAACAAAATGGAGATAAATTAAACAAACCAAAGGCAAACGGAACAGGGCACAGCTATTTTTGTTCACAGTTAAAGTTCTATTCTCATCCAGGATCAACAAGCAAAAGAATCAAGAGTTCGGATCCCCAGCATGGGACGGTGGTCTTTTAAAACTGATAGGAGGGATGGAAGGTGTCTCGGTGGGCAAAGTGCCTGCGGCACAAGCATGAGACATGAGTTTGACCCCTAGCATACATTTAATGGTGACAAAAAAAGGGGGCATAGCCACCATGTCTGTAATTGTAGCTCTGGGGGAGTAGAGATAGGCAGATTTCCACCAGGCTCTGCGAGAGGCCCTGCCTCAAAAGATAAGGTTGAGGAAAACAATCAACATTGACCTCCTGTCTCCATGTGAACATGTACATGCATGTATAAGCACTATATGCCCACACACACTCTCCATGTGAACATGTACGTGCATGTATAAGCACTACACACACACACATACACACATATACACACACACACACACACACACCACAGCGAATACTTCATAATGGGGTTAGAAAATAACAGGTCAGCATTGGGTAAAAAGAGGGTTTCTCTCCCTGATACCCACTGAGCGTGTTACAGCCCACAGCCTCTCTCTGGTTAAACAGGGAGGGGTTTAGTGTATATGTGGCGGTATGTGAAGGAAATCACGGAACGGTTTGCTTAGCGCCACTCACCTATGGTAGGAAAGAAAGGCCAGCAGGAATAGGAGACATGCTAACACATCAGCTCTGCCCACGATGCCAGCCACCTAGAAAGTATAACACAAAGAAAAAAAAACAAATGTAAAACTTGGAAAAGTTATTGTCACAGTATCTTGTGGAAATGCATCTGACTCTAGACATATGGACAGCACAGCAGAAAGCGTAGTATTTACAGATGGCAACCTACGGACCAAACCTCCAATCACCTCTGATTATTACATATGCTCCACGGTACATTTAGAGAAAGAGGAGAAACAGAGCTACAGAATTCTCATACTTATCCTTATTTCTAGGTTATCTTCCACAGAGGACCAATTCTCAGCATAAAGCTCTATTTAACAAGTTACTGGATTATTAAAACACACTTTAAGGGTTGCAGGCATAGCTCAGAGGTAGAGTGCTCGGCTAGACAGTGCAATGCCCTAGATGTGAGTCTCAATGAACCCTATCACCAAACATGAGTGTCAGGCATTGTGCTCACTGCTGGAGAGCGAGGTAGTGATGGGCCACAGAGAATTTACAGAGTGGAGGGAAAACAAAGCAGAGAAATCCATACGTTTAACAATGAAGGGAGACTCCTGATTGCTGGAGAGCATATGCTTGTGTGTGTGTGTGCACACAGATGAGTGTCTGTGTGGTTTCATAGGTCTGTCAACGCCCCGTAATGCACTGCCCCAGCTCAGACAGACACTGGCTCCCCGGAAAAGAGTCTGATTCTAGGTGATTCTAGGGCTGAGGCCTGGGGAAACTCAAGAGCAGCAAGGGTCGTGGTCTCACGCCAGAGTACAAAAGCACTTGGAATGTTATCAAAAGGGAAAAGAGTCCAAAGCAAGGAGGCTCCTGCTGCGCAAGCCTCAGAAAACTTGATCTAAATAAGGAGCACAATACACAGAAACCCACAATCCACACGGATGACACGCACATGGGTGCATAAACACATGCCACGAATAAGAGAATGAACACGGGAAGACTCTGATGGTTAAAAAAAGCCATCGTTGTGTGTGGATAGAACGCCAAGCTGGAAAATAACCATTGGCTTGTAGAAGAGTAAAGGCTGGGTAGAGCAAGAAGCCAGAAATAGCAATCGAGCTAGGAGGGTAACTCAATAGTAAAGCACTGGTCCGGCAAGCCCAAGGCCGTGGGTTCAATCCTCAGCACCACTAAAATGAGCACAAACAAGAGGGACTCTGGGACAAGTAAGCTATCTGAGATGCAAGGTATCTACATGACTCCAAACGTTTCCTAACCAACTTAATTGTTAGAAAAACGAAAGAATGAAGGCACTATGGAGACAACATATATTAAGACAGCACACCACATCCACCAAGAAATCAAAACGAAAACTATCTTCAAAGATAAGACAAAGACGCAATGCAGGCCTATTCCAGCCAAGGATATATACACCTAATCACATGCATGAGAAAAAAAAAATCAGATAAATTCAAGAAGAGACACATCTATAAGGAGGAGGATATAAATGTCATTAAACATAAAAACATACTTTAAATTATAGCATATTAGTCTGCCTTAAGATATTATTACATTTATATTTTACTGTATTGTACATTGTATTTTCATTTATCATGATCCCTAATCATGCTACTACTATTTATAATAATATAAAATCATAAACTTACAGGTCTAGTGAAAATATATGTGTATTATATACTGAAAATGATATTAAATTTTATACATTTAAAATGTATATTATTTATTTAAACACAATATATATTATTTTTATTTTCAGGGTATACATTTTAACATACTATGCCTTTAGGAAGTATTATGCACTATATAGTATACACTTATATAACATTGGCAAGTTGCACTCTAGTAACACTAAAAACATTTTATGCTACATGCATTTTGATATAAACTCTAAATCATACTAGAATTTATATATTATATGATAGAAAGACAGTGTTCGGGACTAATAGAGATGAGACCAAAGCCGTGAATAATTCTCTCCATGTTAGGAAATACACAACTGAATTATTGATGTGTGAAGGAGCATGAATTATGCAGCCCTCTGTAACTGCTTCAGAAAACAAAATATTTTTATAGAGAGGGAGGGAGAGAGGAATGACAACACAAAACCAGAAAAGGTTGAAAAATCCGTGAGTCTTGATAAAGGACGTGGAGCAGGAAACTGGAAGTTTCTTTAAAAGTATTGTCTGAGAAGCTGGAATGGGCATTGCCGGGGCGATGAGGGATGCTTTCCAAACCCTAACATTACTGAGCTCCGCAAGATGTGAGCATGTTTCACTTTGCCTTTTTTTAAATACAAGATATAAGATTGTAAAGGGTAAACAGGAACATGGTTTTTTTGTTTTGGTTTTTTTTTAAGTATTTTCCGTTCTAGTTTGCCGTGACAAAGTGCCACGGCCGGAGGAAACCTGAGGAGGGAGGCTTGATTTCACCTCACAGCAGAACTCAAGGAGGAACCAGGAGGCAGGAACTGAAAGAGAGGGCACAGGAAGGCACTGCTCTCTGGCTTGTTCTCCAAGACTTGTTCTTACACATATCTGTTTGTTAAACTGCCCTCGACCATTTGCCCAAGGAGGGCACTGCACCCACCGTGCTGGGTGGGCCCTTCCACGTCAAACATCAGTCAAGAAAACCGCTTGCCTTCACACCAGACTTAGGGGGCATTTTGTGCATGGAGGTTCCAGATGACTCCGGCTTGTATCAAGTTGACAAAAACAAAAAGTAAACAACACAACATCCTATGGCCAGGTGCTGTTCACATGCGACATGAGCAAAGCTGACCTCTCAGGCACAGCAAACATTGTCACCCACGTCAGAGAAGACTCAAGGCCCGCGTGCGCTGTAGATTCAGCCAGCATGAAGAGAAAATAATGTTCATAGCATGCTATGTTATGAGCACGCCTTATAGTCACGCGAGAGGCCATGGCATTGGTATGGAAGAGCCCCTGACTTCTGAAACCCAACTGAGACCCCAGTTTGTTAACACCCGGCAGCTGTCGCCAATGACAATGAGGTGACAAGGAAAGGTGCATCATGGCGTATGCTTTGGAGAAAGCAGAAACTCTTAACTCCAGCAGAGCATTTCCTGTGTGGCTTATAGAAACTATCTTTTCACTTGAAAACTTACCTATGTGGTATCTTTATTTAACCTTATTGGGTATGTCTATCAACTAAAAAAAAAAAAAAAAAAACTAAGATCTATGTGTATACGTATGAACTCACAGCAAATCTCAAATCCACCCTATTCCACGGGAAACCTGGACACAGACCAAGCGCCAAAGGGCGGCACAGAGCTGAAAGCTGTGATCTATCATGGAGGATTGGACAACACAGTGTCCATTAATTGGCTGATCTATATGGAGCTTGAGAGCCACATCAGAGACCCTGCATGTCTGCGGGGAGGCAGGTCACAGCTGGAGCTCAGATGGACTCAGTGGCCACTGCTGTCTTGGAGCATTTAACTCTACATGAACGCAAGGTTAAGAAGACAGCCCCACCTAGCCTGCCATGTCATCCGGGGCAAAGCCTAGAGAGATGCTCGCCTCAGAACAAATTATACGGCCAACTGTAACACAAGTCCTAAGAGGTCTTAATAATAAAAAGCCCAGAGTCAGATGTAGGAGGGTAAATGCTGAGAGATCAGAGAGATGAAGCAGCCACACCTTACCTGCTCAACTTTCCAGCTGAAAAGAGACTGAGCTCCCCATGTCCTCCCACCTTCTCACTTCCTCTCTCTGCCGGGCCATCTCACTTCCTGTCTGTCTGTACAGACCTGCAGACCTCTATGGTTAGCTAGTGGCTAGCTCAACCCTCTGATCTTCAGGCAAGCTTTATTTGTACAAACAAGATATCACCACAGCCAACAGCAAGGCTCACAAGTCAATTCTGAATACAGCAAGTTAGAGTAAAGCAATCACAAGCTACGGAAACATAGCCAGTACCTGCAAAGTACCTTGAAGCCCTGCTCCTCACTCTGAGCCAATCTGGAAAGAGCAGAAGACTATCCCACTCGAATGCACCAAGACATAAAGAATATACTAGCTGGGCATGCTGACTGGTGCCTGTCATTTCAACACTGGAAGGCTGAGGCAGGAAGATCATGAGTTCAAGACCAGCCTGGGCTACATAGTAAGACCTCACCTCAACAATAACATCATTATGTAGAATCCTGTTAGCAAAAGTTCCCAGATGGTGTGACAGCATTAGCGCTGATGCTAATGGACTCCTCGGGAGGCTAAACCACAACGCACACATTAAATGCCTACTGTGTACCCTCCTCTTGGAGGGTGGGAGACCCTGTCTTGGAGGGTGGGAGACCCTGTGGTGGTTGTGGGAGGATGGGCAGAAGTGACAGTGCACGTGCTGTCAATGGAGAGAACGCTGAGGACAACAAACACCAGAGATAGAAGGTTAAGGTGGAGTTGTTTCGGCAATGGCGGCTGACCCTGCTGGTGGCCAGACATAGAAGGGCATCAAGGCAGCCCACGGTGGGCAGAAATATATGCACATTTCTCAGCCACCTGCAGGCCTTCACCACCAGGGGCTGTTATGTTAAAACTCTGTTAGCACACTGGAGAGTGCTAGCAAATATGACTGGACAGAATTTAAAACAGACGAGTCTCTCATATCCCAAATGCTTGGCACCAGAAATGTCTCAGATCAGAATATCTTCATGCGTGTACAAGCAATGAGATGTCTTGGGGATGGGACCTAAGACTAAACACAAAATTCTCCCGTATTTCTTTCCATTTTATACACACGGTCTGAGGGTGAACTGACGCAGCGTTTTTTTTAGCATTGCCGTGTTTCGGCTGTGACCTGTCACATAAGGTCAGGTGAGGGATTTCCCACTTGCAGCGTGTCAACATTCGAAAGGTGTCAGGCTTTGGAGAGTTTGGAATTTGAGAATTTTAGGTTAGGGGTGTCTGAGCTGCAATGGATGTGTGGACCTGTTAGCCAGGATAACAAAATCACAGGTGGGAAATGAAACGCCCATTGGAACTTCATTTGCCTCCAGGTTGTAATGTGTTATTTTAGGAATGCTATCGACAGGATTTGCATCGAGTAGACTCTGTACAGAGTCACAATTATTTATCTTATCTGCAAGAAAGATCCCCGTTTGCATCCGACAGGGCCAGGAACATGAGTGAAACATGTGAAGACAGCCAGCAGCCAGACCAACTGATTAGATCAGAGCCAATTCCCTCCTGAGGCCTCCTGTTCTAAGTCTAGAAATGTTGGCTTTGATCTTCAGATACTTTGTGCCTGGTTTTGCTTTCACTTCTGCAAAACAGTGATCTCTAGGATGACCAAATTTAAAATTTTCTAATTTTCCTGTTTTTTGCTTTGTATTGTTTTCCATGACAGAGAATTTAGAAAAAAAATAAATAAACTTTCTAAGAAATACAACCTTGGGAAACCTGCCCAAGAATCTCCAGGGCTTAAATGAGGCAGTCTGGCCCTCTTTATGCCCTGCCCTGCAGGACACTACCCTACTGTTACCATATGCGTGCATTCAGTTGCTTACTGAAAGCCAGATTAACCAATGTGTTCCCTGCATGCTTAAAGGAGAACTAACTCTTTTCTCTCCTGTTTCTCTTACATCGTTTAGAATTGTGCGTCTAGTCTCCCCCGGCTTTCTGCGAGCTTGTGTACAAACTAGGGGAGGCACCCTGTGCCCCATCCCTACGATTTCCTGGTACCTACAAGCCTAGCTTGTAGCTAGGCTATTTGCTAACTGCCTCACTTATAAAGCAAGCCATATCAGCATGCTGACACACGCTCATAACGACGCATCTAAACCAAATTCCACACCCAAATTTAAATTCCCCATCCTTCCTGGAATAACATAACATATGGTCCCATTTTCAGTCATATATATATATATATATATATGTAACAAAAGATGAGTGATTTCCCAGGATTCCCATGTCTTACTGTGCATGTTTAATAATTTATCACTAAGTGTCTATGAAGTGCATTGCTTCTTCTTCTGTCTCTATGTCCTCCTCCCTAGAAACTTGAGCTTCAATCTATAATTGAATAGCACACTCCATTTTGCTTTATAGTGTAAATGGTGTGCTGGGTCAGACCTGCTCACCTCTTGTCCTCACAGATCTTTCATCTTGCAAAAGCAAGCATCGCATCCTCCCTGCTTGCTCCTCCAAATAATGGCCCAGCTCTTCAAAACCTATGCCTCTTTAATTGTGTTATTATGGATTTTTTTATTAGCACGAAAGCCCCCAGAAACCCCTTTCTAAAGGTCGTTTTGCTAATAGGATTTGCCTTTTGTTTTCTCTTTAGAATCCAAACTCTTTTTAGGATCTAACCTCTACCAGGTTTTGATCACACGGCCTATGTACTCTTCTCTCCTCAGCCATAGAATTAAACCTCCAACCGCGCAATCAGCTGATCTTTCCTGTAGTAGCTGTCCCCAAGCACAGTACAGCTCTGCAACCGTAATTTCCAAATTTGTCAAAAATATAATGTCCTGGCCTTCGAAATGGAGAACACTGCCCGGAACAGAAATCGTTGGTTATTTTTCTTTATATTATGTCCACAAAGTGTGTTGGAAAGTTAGGTTATTTCTCATCTACTTAAGTTTATACATGAAATTTACAAGCATACTTTTAAATACGAAAAGAATCTAACCTCTCATGCACCATAAATACTGACATTTCGAAATTAGGCTGCATCATCCCCAACGGAGCCTCAGCAGCTCCAGCTGCACCATCTTCTGTTTAATGCTTCTCTTTTCTTAGCTTGTGTCCTAGGTTGGCCCGGGACTCTGCACTGCATAACCCAGGAAGGCCGTGAACTCCTGATCGCCTGTGTTCACTTCCCAAGTGCTACAATCACTGGCCTGGGCCATTACACCTGCTAAGTAGAGAGAGACCCTCTTTCGGTGGAGACCCCTGGAGTCCTCTCTTCCTGTGAACGTCTTCAGATCTATTCCCCCCTCGGCATTTTCTGTAGATGCATTGCACGCTAATGTTTAAATATACTTTATCACATTACCTCTCTATAATGAAAATACATATGGATTCTTTTGGTGTGAGTGTGTGTGTGTGTGTGTGTGTGTGTGTGTGTGTGCGCGCGCGTGCCGCGCGCGTTGCAAGACACAGAACTCAGGGCCTCGCACACACTGGGCAATCATTCTACCACAGAGCTATATCTATGGCCTTTAATTATTTAATTATTATTTTTAAATTTCCCGGGACAACCATCAATCTCTACATATTATATTTTAATTATGTATTAGTATCCTGATTATAATTCACATCATGATGAAAGCAGAAAGCACTAAGCTTGAGGTGTGCCTGTTATTAAGCGTGGCTGGTCCACCTTCACTTAGAAGAGTAAGATACTGTGCCTCACAATTCCGAGTCTGGCCTCCACCTTTTAGACTGTCCCCATGCATGAGATTGGGAGGAAGTCTGTTACAGCATGGCTTAATGCTTCAAACTCCAAAGTCAGAGGCAAGTACTATGTAGGGATCCAACATCTCATGTGATGTTTTATGATCCATAAGCTGACTAATCAGCTGGTTTGACTTTAATCTGGACAGTCTTTACAGCAACCCGTAACGATTGTACAGAAGTATAGTAAACAGCTTTAACGAGACACACAGGAGGACTGTTTCCACTTACACATCAAACCCTTCCACTATAGGAACTTTGCCAATCTAACATACTCAGAAAGAGTTAGGAAAACTATCTTAATGATGTAATTGTTTATAAAGTGTATTTTATCTGTCACTTTTCCCCATATATAATTATGTGTGGGTGTGTATATACATCAGATGTCCATTCATATATACTAATATACAGACACACGCATGTACATACACACCCTGTGGATAATATATCTATGAGAGACCACACACACACACACACACACACACACACACACACACATGTATGTCAAACATCAGTCTCAGAGATGGGGAATTTTGTTAATGGAAAGACAGCCATCATAGACCAAATTGGCAAGACCGGTCCTCACTGTGATATCAATGAATTGAATCAGATTTCTCATGCGAGTTCAAATAAACAGTCTATGAACCCCTCTGGACACTGTTTCACTTCTGACTCGGAACTTTAACACGGAGTACCACCTGGTATTTCTAACAACAGGCTGTATTCTTCATGGAAATAGAAGACAGGGGTGGCCAGGAAGCCCTTCTCTAGGACTATGATGCCCTAATTGACAGAGGCGCACCAACCTGTCCTCTGCAGGGGTCTCAGAGGCATGCACTGCAGGGATACAATCAGCTCACAACGCATGAGCATTCCTCATCCAAATGACAAGAGGACAGATGAGAACAAACTCCAGAAGAGATCGATGAGGTGTCTTTACCAAAAGTGTGCTCTGGGGTACGTCTTCCAGAAAGTGTCCAGCAGAGGCTCCCCAAGCAATCCTCTCTTTGGAAACCATGGTGCCCATCACCCACTGGAAGGCTCCATTCCCTGGAAACCTTGGTGCTTATGCCGTTGGGTGCACGGTGGACCAAACCTTTCTTAAAGGGCCACAGATGCAAACTAGCAAAGGTTCCTGAGCAAAGTCCTCCTCGCGCAAAATCATTAAACTTCTCATCCAGTCACCCAGAGAGCAATTCCTAAATTACCCAAGCCCATCTTTGTAAGTGGCAGAGTGTCATCAGTCTAGCTCTCTTGGCTCTCCCCCCAGCACCTGCGGTCTGAAGCAGAGCAGGCACGGTGACATCAAGGCAGGGGTCTCACAGTGTCCCCTGACAGCTGAAAGCACACAGGATTTAAGTTCTTTTTGCAAATAGAAAACTCTACCCTTATAATAATCACAGCCCCTGTGCGAAGATGCAATTGAATCCCGGGCAGAGCCCGTGCGAACATTCTAAAAGCAGTGCTGGCAAGCAGAAGGGTTCAGAGGTCAAGCTGAACGTGGCGCGGGGCCCTTCAACTCACGGGATTTGAAAGGGCTGACGATTGGTTTAGCTGATATATGCAGATACGGCTGTTAAAGGCCATTACTTCACGGCGTCCATTATACTCACCGCCTCGGTGTGGACCGGGTGAACCGCGAAGAGCAGGGCTGTGACAAAAGCCAGTCCGCGGTTCTTGAAGACTGTTTTATCACAGGTGTACATCAGCACGAGGGTCACCAGGCAGTGCAGAATGACATTCACCGCGTGGAAGTAGAAAGGGTTCATGCCAGTCAGAAGTATGTTTAGCCTGTGAAATAAGCACAAGTTAAAACTAGAGGAGTCTGTGCGAGCCATAATCACAACACAAGCACGAGAGCTCCGTCCACCTTTTAAGAAGACAAGCTATTTGATAATAGCTCTCGACACTGTACGCCTGTGCACAGCCCAGCTTCTCCCTACCTCAGAACTGGCTCATCTACAGAAATCAATGCAGACACAGTACATTGCCTGCTACTCGGGGAACTTGAACCACTCACAGAAGGCAGACAGGCAGGCATGGCTCCATGACTCATGAAAAAGCACTTCCTATTATTCTTGTGTTTACTTCTAGCCCAGGGAAGGGTCCCAAGTCCCGGTCACTGGAGATGAACAGAAACCAGGAACTGTGAACAGAACCAGGAACCAGAAAACAGAAACAGCAACTGTGTCCCAGCCAGGACGAACTAGGCATGAACATGTGCTCTCAGCCACGGTACCGTGTTTCCGAATTCTCCATCTGGAAGCGAGTCCCGTTGCCACCCCGCACGGGGCTCACTAGCAACGCTTGCTACTACAAGGCTTCATCTGAGTCAACACGAAGAGCAGGAGGTCTCAGCCTCTTGTAGTGTTTTTCTTTACATTTCCCTGTCTACTTTGTGTGCGTGTCTTGGGGAGAGGATTAGAGTGGGTAGGCACATGTGTTCACACGTGTGTCACTGTGCACATGTGTAGGTGAGAGTTCTTCTTCCAAAGAGAGAATAAAGTTCTCTCTCTCCACCATGTGAGCCTCAGGATCAAACACAGGTCATCAGGCTTGGCAGCAAGCCTTTATCCACTGACCGTCTGGATGGCCAGGGTTTGGTTTTTTTTTGTTTTTTTTTTTTTTTGTTGTTTTTTTTTTTAACACAATCTCCCACTGATCTGAGGATAAACAGAAGGGAAATCAGGTGCTCAGCATCATTAAAAAAAATACCTTCATGGCACCAAAACACAGAGCAGATATATCTAACGGTCACCTTTACAATAGCAGAATAACCTGCCCCAAGGTCTGTGGATCGTTGGTTTTCAACCTTCCTAATGTTTCGACCCCTTCATACCGTTCCTCGTGTTGTGGTGACCATCAACCATAAAACTATTTTCGTTGGCACTTCGTAACTGCAATTTTGATGCTGTTGTGAATTGTGATGTAAATTATTTGTGTTTTCCGATGGCCTTAGGTGACCCCTGTGAAAGGGTCATTTGATCAAACGGGTCACAACCTACACGTTCAGAATTGCTGATGTAGAATTATAGAAGAAAAGTATGTTCCTCAACCAAACCTCTTGCTAGGCACGGTGGCACAAACTGGTAATCTCAGCACTAGAATGTTGTGGAAAAAGGATTGGTGCGAATTTGAGACCGGTGCGGGCTACAGTTTGAAGCCCCTTCTCAAAAAACCAAACAAAAGATACTCTTGTCCAGGGTGCCTTAGAGTCAGTGGGCCCACAGTAAGTAGTTTGATGGTCCGCACCTGTCTGCCCTCCAGTCCATCAAACACAACGGCAACCCTAGGTCGTTATCCGAGGGCTCTTGACCTGGCCCTATTACAAAATCACCCTCTTTTCCTAAACAACCAACCGAGAATGTACAGATCACCCTCAGAGATGACGTATGTGGGTTCTAAAAGGCTAGCTTGACTCACACACAGCTTGGCTCTTCAAAACTCTCAGCATCCCAAGCTTCATCTGGGCACACGAATCTAAGCCCCACAGTCACTGGTTGTGTCGGGTTGAGAAATATCACTACTATACGCAGTCCCCAGTTGGTGGCACTATTGGAGGAAGTTAAGGATAGGAGGTGTAAGTACTTACCTTGAAGAAGAATTTGAGGGGTTTATAGCCTCCCTTACTTCCTGTTCTCCTACTATGCTTCCTGTGTGTAGATGAAAAATGTTCTGTTCCTATCCATCTTGCTGCCATGCTTTCCCTGCCACTGTAGACTGTATCCCTTTGGAATTGTAAGCCAAAATAAACTTTCTCCCTTAAGCAAGTGGAGACGGGATTCCCTGGAGCAAGCAGGCTAGGAAGGCTAGCCATACAGTGATCTCCGAGTGTAGGAAGCAGTGGAATCCCAGAGAGTGGATGTATATTGTTGACATGGGCGCAGTAATGCCAAGGACGCCAATACCTTAGCCCATGGGAATGGCAAAGCTTTACCCAAGCGATGTTCACCTGCAGAGACGCCCCTGTGCTGTACCTAGTAAGAACACTGCGGATCCGGGTGGCCAGGAGTAGTAGGTGGCTTCCATCGAGTGAACATAACCCCATCTGATCCCAGCTTTCCTGCACCTCTGTCTGTATATCTGTCCTTTCTTTGTTCCCTCACCGCCTGTAGTCAGGGTTTCGGGATTAGAGCAGTGCAGGTCATGGTATATAGGTTTGACTGAGACAGGGTCTTAACCAATAATGTAGAAGAAGGAACTAAAATGATTGATTCTTGGCATCAATCTCGAACTCCCACTAAACACACACACACACACACACACACACACACACACACACATAATGCTATTTATAAAATACAGATCTAGAAAGTGTAAAAAGATAGAGACCCGTAAGTTTCAGACAAAATGTCAGCAACATTTCCAAAGTGCCTGTCCATGAGCAGACTGGTTCTGGAAGCCAGTCCAGGCGCACAGAAGAAAGGGTTAACTTATTGAGTTTCATAATTTAATAGGAGAGGGGCTGTGATCGATGCTCTGCATCTATGTCTTAACAGAGACATTCATCAAAATATCTTGAAGTCTGCCCGCTGCATACATGACAGCCTAGGATGGATTTGCAGCCAGCATGGAGTAGAGACTAATACATCAATGTCCTCCAGGACTGAGACCTTCTGTGCCTGTCACAGTGCCCACAGTGCCATCTCCATTCTGCCCAGTGCGGTTACCAACAGCTCAGAATCCACACGTACCAAGATTGTACACTGTCTGTGCTTTAAGGGAGACTCACCGAGTTTCAGGCCCAAGTGGTCACAAGTGTTCACATCAACAGTACGGCGGAAGCCAAAACTCACTGGGTACAGTAAAGGATAAAATACTTGCATGCAGATTGGAACTGCACACATACTGTACACACACAAAGAGCCACAGAACTCAACAGTTTATCAGTTCAGTTTATTAACAAGATTTGCTGGGTGCTAACCACATGAGGCAGGGTCCAGGGAAGGAAAGAGAAGATGTGTTGTCTGCTCTTAAAGGGTTCACACGGTAGTGGGAGCAAGTAGGGGACATGCACAGATCATTAACAGAGAGAGGCAGAGCTTCTGGCAACGGAAGGACCTTCCAGGTCACCGCTTTCCACGAGGAAAACATTTTCCAAGTGGAAAAAGAGAGGCAAGGCCAGTGGTACCCAAGGTGCGGCAGCAGGATTGAGAGAGCATCTCAGACCCTGGGGTCACCTGCACCAGGGGGGCTCCAGGATGGTGAGGGCCCTCTGAAATGGAATCTCAGGAAGGTGGCTTTGGGGACACAGGGGATGCTAAAGCTAGAGAGAGATGGTGAGGAATGTGACCAGTGTGCAAGGGACACGATGTCTGTGGCACTTACAGCATTGCTCTCCAGTGTCTTAGAGCAAGTATCACTCATGGTTGTCACACATTAATACTGAAGTAGATGATGGGTGGACGGATGGATGGATGAAACACTGAGACAATGCAGTCTACCCAAGTTGGGGGGAACTAACATAATGATCTAATTACGTTAGAAACAAACTCTCCCAGGCCAGGTTCTACCCCTGTGAACAGAGTCTTTTCATCTTTGTATCTCTTTTCTTTTTTTATTCTTTTAGTCAGACAATATCTCTTAAAAGATGTCTACATACAAACATTTACCTCAAAATATCAGAGGCCTTGACTACTCCAAACTGCCTGCGCTACGTGGAAATAACGTGGGTCCCTATCTCGTTAGGGCCAGTGCTCGCAATAAGCCATGGTCTCTAGTGTGCTTCTAGTGAAAGCCACTCAATTGTGATGGCACAGGAGATAAAGAGACAGTCAGAATGACTATTGTTTAAAGGAAAACAAAGTCTGTTCCCAGAAAAGGAGGCATGATGCTAGTATTCGGGCATCGGTATTGCCCTGCCCTTGGGGTTCTGACAGGACACGCCCTCATGTGCAGCCACTAAGAGCACCACCTGTGCACATTCACTGTGTTCCCTTTAAAAAGGGCCCTGCCTGCCTCCCATCTTTTTCTCTCTTTCTCGCTCCTGCTTCTCTGCTGTCTCTGTCCGTCCCTCTCCTCTGCCATTCCCGTCTCCAGAGGCCGTTTCCCCCTCCCCTCCTTTCCCCTTATGCTCCCCAATAAAAACCCTCCACCCAAGCTCTGCTGCACGTCATCTTTCTCTCTTGTGCCGCTTTCTAAAATTACAACACATGGAACTACAAGGTAAGGTACTGTACACCAAAGAACAGACGCCCCGCCCCTCAGTGACTCGGTCAGCCGACACCTGCAACAGCTGAGGTTCCAACCGTTACAGGAAAAGAAGCAAGAAGGCTTCCGCTAAGAGAGCAGCCCACCTGCACCTTTCATCAGCTGGATGGGACTTAGAGTCACGTGGGCCTGTGTACGGCACTGTTTCCTGAAAGGATTGAGGGGACACACATCCTCGGGGTGGGCATCGCTTTCCAAAAGAGACTCCAAGATACAAAACGCTCCAAGGAGGAGGCAGCACTCGTGGGCCTCGGCTCCTACCTGAGTGAGTCCTTGGCTGACTTTGTAGCTTCTTCATCCTTCCAATGAGGATTCAACCTCGGCAGCTCTGCGGGGACCCTACAGGCCTCACCACATTGGGACTGCAAAACATCTAGCTTCAAGGACTGAGCAGCTATGGTGTTCTCATCTTCCCTACCATGCAGATGGCCCTTGTTACCCAGCCTCTCCCATGTGACCCAACCTAACAACTCTTTTATAGTATGCATGCATCCTATGGGTTGGTTTACTGGTTGATGAATAAATGACCAGCCAAAATATAGCTAGGCAGCTAATCCAAACAGAGATAAAGGAAGGAAGGAAGGAAGGAAGGAAGGAAGGAAGGAAGGAAGGAAGGAAGGAAGGAAGGAAGGCGGAGTCAGAGACGGGGACGCGAGATGAGGTGACAAGCCATGAGCATCCTTACCTCATGGGTTAATTTAATTGAGAGAGCTAGTCAATAATAAGGCTGAGCCATTGGCCAAACAACTATAATTAACATCAAGCCTCAGAACAGTTATTTGGGAACTGGCAGGTGGGATGAGAACCCTCCAACTATATGATGGTGCCCAATAGGGGGCCTAGAACACCATCTAACCAGAATAGTGTCTCAGGTTCCCGGTCACCTCACAGGCCCTCCATGAGGCACTCATTAACAACTGTCTTTGGGAGTCGTGAGTACTTTTTCAGAGATTTCAGAAGCTAACTTCTCTTCATCACGAAATCCATTGCATTCAGCACACAATAGACTCTAAATGAAATCTGTAGAGTAAACAAATGAATCTGAATTATATTGGGAGTCAGAAAAGCCCATCCTTCCCTTTCAGCTCTAAGAGCCTCTCATTTTATTTGGCTTGGTCTTTGTTTCTCATTTAGGACTAGGTCAAGCAATAGGATTTTTTTTTTTTCTGAAATAATCTTAGCAGGAATCTCTGACTGTCTGCAAGCCTCTCAGTTTAACGGACTCCTCCTTCCTCTTTGGAGCCAACTGTTTTCCTACACAGCTGACCAGGAGAAGGGGGGCATGAGCTCAAAGCACTCAGACTGGCTGCTCCTCAGCAGCCACATCAGGTCCCAGGAAAGGTCCCAGCGCCCAATAATCTGACACCAAAGGAGAATAATAAAGCAAAAGGGGCATTAGTTCCTTGCCTCGTCCCTCTCACAGTCAGGAGCTTAAGTAAACTCTCTCCCTGGTAAAAGGGAAGAAGAAAAGCAAAGCCCGGTCAGGATGGATCCCAGAAAGAAAGACATACAATAGTCCATCCTCAGAGGCTCCTGGGGGCACTTCAGTCTGAATGTTCTACGTCCATGAACAAGCCAGGTCTAGAAACGGGGCCAGAGGGGAGGACTTCCCACTGTGGTAGCTCCAGCCCCCCCACCATCACCCACACACCTGGGATTTCCCCGGTACAGGTCAAACAACATTGTAGACCTACTCACTCAGCTTCCTTGTCATGAGTACCTGCCCACCCCATAACCCTAGCGCAGCCTAAGCACCAAACTTATTTCTACTGCCTGCCGTAGAAATTACACCTTGTTTGGCACTGAAGCCCTGAGGCTCAGCCTCCTGTAACCTGGGATCCCATCACTGACGTCTGAAAACCTCTCTCCCCGGCAGCAACCTCACACATATGTAGATCACAGTCACCATGCAGAACTGTTCGCTCTGTAGTTTCCCCATCAATAACATCACTCTAGTGCCTTAGTGCGGGCAGAGCCACTCAACCCTCTCCTCCCAGGGGGACTGTAGAAGAACAGGAGATACCGGTGCAGATGCCTGAGATATGAACTGCATTGTACTAAGGACAATGCAACATTTGCATCTCCCCAAACAGAGGCCTGCAGGGGGTACCAGTGGTCACCAAGCTCCTTTGTGCAACCTTCAGCTATGGCTCCCTGCTCCTATCCCATCTCAAGACAGCCAAAAGCAGAAGGAGATGAAGCCTGAGGTCTGCACCCAGGCAGGGAACCAGCAGAGCTAGGAGACTCGCTGGGGTCTCAAAGCTCAATTGAGGGCACGCCAGGCTAGCAGGTTCAACAGAAAACCCAGTGTGCTCATCGTGGCAAGCATTCCCTCCCACAAAGAGCTCAGTCAGGAAGGGCAGTAAGTGAATCCCCTTTACCATTGCTTCTCTTGTGCACGTGTACATGTATGCAGAGGTATGGACCCATGTGCGTTTGAAGAACCTCAGTTGTCATTCCTCAGGTGCCATCTACCTTGTTCTTGAAACAGACCCCCCAAGTAGGCTAAGTTTGCCAGCCAGTGGGTCCCAGAGATCTGCCTCCCCAGTACCGGGTTAATAAACATAGAATTGCTACTCTGCCTGACCTTTTCCTTTTCTTTCTTCATTTATTTATTTATTTATTTATTTATTTATTTATTTATTTATTTATTTTAAACATGGGTTCTTGGAGATTGAACTCAGGTCTTTATGCTTGCAAGGCAAGCACTTTACATCCTAAGGTATTACCCCAACTTCATCATCAGTTATGATATTTTTCCTGGGGTGTCCACAGCCCAGTACGACACACAGGACATGTCCATCTTCTGTTGTTTCCATTTTTCCACCTCTAGCTGTTCTGCAGTTGTCAAGCTTGGGAATGGTTTCCACGGTCATCTTAGCTCAATCAACCAATAAATAACATCTGGCTCAGCTTGTTTTCCCTCCCAGGCAAATCCCATAGATGCTGGATCATTCTGGCTCTCTTCTTCTCTCCCTCCAGTTCTAGACAAATCAAAAATTTATCACCTCATCCATCTGAAGAAACAAACTCTGCAACTGACCAGTACCACAGCATGGAGAGACTCTAGTTCTCACTGGAGCACAGCCGTCTCATCCTCACTCAGCACGAGAAAGCTACTCCCCAGGAGAGGTGCCAACCACCATTACTGTCTCCTTGGCGCTCTGAGTAACGACAGACTAAAGGGAGGGACACTGGGCAGGAACCCTGGTGACGACATAGGAAAGAGAGAACCAGCAAATAACTGAAGAGCCCAATGTCACAAGTCTTAGTTACGGTCACGGTCGTAATCATGCTGTTAATTTTGCATTTATTTTCTTTGGGAAGGGTGTGTTCTCTAGCACACCTGGGCACATTGCAGTTCTGTCAGGAGCTACCTACCCATAGTCACAGGAAATAACCTAGGCCAGGCAGAGTCCTCCTGAGATGCCTGGCTCCAAACATCCCGAAGCATCTGTGCATCTGACCAAGCACCATAAAACCATCGCTTCCCCTTTCTCTCCCGTCCTCCAGGGCTCTAGGAGGCCTTGCAGAATCAAGGAAAATGCTGCACTACAGGAATGTATTAAGAACAAAACTCAGGACCAAGGTGAGCTAGCCATGCCTGGAAGGAGGCGTGATGAATTATAAACACACACACACACACACACACACACACACACACTTGCCGAGCCTCAAGACGCACCCAGCGCAGAGCATCGGGGTGGCAGAGAACCTACCAGGGAAGTGTGAGCAAACTCTGGGCTCCACGGTTTTACTGGGGCTTTAGTATTTTGGGTTTCACCATTTGGCCCATTTGATTGACATAGGACTGAAGTCAATCTGCACTCTCCTCCCCCTCTTCAAATGGGAGGTAGAGCTAATATCACACAGCTCAAAACCCACCCCTTTAATCATTACTGGCCTTTTTTTTTTTTTTTTTAGCAATGCCAAGTGTGTCACTTGCTCCTCAGGTGCGGTGAACCCACGAGTCCACTCAAGCATAGGAAATTCCACACATTGAGAAATCCCAAGAGTTCAGAAAGAAGGTTTCTCTGAAGTAACCCAAACGGAACACCAGGCGAAGTCTAGTTTGCTGGACCAGCTAGTTCCTTTGACAACACTCCGGGGTCCTTGTGCTCCCTTTGATTACAGGAGGCAGGGTGTTGGCATGAATGGATTTTAAGTCCCCAAGGGGAAAATGGGAGGAGAACCTCCTTCTGGGCTTTGCCTCAGAAGTATAACCCTGCCTCCTGCCTCATGCTTTCTGCAACTATCTGTGCTTCTCTGGCACCCTGGGGGAGGGGGAATGGTGACAGACAAAAGACCACCATTCTGTCCACGTTATAACTAAGAGTCACAACCATCCTTCTACAGTCCGAGCTGCCGTACACAGGACCGTCAGGGAGCCTCTGCAATATCCAAGGAAACTCCCCTTCTGCTTCCACTTTTCTCTTTGAGAGAGGAAGGAGAAAGGCAAATTAAGACAGAACACTGGGCTGGAGAGATGGCTCAGTGGTTAAGAGTACTTGCTGCTTTTCGGGAGAACCCGAGTTGGGCTCTCCATTAGGCAGCTCACAACCTATCACTCCAGGGAGGTCTGGGTACCTGCTATGGCCTCTACAGGCACTGTGCCCCAGTGCACATGTACACGGACAAACATACTTATACACGCACACACACACACACATGCACACATGCACATATAGACAGACATGCACATATACACAAACACACTCACACACACATGTACATATAGACAGACACACACATACACACACACACACAGAGACACACACAGGCAGAGACACACACTGAAAGACATACACATAGACATACACACACTCACACAGAGACACAGATACAAACACACCTAGAGAGATACAGACATACACAAGCATAGACACACACACACACAGATACACACATACACACACATATACACACATGCACATATAGACAGACACACACATACACACACACACACAGAGACACACACTGAAAGACACACACATAGACATACACATACTCACACAGAGACACAGACACAAACACACCTAGAGAGATACAGACATACACAAGCATAGACACACACACCTACACACACACACACACACAGATACACACATACACACAGAGACATACACACACAAACACACACATATATACACATACACACAGACATACATACAAAGAGACACAAAGATACAAACATACACAGCGACACACAAATACACACATGCACACAGAGATATGTACACACACGTACATACACACACTGAGACACACAGACACACAAATACACATACAGACACACACACATACACACACAGATGTACACTCAGAGACACACAGACACACTTAAAAAAAAACACTCTTTAAAGAAGACAGAAAACAAGCAGTCATCCTATGCAAAGAGTGAGCCCCATGTTTAATTCTGCAGCCTTACTTTGCAAGCCAAGCAAAGCATTACATGTTAAGGACAGCTCACAGAGAGTGACAGAACATTGAAACCAGCAGCAACAACAAAAAAGATGATATCAGAGAGCAGTGGGGGTCATGGAGGGTTTGGGTGAGGACAGTCTCTCAAAAGGGTCTTGTGTTGAGTGTTTGGTCCCTAAACGGTGAACCAAACCACTGAGAGGTGTGTGTATCATGAGGGCTCTTACCTAAGCATGGATTTTCTGGCGTTGGACTAGTAATTCGTGAGTGTTATAGGGAGAGGGAGCCTCGCTGGAAAAGCAGATCACCAGACAGGCATGGGGTCCTGGGCTCCTCTCTCTCTCTCTCTCTCTCTCTCTCTCTCTCTCTCTCTCTCTCTCTCTCTCTCTCTCTCTCTGTCTCTCTGTCTCTGTCTCTCTCTGACTCTCTGTCTCTCTCTCTCTCTCCCTCTCTGACTCTCTGTCTCTGTCTCTCTCTCCCTCCCTCTGTCTCTGTCTCTGTCTCTGTCTCTCTCTCTCTCTCTCTCTCTCTCTCTGCTTCCTGCTGACTGAGCTGACAGCTCTGCTCTGTCAAGCCCTTCCACCATGACCATGACGCTTTGCTCTAATCCTCCATAGATCCAGGAACCACGGAGCCAGCCAACCACAGTCTAGAACTGTGAGCTAAAATGTGACTTTCCTCCCAGGTACTTTGTCACAGTGCTGGAAGATCAGTGGCTAACAGATCAGAGTGAAAAAATAAAGGTGAAAGGTTGAGAATGTTCAGACAGGAGACCTGGGAAGGCCTCCATGACAAAGTGGTGTCTCCGCAGATAGATACTGAAGGTACAGTGAAAGCCATTCCTGTGCAGCTTGGGAAAGGGCTTTCCAAAAGAAGATGGCCCAGCACACAGGCCCTCAGCAGCAGCAAGTCTGGCCTGTGAAGAAGCCAGGGCTCCAGGGTGCTGAACGGAAATGACAGTCTAGACATCGGCGTAGGAGGCAGGAGTGCGGGAAGCTGCGGCAGAAGCCATGCCTTATCAGTGGGAAGAGACACATCAACCATTCCTTTGGCATGTCCAAACATTCCTCAGTCCTCATAAAGAGCAAGGGCTGCACTCAAAGTCTGGAAAAAATAAGTGTGTGGCTGCAAAGGAAAACAGAAAGACGTTTGTGGATTTAAAAAAAAAAAAATGGACTGCTTTTGAAGGGAATTGGAAATCCTATGGTTTCCTCCAGGGACAGACTTGGAGAAACCCTACAATCCAATACTTGGTTTCTCTACTTTCTACTCTTCCTATACAACCAGACTAAGGTCGAGACTTACCTATGAAACCATGATCATAATCTCTATCTCCAGGGCCTTCTTAGTTTAATATAGAAATTTCATTTTTAAAAATTATTTTTCCCATAGAGACTTGACTCCCTTCAATTCTATTTTTCCACCTTGCCTGTGTGTCCATCACAGAATATCTGGGTACCTTAACCAAGTATCCCAGGCCATCTTCACTTACTGTGTAGACTATACAGAAAGCAGGGTCACCCTGCAGAGACAGAAGCCTCAAGGAAGTCGGATTGGCAGGAGTAGACCCAAGATGACCATTTCAGGGCCACGGAAGTCACTGCTTGCACATTCTTAGAGCCTGCAGAATGTTCTGACTAAAGGATGAGAACTGGTAAAATCTCTCATTACCAAGCATTAAAGCATGGCAGGTCCCCCCACAGCCACACACATATTAACATATTCTATTTTTTAGCTCTGACATTTAAGCCACCCACTTCACTCCTATGATTTATGACAGCATCAGAAGCATTCGGTAAAACTGTATAGCAAACAATGATCTAATAGCCTAAACAAGGAAAGAAAAACCATGAGTTTAAGGTCCCGTAATTAGCCTACCCATCTTTAGTGACCACGGGTTGGGTTCTGTGTTGAATCGGGCTCCACTCACTGGCTGAATGGAAATTTCCACAGGAACTTCTTCCCAAGAAGAAAGGGGAAGCAATAGAATGAAAACACTAAGCACCTCTTAAATCAATCAAGGCACTTTTTCAAGGGGGCGTTGTGGGCCTTCGGAACAGTATCTACAGAGAAGCTTAACACATTCCTCCCGATTTCAGAGGTCATGCCCAGGGAGGAAAGTGACGTTATGTCCTTTACAATAAAATGGATGTAACTGCAGATCGGAAAAGGCAACATCAGATGTCTCCTCTTGTATGTGGAACTTGGGTTTTTATATAGATATAAAACCATATATATATATATATATATATATATATATATATATTACACACATGCGCACACACACATATACAACACACAGGTAGAAGTACATAATTCTTTTGCTAGTCTGATGTTTGGTTTTGCAAGCCAGCAAGACAGCCAGTTGGGAGAGAAGGATGAGCTAGAACCACAGACACCGTTTGCTACAGTACACGGTCTCTCACTGCCTCTGACACTCCGCCTTGACAAGGCGGACCTGCAGAAGGCAGACGCTCACACCTGCACCAGCTCCGGGAAACGAGCTCAGGGGAGACTGGAGGCCTGTGTGTGTGACCCCAGCTACCACCACGAGCAGTCAAAACGTCCTGCTCAATCTGCATGGGACTCCACAGCCCCCAAAACCTACACCGACATTCTCAGCCCGATCATGGTCGCTTGATTCTCATCTTCCAACCCTCTCAGAAACGTCTCCTGGGGTCAGCCCCAAGGCTGAGCCACCCTGGGAAGAGGGTTCTAGAAACAGTTACAACACAGCTAAAGTGGTGGAGTAGACCGTCCTGTGGCACCTTGGTCCACTGCCATAGACTCTGCAACTAGTACCACCTGGTACCCTTTTCCTCACCAGCTTCACCTTTTCTTGAGAAGCATGGTGAGGAGCTTCACTATTCAGAGATGCATGGCCAATAGTTACCCTTTGTACACGAGCATTTGTCCAGCAAAAGAATTACATGTGTATTGGTTACATTTGTTCCGAAGACCGTTTCTATCTCAGTATGTGGCATATATTTAATACATCGAGGATATAAACTTACTAAAAGAAAAAGGGTTATGTTTTGATTTGGGAGTCGATGAGTGGATATACTTTGGGTCGCTTATAGAGCAGACTGCCGCTCAGAAGTTAAAAGGAGCCAACTCTTCATTGCACACGGGCACCTGGGCAAAGCTCCAGAGAAATGCTGATATTAAAACAAAACAAAGCAACAACAACAAAAACCCACTCTCAGTAAAGTGCACGCTGAGCAATTTTGCTTTCATAACATGGAAACGATAAAATTACAGCGACGGAGAATTCGTGGTTGTCATGGGTCAGGGTGGGGGTTTGTGGGTTAGATGTTAGAGTTCGGGTGCCTTGCTATGATAAGCAAGTATGGAGTCCATGTGATGGACGTGTCGTAGGCTCTGTAACTACAGTAGAATCTCAGAAATCGACACTTGGCATAAAACTGCAGAGTTTTAGACACCAAAATAAATAAAATAGGTATTCAAAAGCTGATGAGATCTAGGGGGTGGGGTGGGGAGGCCACACATTATAGCTTCAGTGTTATTTCCTAGCACCCAGGACCACTAGACCAGACGTGGCAACACCGGCAATGGGCTGGGCACTCTTGTATCAATCCAACCAATCACTAATTAATAAATCGCCCTTCAGGCTTGCATGCAGCCTGGTAGTAAGGAGGCATTTTCTCAACTGAAGTTCTCTCTTCAGAGATGATTCCAGCTCCTGCCAAAGTGACACAGAAACCAATCAGGACACTAGGCCAGTGTTTGATTCAAACCGAACGATCAAAGTAGTCTGCCAACCCTTTCTGCAGGCTCAAGTTACACGGATCTAACTAGACAGGATAGCTCCCTGATTCTGCCATCTCAGCCCTTAGGCACAACAATCAGCATGAGTAAAGAACATAGTGAATCCTAACAAACAAACAAACAAAACAAACAGGAGGACGAGGAAAGGGATGTAAAGTGTTTGAGGTCTTCATGGGCCTTCAGTCATACAGCTGCACCAGAGCATGGGGTAGGCCTCACGGAGTACTGAAGAGGTGGTTACTCATCTGATGGAAACTGACTGTGGACAGGGCTGTCTGCTTTCTCTTCCAGATGAGGTCATACACCTGGTCACTCTTTAGACTCACAACTCAATTGCTCAAGTATTTCTTCTTGCTTTTTGTTGCTGTGATAAATACAACCAAAAACAACCTAGGAAAAAAGGGGTTTATCCGCCTCGCATGTCTGGACCACAGCTCCATCATTTAGGGAAGCCAAGGCGGAACGTGCAGACACATGGGAGAACTTTACCGGCTTGCTCAGCCTGCTTTCTGAGACAGCCTATGACCACCTGCCCAGGAACGGCCCTACCCACAGTGGGCGGGCCCTCCCACATCAATCATTAATCAGGCAAAGTCCACACAGGCTTACCTACCAACCAACCTGATAAGAGCATCATTTTCTCAACTGAGATCCCCTCTTCCTAGATGACTCTAGCTTGTGTCAGGTTGATAAAAACCAAGCAAACAACAACAACAACAAACCTAGCCAGCACTCTTAAAGCAACCCACACAGCAAAGAGCAATGTCTTAGACACCAAACTGCTCTGCATAAACAGTGAACACCCCAGAGACAAAGCATGTTCCTCCTTTACCCTGCCCTGCCACCCCTGCCCATCAACCCTGCCAACTCCCCTTCTCCACTAACAGCTCCCACGCTGTGTGTGTGAGTGTGTGTGTGTGAGAGAGTGTGTGTTAGTGTGTGTGTGAGAGAGTATGTGTGTATGTGAGTGTGTGTGTAAGCATGTGTGAGAGTGTGTGTGTCTGTGTGTGACTCTGTGTGTGAGAGTGTATGTGTGTATATGAGTGTGTGTGTGTGAGAGAGAGTGTGTGTGAGTGTGTGTGAGTGTATGTGTGTATGTGAGTGTGTGTGTGTAAGTGTGTGAGAGAGTGTGTATGAGTGTGTGTGAGAGTGTGTGTGTCTGTGTGTGACTCTCTCTGTGTGTAAGAGTGTATGTGTGTATATGAGTGTGTGTGTGTGAGAATGTGTGTGAGTGTATGTGTGTATGTGAGTGTGTGTGTGAGTGTGTATGAGTGTGTGTGAGAGTGTGTGTATCTGTGTGTGACTCTCTGTGTATGAGAGTGTATGTGTGTATGTGAGTGTGTGTGTGAGTGTGTGTAAGTGTGTGTGTGAGAGAGAGAGAGAGATGGTGTGTGTGTGTGTGTGTGTGTGTGTGTGTGTGTGTGTGTGTGAAAGGGGATGAAGTCAAGCTAGTGATATCAGAGCTGGAGTTTCTACAAGACCCTCCCTCCCAGGGATTGGAGCTGTAAAAATATCTGCATATGGAGTGTTCTGAGCTTATACGGCTTCAAATTAATCAACAGCCTCACCCACTCCATGAAAATGCCCATCAAGTGTAAAAGGAAGCACTCCTATTTCTAAGATTTATTAAAAAAAAAAAAAAACACTTGTGAAATTAAAAAAGGCTGAGAAACAGCAGCTAAGGCTATCTTTGGGTTGAAAACCAATACAACTTTCCAAAGATAAATGTTTATAATACACCCCCCCCCCTTGGTGAGTCAGCTGTGTTATTTTCTGGCTCTCTTTAAAACATTAGTTTATTCGGGGGGGGGGGGAGTCACTGCCGGGTTTCCTTTTCTAAGTCACCGGGCCACCTCTCCAAAGCCCTGGGCCCGAAGGCCCACGCTGGCTGGTACTTTGCCAACTGATCCCAGATACCAGTGCCATGAGCTATGGCTAGGATGACAAGGATAGGAAAACGGGCTAATGTGGGGCTAACACTCTGAGAGCTGTTCTGTCCTACTCACTTACACCAGCTCAAAGGCGGGAGTCAATTTACACCGAATGGAGTCCAGCTCCTTTCCCCAGAATTCTGAATTCAAGCAGACACTCCCGCCCTGCGAACGCGTACTCTTGTCTGGATTCACTAATTCTCACCAGAAACGCAGAGTCATGATCCCGGAGCTAGGGGAAGGTCTCTCGCTCTTCTGTGACCCCAGGCAGGTGCCCCAACACTTTGCGCTTTCTCGGTGTGAATCCCTCCCTCCCGGGGGCTGGGCGCCACAGGGCGGACTCAGAGGCTGGGGTTGCAGAATTGCAGGATGTGGAGGCTGGGATTGGAGATGTTTGGGTTAGGGAGGCTACCAGCGGCCCAGTACGCAAAGACTGGTGCTCAGACTAGGGCACCCAACCCCTTTCTCCAGCATCTGCCTGGAACACTCACATCCTGGCAGCTCCAGGAACATTCTAGGCCACCTGATCCGGTCCCCTCTAATCCTCATCTGCCCATCAGTCCAACCACTACCACCCCAACCACCCCGGAGAAACTAACAACTTGGAGGAGCGTCGCCACCCTCTGGAACCCGCCGGTCTCCAAGAGAAGACCGAGAAGGATAGGGAAGCGTCCGGTGCGGAGTCATATCCACCAGCCCTGAACCCCCAGGAACCTAGCAGGGAGAGCACAGGCTCTGGAGAAACTCGTCCCAACTCCGCAGCCCGAGCCCCAGGAGCCAGGAAGCGCGGGGGAACCTAGGCTTAGCTGGGAGGACCCTGAGTAGCGCAGAGAGAATCCAACACAGAGCCAGAAGGAAACCGCGCAGCGTTGAGAACCCGGGCAGAGCCCTGCGAACCTGGAGCTGACCCTGCTGAGGACCAGGGCAGAGCCAGGGGGACCCGGGACAGAGCCTGGCGCGGCAGGATCAGGGCCAGAACCGGGAGGATCCAGGCAGAACGAGGAGGTCCTGGGGCAGAGTGCAGAGAACCTCCGTGAGAGAGAAGCTGGCGCTTGGCTGACAGAAAATTAGTCAGAGCCGGGAGGACCCGGAGCCAAGTAGAAAGCACTGAGACAGAACCCAGGGGCACCAAGCATAGAGCCCAGAGGACCAAATTGAGCCAGAACAGGAGGTAAAGCGGGGAGGATCGGCTGGTGGCAAAATGATCTCGGGTACAGCCAGGAGGACAGAGCTGAAGGGGGAGGACGCCCCAGAGGAGGTACGGATGGGTCCGTCACAAGTGCCCCCGTGGGGCCACCCCTTCTCCGGGGACAGGTGTCCAAACCCAGGGCACACGGGGCTCACCTGAAGGACAGCACGCACAGCGGCCGATAGGACTTGTGGCTGGTGCTGTCCGCCAGGCCCTTGCCCCAGAAGTCGTTCGCGAAAACGGCCCAGCGCAGCGGGGTCCCGGGCCGCACGTCGGGGTTGTTCACGATCGCCCACACGTCGTCGTGCACAAACTCGCCCCGCAGCGAGCGCCCGTAGCACAAGCAGCTGGCCCCGGCTAGCAGCGCCGCGGCCCCGGCTGGAACCAGCCCGCAGCGCGGGCGCCGCGAGGGCGCGCGCTCCCCGCCGCCGCGGTCCCCGCGGGTCACCAGCATCGCGCCGCCCGCACGGCCGCTCCCGCGCGGCGCGCATCCTCCCCGGCCGGGGCCCGGGCGCGCGGTGGCCTGCGTGGCTCGGGCATCGCGCGCCCACTGTCCCCGCCCGGGCGCCCGGTGCTCCGCCGCCGCGGTGGCCCAGCTGCAAATAAACAGCGGTCCCCCCGCCTCCCCGGGCCATCGCCGCCGCCTCCGCCCACTGCGCATGCCCGCTCGCGCGCCTCCGCCTCCTAGATCCCGGGACCCAAGGTCCCTAACACCTGGCCTCCGCCTGCGGGTGCCGCGTCCCAGGCGGCCAGAGCATGCACAGGTGGAGCAGGGGCGTTGCAGGGCTTTGGGGTGGGGTGGTGTAGGGGGACACTCGTGAAGGCCACTCGGGGTCGCACCGGGTACGCCCAGCTGCTCTCCCAGACCGGTCCCCAGCCCATCTCGGCTAGGGATGGGCAGGTCTCCGCCGCCTCCTGGCCGCGAGCCAGGATGCTTAGCAGGTGCGCTGTCTGCACCCCAACACCGTCTCTCCCCAGAGGAGCGAGCCATCAGACACCCGCAGGACAGCGCGAGGATATGCTCCAGCGCCCGCGGGGCTTAAAGCCTTCCACAGCGTTGTGCCCCAACCCTGGGAACGCGCGCAGCGGTTCCAAAGTCGAGGGGTGCATCCGGGGCTGTGGTCTTGTCGCGTTTCTCTGCTGCTGCTGCTGCTGCTGCTGCTGCTGCTATGGCTTATAATAAGCCCTGGGTTTGATTTTTATTTCCGTCCGGCTGATCCTTCCTTTTGTTTTTCCTTTAAACTCTTAAGCAACGAGAGAGGCGCCGAATACATCACTTCTGGCTTTCTTTTGGTTTTGGTTTTGAAACACTGCCTTACTTTATGGCCCAGGCAGGCCTGACATTGGCTATGGAAGCCAGGCTGCCCTCATGGAAATCCTCCTGCCTCAGCTACTTTATCTGTGCCTTACTGGATCTCTTGAGTGTTGTCTCCTGGATAGTGCATGCAAAACTGCCCTGGCTCTGTCAATACAAATTAAAACTGCAGACCGCCCAGGCATTACCTCTGACTCAGAAGCTTCCTGTCTTTGCTGAAACTGTTCTACTTTTGAATGCCAATTACAATATGTAAATAAATGAGGTATTCTGGAGTAACACTGAATGCCCCTAGCATTGAAAAGCCTGTTAATTCTTTTAGGACACTTGTGAATTGACGTAGCTTTATTAGTGAAGTTAACTAAGATTTTATACATCCAGACTATAAACCTCAAAATAAAGTCACCATTAAAACAAACCGACAAACAGTAACAACAACCAATAAGAAACTTAATAAAAAAAAAAAAACTTTTTTGAAACATAAAGGAGAATTTGTTCTTTGAGCTTTCCAATGGCGCCTTGATTTTTAACACCCGAGCGCTCAACTCAGCAGTTCCCAGATTAACAGGGACACAGTCCAAGGCACAACCCACTTCACCCCTTTTGATGTTCTATTCACTGTTGGTTTTTCTTGATGAATTAAAACTGGTGAGAGAGAAGCAAAGTCAAAATCCTGAGTCCTAGTGACTGCTTTCCCAGAACATCTGGACCTCAATGGGTGCCCAAGCCAGACCCCACATAACTGTGTCTTTCCTGCATAATAATAATATAAAAAATGAGTTTACCTGGTACACACTGTGCTAAGGAAGAGAAGAGACACAAAGCTACTCACATTCTCATTCTCTCTCTTTCTCTCTCTCTTTCTCTCTCTCTCTCTGTCTCTCTCTCTCTGTCTCTCTGTCTCTCTGTCTCTCTCTCAGCTCTCTCTTTCTTTCTGTGTGTCTGTCTGAGAGAGAGACCGTGTAAGAGAGACCGACTTGTATCTATCTGTGTGTGAGACAGTACGTGTATTATGCGAGAGACTTCATGTGTGAGTGACACTGGTAGACTGTGTGTGTGAGAGAGGGAGGGGGTGACTGACTATGAGTGTAGGGAGCAGTAAACAATACAACAGGGACGTTTCCCAACCAAAACTGACTGGTGCTCTGTGGAAATGGCCGCTGGTGATAGGTCAGTATGTGTGTGGTGAAGGAGAGCTATCCAGGCACAATACCCTAAACCCGGGAGGACCACTCCAAGAACGGACTCTATGACAACTCACTTCCTCGCCGCCGCACTCCTGCCACCTTCGCCAGAAGCACATCCGCCCTGTCTGGGCAGTTTGGGTTTTTAGGTGAAGCAAAATCAGAGCTGTCAGTGACAATGATCTTGCTGGAGGGTAACCTGAGCTGAGACTCAAAGGGTGGATTTGGAAGTTCATTCAGAATCAAGATGGTCCCTAGCTTACTAGAGCCTTCCAGTTTGGCAGTGGTGGGAGAGCCATACACTACCCGGAAGACACACTTTGAGGGATGGGTTTGGTAGTCATGAAGCTCCGGGAAGCACCACTGTCACTATGGTGTCCAGGTTAAGCTTGAAGTTCCACAGGTCGGAAGTATTAAATGTGTTGTGATGTATGACGTCTCCAATGCCCAACACAGTTTTCACAATGCGTGGGAGCCCAGGATGGCCTCTAGGAAGATTCTCCAAGGAGACTTGTTATTTCCTGACCCAATCCTGCTCCATGCCATAGGGAGCTGGTATCAGAGAGCAGCTGCCATCAAGCTGGCTGCTCCTCTCTCTGCCTTCAAAACACTCAGCTAACAAAGGGACCCAAAAGGAGATTAGATTTAATATCGTGCTACTTAGTCTCCAATTATTGTTAAGGTCTTGGTAACTGCAGGGATACTACCTTCTCAGAGATCTGCGTCCACCCAGAGCGATCTAAAACAAACAATCCCTGAAATCCTCTGAGGCTCAGACAGAGTCATTCGTATACTTCTCAGGAACAGGATTCCTGAACACTAGAAATACATTAAAAACAAGTCAATATTTTAGCAAAACCAATTTCAAACTAACTGGGAAGATTCTTTGTTGTTTTACCAAGTCTTAGTGAGGCTTCATGAGCGTATCCTAGGACCTAGGTGAAATGCACTGCCCTATAAAATCCAGTTTTGAGTTTGATGACCCTAAATATCTGATCAGGTTTGTATCCACCATCTGTTTGTTTAGCAATGCCTGACCACCACCCGACTACACTATCCTGGAGGATCAGTTCAGCCAGAAACTTCTTATAACTGTTACTTTTCTTGATGTTGTGACAAAACGCCTGGAAGATGCAACTTAAGGGAGGAAGGGTTTAACCGGGTTCATAGTTTGGGGAGATGCAGCCCACCATGGCAGGAAAAGTCAGGGAAGTGAAACAAAGGTAGCAAGATCCTGCCTGTAGCCAAGAAGAGCAGGGAGCAGATGTGGGATAGCAAACAGGAAGGCCCACCCCCATTGGCCCACTTCCTCCTCCTCCTACAGGTTTCACGATCTGCAGGGACAGCACTGAGCACTCAAACAATGGGGGAACAGTTTGCATTCAGAGAACAGCTCCTTCTTAACTCTAATATGGTATTTTAGCAATACCCCATCCACTGGCAACACAACACAACACACACACACACACACACACACACACACACACTGCTCCTGAATATCAATTCCCACTTGACTCCCAGCTGTCTTCAGGGTTGAGCCTGATCCCTTTTCCCACAGCAAGAGCTTGTTGCCATGGTTCTATGCCTGTCACCGTTATCCTGAATGAAGTCAGCCTGACTGTGCTTTAACAAGTACTATTCAATTATTTGTTTTTCCTTGAATATACTCCACCCGGGGTTTTTCCATCCTAACAATGCTTCCTAAGTCAGATAGGTTATATACAGGGGATCAAGTACGATGTCACAAAGGCAGAAATTTAGCAGAATGACTGAGAACTATACTTTAAAACATTCACTTTTAATGTCTAGTAATTTGAATGGTATCTCTTCTTCACGACAATCCTGTAAGCAAGAGGCAACCTGTGCTCCCAGACTTGCCCAATACCTAACCAGGTAAATGTGAACAGCCCGTGACGTCACGTCTGCGGTAGTAGCCGTGGTCTTCCTGGGCCACAGACTGGTGACTGCAGAGGCTGCATCCACAGGAGATTAGATGGATTTTGCCTGTAGGTAAACCGGCTTCCCTTCCCATTCCTGAGGCTTCACAAAGCAAACAGGAACACGCCTCAAAAACATCTCTCATCTTTAATATTCCATTGACGACTGCAGTGTCGTCACTCTGTTTTTGTGTCACGCTCAGTGACCATTTAGTACAGGTCTGTGCTGTGAGATTTGTCCTCCAGTGGGTGGCCGTATCCGGAGGGGAAGAAAGCTTTAGGAGGCCAGGTCTAAAGGGGAGGTGTGACATCAATGGGGGAACCCCCTTAAGGAAGAGTGGCCCCTGGTCTCTCTTTTCTTGTTTCTTCTGTGAGGTGAGAGTTTTTTTCTCTCCACACACTTCCCACGATGACTGGTCCAAAGCAGTGGGATCCACCTACTCGGAGCTGCAACCTGGGAAAATGTGAGACAAAAATAAGCCTTCCTCTTTAAAGTTGATTGCCTCTGACGAGAGCAGTCTTGTGACCAGCTTCAGGCAAAGTCGGGAGGCCCTTCTGTACCTTCAGCTGGAAATGCCCTGTGTACCAAGGAGCCACACCTGGGAACCAGCGCCCTGAGCCCCATCAGCGAAAATACTGGCTAGAGTCTCTTTATTTGAAACTGTTGCCACATGCAAGTAAACATCCTCTGTCTTAGAACTTACACTGGCATCTTTACGCACAACAGAAAAGGACACCGTTTTCGCATGAGGCAAGTGTTACATGCATACATTTTTATCTTACACTT